>SJYX01023104.1:327312-352180 GCA_006410675.1 Oreotragus oreotragus
ATATATATATATATATATATATATATTTTTTTTAATTAAGCCTAATGTCAACCCTTTATGTCCATGTATACACATACACACACACACACACACACACACACACACACACACACACACACACATATGAGGAAACAGGCCCAAAGTACTTCAGAAACTTGGGACTGGAACCTAAGTCTTTGTGACTCTTTCTACTTTACTAATGTGTCTCTTTCCACTTTACTAATCATTTACTAATGATTTCAAAAATTTCTTTTTAATAGAGTACCTCCTGTCCTCCTTTTCAAACAAACTCAATCGATAAAACTGGGAAAGAGTGTATTTTCCTAGCACATGTTACGAAGGCTCGCATTTTAGCTTTTTAGACATTAGAGGGAAAACATGTTGCTTAGCACACACATTTTCTAATGTGTTAAAATTCAGTTCATAACACTTCTGTGAACGTGTGATCTGTAATTGAAGTTTCAAAGAGTTTATTCTTAAACAAAACTGAAATCAAAACTCTGTGGACCCGCTAATACCTCAAAGGAACTTAGGTTTCCATGGACCCCAGATTGAAAACCCCTCCATCAGATGACATTCTTCCACATGAGGAAGGGTAGATGGAGCATCTGGGTTCTAGTAACAGGGATCTCAAGACCCTGACAAAGGAGCTTCGAGTCATTTTGTAAGCAATATTGTATCATTTCATGTCTTGTAATCCATTATTTATTGGATTTTTGAGGATTTGTGATCAAGAAGAATAAAAGCAGAGCAAACAATCACGCCATTATTTATTAAAGGCTTACTGTGTACCATGTACTACACTCTTTCCTTGTTTCATCTCATTGACTTGTTACGGTGCTATGCGGTATGTCCTTTTATCGTTCCTGTTTGACAGATGATGAAACTGAAGCTCAGACTGAATAAGTAATTTACCAAGCTATTAAATAATGGAGCTGGATTGCAAACCTATAAGAAGCCATTGGAACTTTTTTCTTTAACCAGGAGATCATCAGTGACCGGGTGAGTGGGAGCTGAGGGGTCAGGGAAGGAAGACAAGGTAGCAGGCCCCCTCCCAGGCATTTCTCCCCTTAGGAAGGCATCCTTGTTTGTGCTAAGCATCTCCAGGCCTTCCTACTACTACTGCCTACTGACCTCGCAATATTTTGACTGACAACTGAGATCTAATCGGTCCATTCCTATTGCTCAATCCCTTTTCCAAGGAAAAGTTCGTTTTCCAATGGCCAATGCAGGTTTCTTCAATGGAGATAAACAGCAGGAAACTGTTTTCCTTTGCCTATTAATATGTCAGATTAAAGAGTCAATCATATAATCAGCACAGTATTTTTTACTAGCCCTTGAATAAGCTCAGAGTCCCATCTGCGAGATGAAGCTCTCCTTGACAATAAGCAAGCTGAAAGACATCCCAAGGAAGCATGTGGGTAGGCAGCCACATGTGGGGGAATCACAGGAATAATAAAATGTTTCCTCAAGAGTTTCTACCTTATAGAACAATTGCAAACCCATTATCTCAGGTGACTCTCATAACACTCCTGTCCCAATTATCTGCATTGGGCAGATGGGAAACTGAGGTTCGGAGAGGTGAAGTCACTTGCCAAGGTCAGATAGCCAATAAGTGACAAAACCAGAATGGAAGGAGTGGCTTATTTGGGAATCTTTTGCTGGCTGAGTCCTGGCTGTGAGCTGTGGACTCTGCAGTTTGTGGATGCATGCCCCCTGGCCCCACCCCAAGCCCTCCATGAGAATCCTTCTTCCCTGCTGCCAGGGTTCTGGGCTGGGAGGACAGAAAGGGCTGTCAGGCCCCAGGCCTCTTCCCAGCTTCCCCTGCTGTACCCCCTACAATGATCTCCATGGCTTTTTGAGCCAAAGGTGCCTTCAGAATCCCGGTGCCTCCCTCCTGGTCCCACCGGCCAGTCTGCACCCCTTGCCCATATCCTGAGACCCTGAGAAAATTCCTTAGCCATCCATCCGGGTCCCCTCCCTGCAGGTCAGTGCTCCCCCGCCACGGACAGGCTCCTGTGATGATGGATCGCTGGCCCCAACGCACGTATTATTATGAAATGGGTTTATTACTCTCTAAATCTCTCACTAATGTGCCCTGTTTAATCCCTTTATCCGATTCTCGGTCTCTCAGGCTCAGCCACAGCTCTCTCCGCCCAGGACTCAGTTTGAATGGTTTATTGGATGATTTCTGACTTGAGGGGACTAGGGTGGGGGCTATTTAGAGGAGGGGAGAACAGGGAGCCATGCAGCCCTTGAGAGAAGAAGTCCACGGGCTTGTCTGGGGCTTCTGACCCGGAGGCTTCGTGGCCCTGCTCTCAGTCTGTTGGCCGCTTCCCATCTTCTCTCTGACTTGGGGCCTCGCTCCATCTCCACCTCTTGGCTCTCATCACTTTCTCACTTCCTCTCTGACCGTCTCTTTTTGTCACTCTGTCCTCTCTTGAAGCCAGATGGTGGTTAGGGTGATGGCATCCAGTTACCCCTGCCATGAGGAGGGCAATGATCCCTGGACTTTACCACTCCACCCCCAGTCCCCTCTTTTCCAGAAGTTCCTTAAATTCTGCTGGGTTTCTGTCCTCGCAGGTCACGTCCTTACCACAGCTCCACCGACCAGCCACCTGCTACTTTTGACTTCTGCCACTGATGTCCCCCTCAAGCTTTCCTCTCGTACCCCCAGCTTCTCCAACTGCCCTGCTCCTGGGCCCACGCCCAAGTCCCTGCCCACACCTCAGCCTCCCTTCCTCCTCACCCACCCTCAGCCGCCTCTGCCTCCCCATGGTGGTTGACACTCCGCTCCCAAGGCCTTCCCGTCCCACCTCACTCTAGCTCTGGCCACCTCTGGGATGGCCTTCTCTCCCTCCGTCCGCCTCTCTCTCTGTCTCCCCCAGTATCTCTCTTTGAGCAGTCCCTCCCCGCTCTGACACACCAGCCGGTACAGCAGCCAAGGCTTCCTGCTGTCAGCTGGGGAATAGATAAAGATAAATGATATTATGTTAAATTCCACTTAATGACAAATTTTTAATTTTCTGAACATGGTCATTTTCTGGCTAGTGAATCAAGTGGAGGGAGCTAATTACATGAAGATCTGAACAAAAATAACTCCTAATTTTCAAGGATAATGGAAGAGAAATGTTGGAGATTAATGGCACTATTTATCTTTTTTAAATTTCTATCTTTCTCTGTGATAGCCGTGCTCCCCAAGGAAAATATTCATAAAATGAAATTGAAGTCGTAACTTAATAGGTTATTAAAATTTTTGAGTGCATATCACTTTCCTTCCGCAGCACTGTAAATTTAAATTGAAGTTTGCGGCTCCCCGAGTCACCAGCGGAGTTTTTTTTATGATGGCACAATAGAGAGAAACATGCATCTTTGTCAGGAGGTATTTGCTAGTCTAATTTTATGGCAGGCCGGATTATCAGACGGGAATGGCAGCGCCGGGGGAAGCTGACAAGCCCGCAGCCGGCAGCCATGTGTTTCCATTAGCGCCCCGAGCCGTCCGGGGTTTCTCTGGACTCTCATTTTCCACTTCAGTCTTTTATCTTGATTTAAAGTGAGGGCACCCAATATTCAGGGCCTGTCATTTTTCTCTCTCATACACTCTCACGGCGCTTCCTCACTTCTCTCCTCCCACTTCCTCTGCTCCAGGGCCTGCTCCCTTTCATCTTGGGGCCTCCATCGGTGGGCTCTGCCCCCCTCACCCAGCCTCACCCAACCCTCTGGGCTCCACCCCGGGAGAAAGAAGAGAGAGGAGGCAGGAGAGGCTGGCAAGGCAGCCGCTGGAGTTAGTCATAAATTTGAGTGAAGCCTTCTCCCCAGGGGCCCATCAGAGGAACCCTGGAATGGGGACTGTGTGTAGGAGGTGGGGTGGGGCTCCCTGGTTTGAGCCCATCAGGCCCTCTAATTGAGTGTTAATGGAGTTTCAAGGGGGAGGGGGCGCAGCTGTTGGCTGCTGGGACCCGGGGGCAGGGAGGATTATGGCCAGTTCCTTTTCCAGTCCCTGTCTCTGTTTCCCTACCAGTCTCTGTCCCAGCTTTGTCTCTGAGGCTCAGAACCCTCCACACAGAGGGAAACTTAAAAAAACCCAGACCAACCCCCACATTTTAGGGATGGACAAACTGAGGTCCCGACATGGGGAGTGTCTTGCCCAAGGTCTCATAGTTAATTAGTGGCTAAGACAGACAAAACATTGGATATCACAGATGCATGCACTTTCCACTGGACCACACTGTCTCGCGTCCACCTCTTTCTGCTCTGTTGCCTGGAAACCAACATCTCCGTGTCTGTCTCAGCGCCCATCCAACATTGCCCACCTTGTTACTGGCACCAGTGTTCTACAAAGAGCTGGCCTCAACACCCCAAGGTCGTTGTTTAACTCCTGTCTTACCCTCAGCCCCCAAACCATGTCATGTTCTGCCATCACTTTCCTATCTGATCCTTTCTCTCCTCTTCCCTGGGGTTCACCCACC
This sequence comes from Oreotragus oreotragus, assembly GCA_006410675.1. Taxonomy (NCBI): domain Eukaryota; kingdom Metazoa; phylum Chordata; class Mammalia; order Artiodactyla; family Bovidae; genus Oreotragus; species Oreotragus oreotragus. The sequence goes on from SJYX01023104.1 coordinate 331,782, forward strand.
CTATCACATCAGCCCCTCCGTATTCACTTGTTTCCATGTTCATTTCCCAGTCCTGTTCCATAGTGACCTTCCCCAGATACCCCAGATTTCCAAACACTCTCCTGCCCTTGTTCAGAAACCCCCATACGCCCTCCACCCTGTGCCTACAGGACTGAGGTCCAACTTCTCACTCAAGCCTCATAGCCCTGAGTGACCATGGCCCACCATTTCCCGTGTGTTCCCCCTCCCTCTTGCCCACCATATGCTCGTGTATATAACTCAAACCAGGGTGGCACGTTTGCTCCTGGTGTCCTCCCTAGGAGCACCCTCTACCCTTCCACCCTATCCACCATTCATGAGCCCCGCCTCAATCCACCTACTTGCTGGGCCTCCCTAGGCCACACCAGTTTACCCTCTTCTCTGGCCTCATCATCCAGACGTTCATCTATCTGCTCACCCACTACTTGAAACTCACTATACTTACTGACTTATACCCTGCTGGGCCAGGGACCCTAAATTCAGTTTGCATAGCTTATGGTCACAGATGCTTGCTGAGTTACACACCTTATCCCCCGAACCCCAAGCACACAGCAGAGAGCCTGGGATAAAACCTCAGACGTCATAGTATACTGGAGCTGGAAGAGATTATGAGACCTCAGCTCTCTCATTTTATTGATGAGGTAACTGAGGCCCAGCAAGAGGGACAACGCTCAGGGTTCTGCCAGGAGTTAGGAGGGGAGTTGAGACTCACATCCAGGTCTCCGGACTCAGGTTTCAGTGCTCTCTCCACCTCACCATTCATAAAGGTTCAGGTCATCACTGTCACTCAGGTGTAAACTGGCAATAGTTTTTTTTTTTTAATGCAATAGTTCTTTTTATCTCGGAGCCTTGGTTTCTCCACAGTGGAAGCAGTCCTGGACCATGTTTCTTCCTGAAGCGGGGTCAGGGATCATTGGAGAACCCTGTGGCAATGGCAGGACTTTTCAGTGTGGTTTCTACTTGCCCCTCCCACCCTCCCCTGATCCCAGACTGCTCAACCCTGCCCCATGCCCCCCGACCTGGCCACTTTCAGGGGCTGTGACCCTTCCTCCCCTCTCTACCAGTCCTCCGCTGGGCTACCCACCATTGTGTCCCACGTCACAGCAATGTTGTAGGCATGTTGCAAGCGTGTTCAGGCATGTTTCAGGCATGGCCATTTCCACTTGGCTGCCTGTGCCACACAGGTCAGGTGGCGAGTGGCCCCGGCCACCCCCACGCCGTGTTTAGCAGTGGAGCTGAGTGGAGGCGGTGCCTGGTTCCCCAGCCACAGTCTCTCGTTAGAAAGAAATTAAAAGCCACTCAATTTTGGCTAATATCCCTCTGAAGGCCTTTAACTCCACCTGTGACTAACCCATTCATAATCGCTCCGTTTTAGTGGCTCAGGCTGATGTAGCCTCAATTAATTTGGGAGGAGAGATAAACGGCCATTCCTCTTTGTCTCCCATCCCTTCCTCCCTTCCTGCCCTCTCTGTCATCTCCCCCACAGCCTCTCTGTGTCTCTGTCCCTCTCTGCCTCTCGCTTTTTCTTTCTCCCTTTCTCCATCTCACCTTTTTCTCATCCTGATCCTGTGAATCTGCTTCTGTCTCCGACTCTTTTTTGTGTCCCTTTCACAGTCTGTCTTAGTTTCCGTTCTTTTTCTGCTTCCTTTTACCTCTTCCTGCCTCTTCCTCTTTCGTCCTGCCTGTCTCTGTCTGGGCCTCTGCTCTTTTGCCTCTGTCTCTCCCTCCTGTTTCCTTTGGCCCCCTGCTTTTGGTCACTTGGACCAGGACTCTCTCATCTTTGAAGCTACTTTCCTCGCCCACGAGTGTGTTTATGTTTCTGACAGTGTTTCTGGTTCCCTCTGCCCATCTCTGTCTCTGTTCTTTATTGTCTCTCTGTCTCAATCGCTATCTCTGCATCTCCTGTCAATCACNCAGTAATGTTCTTCCTCTCTTTCCTCTCCCATTTTCTGTTAATTCTGCGCCATCTGCCTTAGCATCTGTTAAAAATAAAATTTCCCTCACACAATGAGAAGCCTCCCTGCTCCTCCCTCCCCTCTGCAGCCCCCCAGGTTTGGTGCTGGGGCCGTCAGATGCCACTTCCTCTCCTGGGATGTTTCCCCCTCCCCCCAGTCCCTAGTCTGGTTTTCAGAGGAGAGATGCAGCAGTGGGTGAGCAGGCGGTGGGAAGGAGGGGCCTGCCCAGGGGGCCTAGAGCTGGAGGGGGCAGCTGCAGAGGGAACCGGAACGGGGTGGGGGCGGTGGGGGGCGTGCAGAGGATGGAACCAGGCTCCACCCACTTGCCTCCGGGACCTTGCCCGGGCTGGAGCTCTGAGCTGCTGAGACTGAACACCTGGCACAGGTAGGTGACAACAGGTGGGGGAGAGACTTGAGGGGTGAGTCCTTTTTCCCCAGGGAAGGAGGTCACTGATTAATCCATTTACCCTTTCCCTAAAGCTGATGCTGGGGGCTTGAGGCTGGGATGGTGGTAGGAGTGAATTTAGGAGATGGAAGAACTGCCCCCAAGACCCAGTGATTGTCCCCTGCTTGGAATGGATATGGTGTTGAACAATGTATCCCCAAGACTGGCTGTCCAGAAACACCCTCCCCTTATGTGCTGGAGGACTTTCTCCCTGCTGTCCTGGGCTCAGCTGGGAGAAGGGAGAGAAAGGGAATCAGCTGACCCCCAAGCCCTGAAGACTTTAGGAGGCAGGAAAGTCTTGGCTTGAAGCCAGCTGGCCAGAGGATTTGGGAAGAGACTCAGTGTGTGTATGCTTGTGAGCAAGTGTGTGTATGTGCCTGTGAGATTAGTGTCATCACTGATCTGTGTAGGTGTGTTTGAGGAGTGTGTCTATATGAACTGGGTTATGATTGATTTTCTTTCTGTGTCATACCATGTCTGGCTACGTCTCTCAGGTATGAGTGTGTTGTATATGTTATAGTGGGTGTGTAGCTATACAGCTCTATAGGTGGTGTGACTGTGTGGTGGTGGATATATTGTAGCCATGCATTTTTGTGTATATTTGTATAAATGATGTCTTGCAAAAAACTATCTTCCTGTGTAGGTGATGATGTATGTAATTGTTCATGTCTTTCTATTTTGGTTTATTTGTATGTGAAAATCTACATACTTTGTTTATTTTGTACATTACTTTATCTCTCCTGTGATGCTGGATGTAACTTTTTCTCTAGGCAGTAATTCCTTTTCTCTTGTGATGGGGTACTCTGTATGTGATCAGTGCCAGGTAGGTACCTCTGTGAGTGTTGCTTCACTTCTGAGTGATGTGAGTATGGGAGTATCTTTCTGATCACCGCCTGGGAGGGTGATCATGTATGACTGTCTCTGGCAACATGTGCATATATGTGTGTGCATGTGCTGTATACTTCCTTTTACTCATCACCACATAAAGATGTGGTTATTGGATATGGGCTTGGTTGTGCCAGGGAGGATGAGGCAAGGCATGCATGGTTATGTTGGTGGGTCCAGTGAGGTCAAGTTAGATAAAAGGTCACAGGTAGGGGACTGAGGCAGCTCCGCAGTGGGATGGTGGAAAGGTACAGGCTTTAATGCCACAGTCCTGAATTCAATTCCTAGATCTGTCCCTGATCAGGTCAGTGGCATAGCAAGTTACTTAAACTGAGTCTCACTTTCCACATCTGTAAAATAGGGATATTCATAGCTATGGCATATAGTCATTGCAGGATTAGGGACACAGGATGTCATACAACTACCCTGGCACCTAAGAGTAATAAAACAGTAGTAGTAGTAGCAGTAACAGTAGTAGTGGTAGTAATAATAAGAAGTTATTAAGTGCTTACTATTACATATTTAATCCTTTACTGCTCACATCAATTCTAGAAGTGTTCTTACTCTTTTGGAGATGAGTAAACTGAGGCACAGAGTATAAATAACCAAGATCAGACAGCTAGGAAAGGCAGAGTACCTTCTCAGCAAATGATAGCTTTATTTGGATAGTAGATGCTTCCTGAAACTACTGCTGATGTTCATGTGAGCATTGGAGGGGAAGGTGCATTAGACCCACAGCACTTCATTCCTACTTATAGGGGCCTTCTTCTCAAGTCACCCCTCACCCTCGGTGGCCCACAACCCAGCGGAATTGTCGCCTCCTGGGACTCTTTTGGGGGCTGGACAAAAGGAGTCTGAGGAGGAGACAGTCCCCCCACGCTCCTGGCCGCCTCTTTCCAGCCTTGATCGACACCAAAGACTCCGTAATCTTTCTCTGCCCCGAGGGGAGCAGCAGCGTTTGTGAAACAGATTTTTACAAAATGTTTTGACCCTGCTCTCCCCTATCGCCCCCTCCTCCCCCGCATCCCTGCCTGGCACCGTGTCACCTAATTAAATCAGCCTTCGCGGGCGTCTCCGCTCCCTGCTAATTGTGCCCTGGGCCGGCTTCCGGAGGTCGCTCTCCCCATCCCAGTACCCGCCCCCAACAACTCCCAAGGACAACAGGGGCTGGGGTGGGCGCCTGCTGGGGCCGTGTGGCGGGCAAAGATCTCCTAGGGGCCTCCTGTGGCTATTTCCGTGATCCTCCCCTTGTGGCTATTCTGCAACTCTGGAGACTGAGTCATCGGTTCTAACTCCCTCCTGGCCCTGCTTCCATAGATCAAGGACAGGGGCCCAGTCTTAAATGACCCGGGGCCTCGAGGAGGCCAGCCGGAGCGTATCCGGGTAATTGTCTCTGCCAGACGCATTGCCGAAGCAGGCGGCTTGGAAAATCCCGGATTTCTTTCCCCTTCACCGCCGTGCCAGGCCGGGCGGAAGCCAGGCGGCTTTATTTACAGATCCTTTCGCAGGCGGTGGTAGAGGCTGGGCTGGGAGAGCGCTGGCCGCCGCCACCTCTGTCCAGGGTGCTGATCGCACGCAGTGCTGGGTGTCTCTCCCGCGTTTGCCGGGATGTTAACAATGACTAAAAATCAGTATAGGCGACTGTTACAGAAAGATTACCAGGAGCCAGGCACTGAGCTAAGGGCTCCCAAACTCTGTATAATTTAATTCTCACAGCAACCTTAAAAAGAAATATTTTCCCATTTTAAAGATGAGAAAACCGAGACTTCTACAGGTTAAAGAGCTGGAGTTGGGGATGGTTAGGGGAGAATTTCACTCTGTCATGTCTGATTTCTTCCATTATTTTTTCTTTTAATAACCCAAAATATGTTCATGTAATACTTGTGCATTAAAAATAAGCTTGAAAATTTCAAAAATTTTTTCTTCACTTAAGATGTTCTTCCGGGCAAATGACTGAGGTTCTTCAAAGAGAAGGGAAAGAGAGAGATAATAATCAAATACATTGTGGGTGGAGCTTGTTTAGTTCCTTACTGAACAAGCTAAATGTAAAAAAAAATGAAATATTTGAATATGGACTGAGTATTTGATGATTTATGGAATTATTACCAATTTTCTCAGATATGATAATGACATTGTGTATGTGTGTGTGTGTTAACTCTTTCTGGGAAGGAAAGGCAAGAAAACCTCTTTAACTGTTAAATTTTTGGTTAAAAAGAGCTGTTAAGTGACCTGCCCAAGATTACTTAAGAGTTCCTTCTCTCAACCACTCTGGCAGCTCACCATCAGCAGATCTGAGCAGATCTACAGCTTGGTGTGTTATACAAGTCTGTCTACAAGTTTATGTGGTCATCTCTGCTTGGGTTGACATAAGTGTTGGTGTTGTTTCTTTGTGTGTGAGATCTCTCTGTAGCAAATTTTAAGTGCTAACTGTATGCCAGATTTTCTATAATAATATCTTACAGCACTTTAAACTCAGAACAATCCTGAGAGGGGAGACTTGCTATTCCAGTGTCGCAGATGCAAGGAACTGAGGCAGAGAAAGTAATTTTCCTGTGGTCTTCTACTAAGGGATGGAACTGGAACCCAGGTATTTTCACTCTGCTCCCTAATGTTCTTGGTAATTGCTTAAACCACAGTGGCCTTAATAGTGTATGCAAGACCTGAGTGTGACTTCATCTATGGGTGGAAGTAAGGAACTGTGTATGTAGTCACAGGAGCACTCCTCTTCCTTTGATGCCCTGGGGTGGAAGATGCAGGGAATTACAGATTAGCAAGAAAAGAGAGTTGATTTGAAATGAACTAATCAACGGGGATGATCAAATCCACTAAAGATGATATGATCTGAAGAATTTATCTGGTGACAAAACAGATCTAAATTTTATTTGGAAGCTGGAATCTTTCTCTCTATAATGATAAAGTCATATTGAGCACCTGCCAGGCCCCAGTCTCTCTCATCTATAAAGATACCTAGAAGCTATGTATATATAGCACAGCATCTGGGACAGAATAAGAATTCAGTTTTTTTTAAAAAAGACCTTTGTTATCAAAGAAAGAAGCACAATATAATTCATGGAAGCCAGACTTGGAGTCAGAGAGGGGATAATCTCAAAACCCACTAGTTGGGTGACCTTGGGCAAGCAATTTAACCTCTCCAGGCCTCACTTCCCTTTTCTGTGATAAAGAGATAATCACACTTAAAGAGACTGTAAAAATTAAATGAGATAATGCATAAAGTGCTTGGCATAGTGCCTAGCACATAGTAAGTGTCCAATAAATGTTAGTAGTTATTACTCTGTGCTAGGTGCTTTACATACATTCTCTCTGAACCCTGGCATCACCCCATAAGGTATTTGATATTCCAATTCAGGCTTCTTTGTATTCCAGATTCATACTTGTTCCATTCACCTGGCTGCCTGCCTCTTTAAGAGCTGTCTGTTTTATGTGAATGTTGGTCCATCTAGTCAAAGCTATGGTTTTTCCAGTAGTCATGTATGGATGTGAGAGTTGGACTATAAAGAAAGCTGAGTGCCTAAGAATTGATGCTTTTGAACTGTGGTGTTGGAGAAGACTCTTGAGAGTCCCTTGGACTGCAAGGAGATCCAACCAGTCCATCCTAAAGGAAATCAGTCCTGAATACTCATTGGAAGGACTGATGCTGAAGCTGAAACTCCAATACTTTGGCCACCTGATGTGAAGAACTGACTCATTTGAAAATACCCTGATGCTGGGAAAGATTGAAGGCAGGAGGAGAAGGGGATGACAGAGGATGAGATCGTTGGATGGCATCACTGACTCAATAGACATGAGCTTTAGTAAACTCCAGGAGTTGGTGACGGACAGGGAGGCCTGGCGTACTGCAGTCCATGGGATCACAAATAGCTGGAGACGAATGAGCGACTGAACTGAACTGAGCTGAGAGTCAGTGCTGGGGACTGACATAGGGGATTGGAAGGGAGACTACCCAGGAGGGGCCCTGGCATTGGAGAGAGAGCACTAGGGTGGGAGTCATGAGACTGGAATTGACACCCCAGATTTTCCATTAACTAATTGTGTGACCTTAGTCAAGTTTTTTTTCTCAGAGTTTCAGTTAACCCATCTGTAAAATAAGATGGGTAGACTGGATGAGCTAAGACATTCTAAGACTGGTAACTAGATGTGTTAAAGAGACTTTGAGTAAGATCTGAGGGTATGACTGTGAATTTTGTGGGACTCTGAGAGTGTGAAAGGAGAGTGTTGGGTGGAGATGTAGGGTATGGAGTTGTGGTTGCAATAATATAAATGACAATAACTAGGAGGGACATGTGACTGGGTTTCCTTAGGACAAAGCATGGCAGTGTGAGACTGTGGGGGAGTGAATATTGGGTGACTGGGTGTGTTTATGTAAGTGGGTGTGTATAAGCATCAATTTCTATGAATGTATTGTATGCAAGGATGTGGGTGTAATGGTATGAAAACTATTATAGGCAAATTTTGTGAGAATGTGAGCACAATTCTAAGGGAAGTATATGGGTTGTGGACTATATGTGAATATGTGAGTGTAGGGGTAATATATGGGGAAGGCAATGGCACCCCACCCCAGTACTCTTGCCTGGAAAATCCAATGGACGGAGTAGCCTGGTGGGCTGCAGTCCATGGGGTCGCTAACAGTCGGACAGACTGAGCGACTTCATTTTCACTTTTCTCTTTCATGCATTGGAGAAGGAAATGGCAACCCACTCCAGTATTCTTGCCTGGAGAATCCCAGGGATGGGGGAGCCTGGTGGGCTGCCGTCTATGGGGTCACGCAGAGTCGGACACGACTGAAGTGACAGCAGCAGCAGCAGCAGCAGGGGTAATATATATGAGATGGAGACTGACCATGGGCTGATAGGGAGAGAGGGATGGTGGAGAGATCTGTAAAGTAGGCACCACAAGTAGGAAGACCCTGAACCGCATCATCCTCCCCTTTTCCTAACCTGTAGTGCCCCCTGGAATGATCTACAACTGACTCAGATGTATTGATTTGGGATAATCTGTTCACTGTTTCCCCCACACAGAGCTGAAGACCCAGTTTTATGCTCCACAGCTGTGATGTCAGAGACACCTTCTGTGGAGAGTCTGAATTAACACTTGAAGTCCACCATGAGCAAACCCAGTCGAGCCTCCCTCCTACTCTCTCCCTAACAACCTTGGCCAGGGGACTACAAGAACAGCAGCAAGACTGACAGTGGAGGGACATTCTTGGGGCCAGGAAGGCTGCAACACCTCATCCTGCACTGAAGTAGGTAAAGTGAAGTTGCTCAGTCGTATCTGACTCTTTGTGACCCCATGGACTGTAGCCTACCAGCGTCCTCTGTCCATGGGGTTTTCCAGGCAATAGTACTGGAGAGGATTGCCATTTCCTTCTCCGGGGGATCTTCCCAACCCAGGGATTGAACCCAGGTCTCCCGCATTGTAGACAGACGCTTTACCATCTGAGCCACCAGGGAAGTGCTGTATGATGTATTGAGTCCCCTGCACTGAGGGGGCAGAGAAGGATTTGGTAGAGAATTTTTCATGTAGGACTTCAGCTTATGAAGTAGTGATTGTATACAGAACACATACAGATACACAACCACATTTGTATAGAAGGTTTACTTAAACCTTGTTAATCACACACACACACACATACAAAGTGGTCTGAAGAATTAGGGGTTTTGTTGTTTTGCCTTTGAAGAAAGAGCCCTTTTATTTAAGCAAATGGTAAAGGACTGATGATACCTTCTTATGGTAAGAATATAGAGTGGTACAACCTTTTGAGAAGGTAGTTTGATAATATATACCCAAATGTAAAATGTGTAGTTTTTCGATCCAATACTTTCATTTCTAAGAACTTGCCCTAAGGGGATAATCGTACAAATGTGAAAAGATCTGTCCACAGATATGTTCATCTCAGTGTGTTTAAAACAGTGCACAACTAGAAATATCCTAAATGTGTATCAACAGAAGACTGACTCAATACATCATACAGTAGGATATACTTCAGTTATTACAACAATCATATAGCTCTATATTCATTGGAACAGAATGGCATCTATCATAATTTTTATGTAAGAGAAGATTACAGAACAGAACATAGAATTTGATCCTGTTTGTGTCATATTATGCACCTGTGTCTATGTTTATTTACAGGCAGAAAGAGTTGTTTGGTGAATGGTCATTAAAACAGCAACTGGGGTTGTCTAACTTATGTGGGCATTATTTTTGTCTTTCTTCTCTGTATTTCCTGTGTAGGAAGGAAAGGTGAAAGAAGAAAAAGAAAAAGATGCTTCCTATGTGCCTTCTGTTCACCAGTCTCTGCACTCAACACTGGGGGCATAGCAATGAGTGAGGTGCCAATCCCCTTAGGGACTGCCCAGGATTAAACCTCCACATCAAAGGTGTTGGGGCTGACAATATATCATCAAATGTGCTATAACTTGATACAGCTTGAATATCATCAAATGTTCTATATCTACAAACTGTGTCATCTTCCTCCCTTTGCCTGCTCCTTGCTGGATCCATGTTCATCTTTGAGAAGACAGTGAGAAGATGTGTATCCCCTGGAGAGTCCTTGGGCTTGGCAGTAGGGGAAAGGAGATCCTTGGATAAGGCTGGAACCGCTGTGGAGACACCCTTTGGGGAGGGAAGTCTCTGTCCTCAATGCCCCTTCCCATAATAAGAGATCACTGAGTCCAACCTCAATCATTTTTTAACTTTCTCAGTCAAAATAACCCTCTTAAAATTGCCTGAAATCATCCTCCTCTGGGGAGAAACTTCTTAGGGCCTTGGGCCTGCAAGTGATACTAGAGGCCAAGGATTTCACTGCTCCCATAGTAGTCTCATTTTGAGGATCTTCTGCTTGATCTCCTTCAGGGTAGGAGACTTGCTTCTGCCTGAGATAGGCTTTTTGGTTTCAGGCAGCTCTGATGATTAGAAAATTCTTTCTTAAAGAAATGCGGTAACCCATATCTACCTCCTGGAAGGTGTTTATCCTCCATTCCCAGTAAGGAGATATTCTTCAAAGATGGTAGAAGGTAAAGTAGTGTCTGCTGAGAGTCCTGAGGTCAAAGAGAGATGTGAGCCAGGACAGTGCAAGGGAACGATTGGGAACCAACCCAGTCACTGCCATTGTATCCCCAGTTGTCATCATGCCAACATGTGGATCAACATGTGGGCTCAGGGATTTCCATTGTGGGAAAAAGGCTAACCACATCCTAGCATTGTTGGGGAGACAGACATTATGACAGGGAAAGCAAATGGTGCCAAATTCCAATGATCACTTATTAAAGTAAGGTGACATTGGGCTGGTCCCTCTGGGCTGGTCATCTCTTGGGCTGGTGACGCATATTAAAAAAACACAGAACTTTCTAATATTTATAAGGTTTGAAAAATCCCTTTTAAATTTGAGATCCTATATGAAGGAAGGAGGAGTCCTTTATTTGACTTGATTTTATTTCATGAAAATAATACGCCCAAGATCAAGTTCAAGCCCCTTTCCTGGATACGTTCAATGGACATGATGCAATCTTCTACCTTCTCCACCCCCCTGCCTTCCTCAAACACCACATACCAGTGGGTCACATTCTTCCTCATCTCTGCTCTTCTGCAACTATTGTGCCCTCTGCCTTGGTTTGTAAACTCCTTTTGCCCAAACTCAATTTTTGCTGAGCCCTGCTATACCTGCATTTGACCCCTTCCTGTTGGCCCAGGGCATCTTGGGCTGCTCCAACCTGCATCGTGCTCATTGCTTTGTGGTTGATTGACTTGTAAGTCTTCCTCCCTCATTAGAACTGTGATTTCTCCAAGGGCAGGGCCTACATCTCATTTTTTGTACCCCCAGTGCCAACCCAATGCCTAACACCTAGTAAACAAGCAGAAAACAGTGGAACGAATGAAGAGATGTTGAGAAGGGGATCATGACCTTTATCAGAGGCAAACTCAGCCTCTTTTCAAAGTTGCTCTTGGAATGACAGGGAGAGAGGGCGAGGCATTCTACTTCATCTAGTGTCAGTACGAGGATGGTTGTGTGGCCATGGGCAAATTACTGGACTTCTTTGCGTCTTAGCTTCCTTATCAGTCAGGTGGAGGGGGTACATAATAGTATTTTCCCCCAAGAGTTGTTATGACAAGTCGAAAGTAGCAGTGTAGTATGACGTGCCTAATATAGCACCTGCCACAGAAGTGCTATTATCATCCTTGTAATTGTCATTATTTGCAGTGATCACAGGGATTATTGTTGTTACTATGTAACAGCCTATTTCTCTCCCCTGGAAAACTGTCCCTTCCGTCAAGGCCCCAGATCAAATGCCACCTCCTTTAAGAAACCTTCCCAGACGCCCTCAGGAAGTCCTGCCCCCTTGACTGTGCAGCACTTCCTGTGTGCTTCCATTTCAGTGCTCACAGGGCATTGTGATGTTTGTAGAAATCTGTCCCCCTGCTTGATGGTGAACCCCAGGAAGGCTAAGGTAGTCTTGGGTTTCTTTTGCCCTCAGCAGCTCTGACACATGGGAGAATTCAAAAGTGCTGGGTGAGTTGGAGGAACTTCCAAGTTCCCGAAAACACGAACACGTACTGGAAACCAGTGAATATGCAGTATTAATGATGACTCAAGGCACTTAGTTGCCACTGCTCCACAGATTTGAATTCCAAGGCCTAAAATATTTAATGCAGATGATGGTACAATCTCAATATACTTATAGAATTTTTTTTTTAAGAAGGAAGGGAAGAAACTTTTTTTAGGAAGGAAGGGAGATAACATTGCCACAAAGGAGGAAGCTGTTCCTTTTTGCTTTCTTCTCCCCTCACCGCTTCCCCCCAGCACAGGGCTCTCAGTTCTGTTCCTGCTCTGGTGCAGGTATGCTGTAACTACGCTTTTGAAGAGGCTGTCCTGAAGCACTCCCTCCACTAGCCCATAGGTGTTTATTTACGTCAAGTGTGCTTAACAGCGGCAAAATGAGGAGGGTTGGGAGAAATGCGTCCCAAACTCAGAGAGAGCTGTGATTGAGGTTTTATTTTCCACGCACTGGTGCATCGGGTTTGTGGCCTTGACACAGGTATTTCCTGTGGACACAGCAGGATATTAACACTAACTAATGCACGATAATAACAATACTCCCCGCCTGTACTACATTTAATGACCTCTCAGGTCACGTTTACATGGCCTCACTGTTCCCACTAGTCTAGAGAGTGAGGTATGTGGGACAGATATTCCCATTTTACAGACTGGGAAACTTAGGCCAAGAGGACTTGCAGAGAGCCACCCCACTACTTAGAAGCAGATCTGAGAGGCGAAGTCGGGTCCCTGCAATTCGTGGTCATACTGACATTTGGGCTCCTGCAACTGTAGGTTTGTTGCAGGCGTACACCTGGGGGAGCTCTTTAGGACCTGGCAGCAGCCCTAAAAGGGTGGAGACCCAACTGTCTCCAGTCTTACAATTAATCCCTTTCTTGGAGGACCTCGCGCCCTGGGCTGGTTCGGCTGCAGGACGGCTGAGCGGGGGCCGGGGAGCCGGGGAGAAGAGCCACGCGGACCTGACGGGCGCCTGCGAGTGCGAGGAAGGCGCTAGCGGGGCCACCCACCCACTTTCTGGGCGGGAAGACTGAGGCGCGGGCGGCGGGCGGCCGCCCCCTGGTGGCGGCCGGGTGGGCGGACAGCGGGGCCCGGCCCGGCGGAGGCGCGTCCTCGCTCCCGGCCCGGCGGAGGCGCGTCGGCTCTCGTGGCGCCCGCTGCCCCCGCCGCCTCCCCCGCTCCCTCCACTTTGGGGATAATTTAACATGTTTCACACTAACTTTCCCGTAATGGCCACGGAGCCTTTAGAAGTGCAGCCTCCCCGCTTTATCGGCGGCCGCGCTAATGGTTATCTCGCAGCCGTGCCCCCGGCGATCCTGTCAGGAGTAAATAGAAGCTGACACAGTCATTTGCTTAAATCTTCTCCACACTTTTGCCGCATTTCCCTCCAGAGGATACCCCCGAAACAACAATTATTTGAAATGTCACGCGTTTCTGCCCCTGGGCTACCAACAAATGAACATTAAATCTATTAACAGCAAAAAAAATTAAATGTTTACTTTTCCGCGAAGGTGTGAGGGGCCGGAGTCAGGGAGCGGCCGGGGCGGAGGCAGGGACGGAAACCGAGACCGACCTGGAAGCCGAGGAAGCCGAGGAAGCCGGGAGTGCGAGGATGCGAGGAAGCCGGAGGAGGCCGGGAGAGACCGCGGGACAGGCAGACAGACAGAAAGACAGCCGCGGACCCCGGGAATGGCAGGGGGAGCGACGGGGGGAGGAAGGGCCAAAACGCAGACAGTAAGACAGAACAGAGATTGAGACCAAAACAAAAAAAGAGAGAGAGAGAGACTCCCAAGAGAGGAGCAAGGAGGAGCAAGGAGGCCCCCAAAGTGAGACATGAGAAAAAGCAGAAAGAAACACTGCCCGCTCATAATGCTGCCACCTCCCAGTTTAAACAACGAAATGAAAAACAGAAGGGGAGGGGGGCAGGTTGGGGGAGGGGGTGCTGAACTTCCCAGGGGAGTGCTGGAGTGAGCTGGGGCTGTTCTGGGAATAGTACTCTCCTAGGCCTTACCCTGCGACCTGGCGTCCNAAGGAGGGAGGGAAAAGCAGGGGGGGGGGGGGGGGGGGGGGGGGGAGGGGGTGCTGAGCTTCCCAGGGGAGTGCTGGAGTGAGCTGGGGCTGTTCTGGGAATAGTACTCTCCTAGGCCTTACCCTGCGACCTGGCGTCCTTCCGGCCTCGCAGGCGGAGGCCTGGGCTCGCCCTGAAGTGGGGGCGGCTCTGCGCTCCATGCCCCTCATTTGTCCAGCGGCGGGGCGGGTGGGGGCGTGTGTGAGAGGTCTGGAGTGCCTGCAGCTGGAGACTCAGGGGGCAGCAGGTGTGGGATGAAGCAGATAGGCAAGCGTCAGGGTCCATGGCCTGGGGCCAGTGGCCATCCTGGCTGCCCCTGTGACTCAGTGTCCCAGTCTATAAGGAGAAGCAGACCTCCGGTTTCCACTCCACAGTCACCTGAGGGCCAGACTGTCCTGAGTACAGTGTCTCCGTTGCCCTCCCCTGGGCCGGTGTGACGTCTGAGAGATGTCATACCTGGTACTGCGGAAGGATCTGGGGTATTACTATGGTCTTGTTTTTTGGTTCCCCAAGGTCAGTGCCTCACCGAGGGGAATGTGTTCACAGAACACCCACTGTGGGGAGGAGCCCAAGGGAGGGCCAGGAAGCTCCAGTCATTGAGGACCACTCGTTTCCCCACAGCTCCACCCAGAATCAGGGCTCAGTGAGAGGCCAGTAAGAGGGTAAAGGGCCAGGCAGCAGAAGGCCAGTGAGCAGGTTCTCTAACAGTTGGAAATGTTAGTGGGGTTGAGGGGGGCGAGGGAGGTGGGGGTGTCTGAGGGGCCAGTGTAAACTTTTTTCACCTCCCAGCTCCCCGCTACTCTTACGTCTCCTGGCCCCCCATGGCCTGTGTTCCTGTGACATTTTCGGTTACAGCAAATGGGTCAAGTTTCACTTCAGTGCCAGGTGAGGGCTCTCATCCTGGGCCGACTCAGCATGGCCAGACACCTCTGGATTCTGGTTTCCCTGCTCTCCTGGGGACATGTGTCCAAGCTGAGACTGCACGCCAGGGCTCTTGGTTAGTGTGTAAATGGGTGTGAACACTAGCTCCATACACACGGAAGTGGGGCTATGAATTCGCTCTTCCACGACTGCTTTAAACATGGACATTTTTAGCCTCATATGAACCCAACTTTGAGATACACACGCAGAGCACATTCATGTGGGTACACAGATGATCACCTTTCATGTTCAAATGTAACCTTGCACACTCAGACATACATTCAAGGTGGCTTCACCCCCTGCCCTTTACCCTGGCAACGCCCACCTCCAGTCTTCTTACTCNATGAACCCAACTTTGAGATACACACGCAGAGCACATTCATGTGGGTACACAGATGATCACCTTTCATGTTCAAATGTAACCTTGCACACTCAGACATACATTCAAGGTGGCTTCACCCCCTGCCCTTTACCCTGGCAACGCCCACCTCCAGTCTTCTTACTCCAAAGGAAACAGCAAAAGGGTACGTATGTGTGGGTCACAGAGCCTGTGTTCTTTGTCTGAATGTAAGGTTGTGCATATGTGCCTATGTGTGAATGGCAAAGAAAATTTACATGTATTTCTTTGCTTTGAACGTGGACATGTGTGCTGCATACAAGGATATTGTGACTGTGTTTATGTGTCTCTTGGAGTGTTGTGTGCCCCTGTGGTTGTGTGTGACTGAAAGTGTGTGGTGGGGGGTATGTGGGGGGGTGAGTGCTATTTAAATAAAAAAGAAAGGAAGTGAATCAGGGTCGTTTCCATTTTAATTGTAAAACAGATAAGCACTAAACACTTTGAAAAAGTAAATGACTTGAGAATAATTACTCTCTATTACCCAGCGTCCCAGGGGGGCAGTTGGAGGAGCCCAGATGGCTACAAAAATGGGATTTAGCAGAAAATTGAAGACATTATTCACCGTAACACATTATCAATTACCTTCATATCAATTACAATAACCTTACATTAGCGAGGGGCCCCGAGACCCTCAAGCCCTGAGACTGTGGAATCACTGCAGCCCTGTGGGGGAGGGGTTGGGAGGAGGAGTAAGAGGATGGGAGGGGACTGGGAGGGCCTGGGAGCATCTCTCTCTTGGAGATGCTGCTGGCTTAGCCCCTCACACCCCATTCCAGGTCTCCACTCCTCAAATTTTCCCCAGTCCCAGCACTCTAGGCTGGGGGTCGAATGGGAAATAATGAGTGGGAGCAGGTAGCGAGCTGAAGGGTGAAGGATTGAGAAGCTGATGGAGAGCTACAGAGGCCAAGAGGTGCCGCTGATAAGAGGCTGAGAAGTGAGGGAAATAAAAGGGATGGGGGTGGCCTAAATAGGCCCGAGAAATCTAAGAGGCGGAGATTGAAAATCTGAAGGGGTACGGGGGCTAAGATGCTGAAGTGTCACCTTCTAGAAATTTTGCTTTTATTCTGTGGTCACTTTCTAGTCCATCTACCTCTCTTAGACTTAGGGCTTTTCTAGGCTTTCCCTTCTCGCATCCCCCCCTCCCTGCCCACTGCAGTTTCTACTGGTTCTTTCCTCCCACCCCAAAGACTCTTAGATGGAGTAGAATGGGAGATGGGTGTAGGGGGACCTCTTGAGAATGAGTTGCACAAGACATTCAAAACTGAAAGTCATGAGTCTTAGTCCCCTGCAGTAGGAAGCCCAGAAATGAGATTAATGGAAGAACCTCCTAGAGTAAGACTCTGAGACTGAATCCATGTGTCTCCTCTGTGACCTGGGAATCAGTCAGTGGAGAAAGGAGCCGAAGACCCTGCCAGGGCGGGCTCTGAGACAGAATGAAGAGTGCAGCCCTGACTTCTCCTTTATCTCCTCACTGGCACACACAGCACCCTTCACTGACCGGGGGGAACCAGCCAAGCCAGTCCTGCCCAGTATGGCAGCCATGCGCCACATGTGGCCACTGAGTGCTTGAAACGTGGCTAATCCTGATGGAGATGTGCAGCAAACAAAAAATGCACGCTGATTTTTAAAGAGTTAGTACTGATAAAAAAAAAAAGGTAAAATGTCTCATTTTCACTTTAAAAATATAGGCTACATGCTAAGATGGTCTTATTTGAGCTATAAATATTTTAATTGTAACTAAATATTAATTTAAAACTTGATAAAATGAAATGAATTAATTTCATCTGTTTCCTTTAATGTTTTTTAAAATATAGCCACTAGAAAAATTTAAATTGTGTATGTGGCCCACACACATTTTATTGATATTTCTGTTGGACGGTGTTAAGCTAAAGTTCCTGGGAAGGAAAGGGGTTTGGGAGGGGAATAATTCTCGGGGTCCCTCCCTGGGATTCACTTCAAAAGGGCTCTTTTTTTCCTAGAGGACAGGGCCCCCTAAGGAGCAGAACTTCTGAAATGGATTGAGGCAGGAATCTTTTCCTTTTCCTTTCTGAAACCTAACCCCCTAAATCAGCTATTTGGTTCAGGATTCCCAAGGAAACAGAAACCCATGTAGTCACAAGTTCCCACGTCCAGTTCATCCCTTCTCAATGCCCATCCTCGACATGTACACGCATATGTTCTGCACATGCATACGCTCTGTGCTCACGTGCTCATTTGGGCATTAACTCGTTCTCCCACAGGGCATGCATGTGTCCATCTCTCTCACAAGTGCACACACATTCCTTGCTCATCTGTGCACTCACATTCACACTGCTGTGCACATGTTCTCACACTTTCTGCCATGTGACAGCTTCACATGGACACACATGCATTCATACACCGCATCCTTGTAGATGTGTGCCTCCCACTTCACACACATAGCAGGGCCAGGAGGGCAGGCTAGGGCAGAGTTGTCAGCTTGATTCACGGTGTGTGTGTGTGTGTCCAGGGGAGTGAGAGCTAATAGTGGCCCCCCTCCCTCAGGCTGGGCCCAGAGGACTAATTGCTAGTAATGAGCTAAAAGGAGCTCAGAGCTGGCCTCAGGCACCGGATGAAGATGTTTCCAGAGACCAGCCAGAAGCTGTCCTGCTGTTTTGTTGATAGAAAATCCTTCTCCCCCAGTGTCCCCTCTCTGTCTCTGTCTCCCCTCCTGTGGCTCCCTCTGGTTCCTACAGCCTCCGAGAGGTCCAGCCATTCCCCAACCCTGATTCTCCCATTAGCCTCTCTGCCTCCTCCTGAAGGTCCTACCCTATCAGAGCATTTGCCCTCTCTCCTGCCTTCTTCTCTCTCCTCCCTGATGGGGCCTCCCAAGGTACCCACTGAATAGGAGACAGATTTCCAGAGGATCCAAAGGTCAGATCTAGGGAAAGGTTGCAAGGATGCTCATTGTAACTGGACTTGAGAAAAACCTTTCTGATAATGAGATCTGCCCAATAATGGAAGAGGACTGCTGAGCTCCCCATCGCTGAAGTATTCAACAGCACCCACTGAGGATGCTGTAGAGAATACAATCCATGGGAAGGGAAGTTGCACAGAATGACCCATGAGACTTCTTCCTGGGATTATTATTATAATTACTTATAAATTATTAATACAATTATTCAACAGTACTACTTATTATAGCCACCATAGGTCAAGTGCCTATAAAATGCAGGTACTTTACATTTTAGCCATCTCCATTCAAAACATCTACCTGTAAAGTAGACACTGTTATCCTCATTTTGCAGATGAATAAACTGAGGCTCAGAGAGGTCAAAGCAGAAGCCAGGGCCACATAGCCAGTCAGTTACAGAGCAAGGATCTGAATCAAGCGTGTCTTATCTTCATACTCATACAATTTCCACTAAAACTCTTTCATTCATTCTCTCAACAAACATTCAGTCATCAAATAGAGAACCTCTGATTTAGCAAATAAAGACTGAACGGGATTAGAGTCTTAAAGGGACCAAACTTAAAGGAATTTGGGGTTGGTGGGAACCAATGCCTCAGTTTACAAACAGAAAAAGAAAAATCCTCGACAGAGATTCCCTCCACCATCCCCTAAGTGGCTGTATGTGTCTGGTGTGGGCAGGCATATCCGTGTATATGAAACCACCTGGGGACACACAAAGAACCAGCAGCCACAGGGGTCTTGGGGAGAACTGGAGGGCATGAAAGCCCAGTGCCATGCTTTGCCAGTGTGAGGGAGGGATCTGGGTCCAGGAAAACCCATCCCTCATATTGGCACATTAGTGTCATTCAACAAAGGCCAGGCAGGATCTGAGGGCCTTCTCAGTACACTTCATTCTCCTTTCTCCACCCTCAAGCAGATATTTGGAGCAGGGGGCGGGCAGAAGGGAGGGAAGGAAGGAGAGAATAGGAGGGTCAGGTGCTGGAGTGGGACAGGGCAGGGGTGGCACCCTGAGATTTGGAGGCTGTTTATGATGCAAATATGTGTAAAAGCTTTGCATTGTCTCCCCCGAGAAAGGAGCCTAAAATTGAAGTCTAATTATAACGAATGATTGTTAATGAGTTGTCTAAACATAATAGATGGAAAGAATTAAACACCCAGAAGAAACAGGGTTTCATTAACACACAATAAAGAAACCACAAGTGGGGTGAACAGAGGCCCCCCCCTTCATGGAAGACAACCTCTCTTTCCCTTCCCCCATGGATGGGGCTGGCAGGTGGGACCAAGACCAGGATCCCATAACTGAAAAACTTGGGACCATCAGGTGACCCTCATTGTTGAGGGCACCTGTCTACAAGGGTGGGCATTGTCTGGGCCCACACCTGCTTGCGTACACATGAATGCCTGCCTTAGAAAGGCATGTCTGCAGCCCTGTAGGCATTTAATCCAAGTAAGTGTCTTTCCTATGAGTGGACTCTGGTGGATGGTGGAAGGTGAAATCTCAGAAAGGGACATGAGGTCAAGAGCAGCCTGTGGGCTTTGGTGGTCCTCCTGAAGCCAGCCTCCTGCACCCCCACCCCAACCCTTTGGCTCCCAGGGAGGGAAAACAGATGAGAAAGGACATGCACCACGTACACATGTATACAACTCTGAAGGTCGAGAGTCAACCACACCCATCTGAACTCAGAAGGCCAGAAGGAGGAAGGACATCAGAGATCATCTGACCCAAACCAGCTGACCTAACACAAATGATGCCCCTTGAGGCCCAGAGAGGGAAGGTGACAATTCCAAAGTCACACAGCTCAGAGCTAGATCTCATACTAGTCCAGGGTGCTCTAGATTTTAAAGCATCCATCGCTCATGAATGCATGGCTTGGAGCAAGGCCACTCAAACAATAAGATAATGTTCTACATACACACATATCACCCATAGGTAACACTGGGACTCTGCTGGGTAAGGCGTGAATGTTTAGGGGTTCTGAGGGAGGCAACAGGAGCCATGTTTGTATAGGGAGAGACTGGGCAATGCCAAGTGGTCCCAGGATGGCAAAATGTGCAGGAGCACACATACATATGGGTTATTGGAGGGCAGAACACAAGAGCTGGAGAGAGGGCTTTGATTGACAGATTAATGAAGCGCTTTATACTGGTGGTATAACTGCAGAGGCAGGCTGTGAGCAGGCACACACACACACACACACACACACACACA
>SJYX01023104.1:367090-382347 GCA_006410675.1 Oreotragus oreotragus
GGTCGGGGCCGGCGCCTGATGGAGGGGCCGAGGCTGGTGGGAGGGGGGGAGAGTGGGCGGCAGCGGCCCGGGCCGAGGCGAGGGTGACGGTGACGGACGGGGCCGGGCCGGGCGGCTCATTCATCAAGAGAAGGATCAGGGGCCCGCGGAGTCACTTACGGGCGGAAATTGAATTCTGATGAAAGCGCTGAGAGGCGAGGGCGGGGGAGCGAGGACCAAGCTCGGGCCGAGTTCCCAGACTTGCCAAGGGGAGGGGGAAGGGCCCACAGAGACCTTCCAGATTGAGGTCCACGCCTCCTTCCTGTCTGGAACCCACCAGACCCCATAGCCCCTGCCCCAGGCATCTGGCAGGGATGTCGGCTCTGATTGGGAAGATGTGGGACGTGAGGGTGTACCTAGAAATGTAGCTGGAGTCCTCTTCCTGAGGATCTTGACCACAAGGTGCCTCAGACTGGCCAGTAGATGGCTGTGGTGATGGGAGAAAAGGCGGGAGGGTAGGGGGTTCCATGAGAGAATTAGAGGAAAACAACAGGCAAGAAGGGTTAGTGGAGATTGATGGTTCCTCTTCCATGAGAGTCAGGGAGGGGCAGGATGGGATGGATATGGGGGGCAGTTACAGAAAGATCAGGGGTGGTTTATGGGGAATCGTCAGGAGGATTTTAGGGCCAAGGGAATGTAGTGGAGGGTCTGTCAATGGGCTCTTGGACTCTGGTGAGCTGAGTGGTGTAGCTAATATGGAAGGCAGGCCCAGGACAGGAGCAGGACTGTCACATGTTAACCACAGAGTCTTCTCCTATTGAGAGGGAAGGGCCTCACTAGTGAAAGTAGCAGCCTGGATAACACTGATAGAGTTCCCAGGAGGCAGGATGAGACCGCGCNTCTGTGTCGTGGCTGTGATAAATAGGAGTGCACACATCTCTTCAAATTATTATTTTGTCTGGGTAAGAGGAAAGGTTTCTAAACAGGAGCTATAAGAGCTTCAGAGATGAATCAGGGTGAAGAAGGGTTCCCCCATGTTTTGATGGGCACCATACAAGAGAATGTCCTTCTGGAGGTTTTTAAAGAGATTTCTGTAAAGGTTAAATCAGTAAATATTCACCTTTCCACAACAATCCATTATTTTAACACAAATAAAAGACAAAGGGAAAACCTTAATAAATTTATATCTATATCTATATTTATGTATCTATATATTTTTTAATGAGTGAAAGGAACCATAAAGTCAATACCAAACCGGTTACTTCAAGGGGTGAACTGGGTTTAGGAGATGTGTATAAGAGACAGCCTCTAGCCCCTCCTGCCAAGGGCTTGGAGTAGACATTTCCTGCTGCCACAGAGAAAGAAACAGGATAAAGATGGATGCCCTGGAGAACTGGGGCTGGGGCTTAAATCTGCTGGATTGGAACAGGGAGAAGAGCTCCAGACGTGAGCTTCCCCATCCACCCCTCTGAAACATGTGCCTAAACCCACCCTAACTCTCCACATCTCTTCTGCAGTCAATTGGTATCTTATCCGCAAAACCTTTGTGATATGCTCCCTACCTTCACTCAGGGGTGTTCAAAGCCTGGTGCCCAAAGAGACTGGAGCCCAGTAGGTCTGGTCTCCAGCAGGCAAAGAGAAGGGACAAGAACTTCATATCAGAGAGACAGACAAACCATTCTGCAGGAGTCAGTGGTGCTGTGGATGGTAGGCACAACGAGGACCAGCATAAAAATCTCAGAGAAAATGGCATCCACTGGAGGATCCGTAGGGCCCCACCAGGCAGAAATTGGAATGGGGGTGAGGCTAATGGTGCCATTTGAAGTGGAAAGAACAGAGGCGGGGAAGAGGGGAAACGAGGAGGTTGCGGAAATATCTAGTTTCCCTATTTGCTTGGATGGGGCTTAGGAGGTATATCATGGGGTCAGCGAGCATCCCTGGGAGGTAAGGCTAGAAAAGTAAATTGAAGGGGAAAGGAGTGTCCTGTTGCGAAGGGCTTCTTTGTCTGATAACAAAAGGAATATGGCCTTTTTCTTTGGGCAGTAGGGAGCCATAGATCCTTTCTGAGCTGTATAAGCAGAAGTCAGAGCTGTGCTTTGGGGCTGATTCCATGGATAGGAGGACAGATATGGGAAAGAGACAAGATGGGGAAGTTGTGACCAGGATGGTACTTTGCCCCTGTGCCTGTATGTTTCACCTCCCCCAAGAGATCAGAGGTGTGAGAAAATCAGCCCTCCCGAGGAGAGCCTTCACTCTTAATTGATTGATTCATCTCTCACCCCTCCTAAATTCCTTTCTTTCTGGAGTTCGCCTACCAGAATAATAATGAATAATGTTCTCTACCAGACCTTCAGCAAACATTCTGAATCTCTTCCAGCTCTTCCACCAATGTCCCGCAGCGAGCAATGTGTTGAGGAAAGGGTGGTGGTCTTAAGTTTGTGGATAAGAGGATGGTATCATGGTAGTTACATCATAGGTTTTGTTCCATCCAGGCTGGAGGTGAACTGGAACAAGGTGAGCAGCAGATGATTAGATTGTGAAGGTGTTATATCCATAAAGACCTCCTACCACAGAACCTCCTACCAGGACATGATGCCACTCAGTCTTTTGCCTCCAGAGCCCAGGTTTTCAGAATTCTAAAGCTTCAAGAACCCTTAGTGGAGATCCCAGATCTGAGGAGTCACTGGGAGGCCTTGGTGGGTGGGGCCATCATTCCTGCCCATTCCTCAACCCTACTTCACTCCATTCCCAACTTTCCCAGCTAATCCAAGTGAGCACATGTGTGTGTGCTAAGTTGCTTCAGTTGCGTTGGACTCTTTGCAACCCAGTGGACTGTGGCCCACCAGGCTCCTCTGTCCATGGAATTCTCCAGGCAAGAATACTGGAATTGGTTCCCATGCCCTCCTCCAGGGGATCTTCCTGACCCAGGGATCCAATGTGTGTCTTCTATGTCTCCTACACTGGCAGGCGAATTCTTTACCACTAACGCCACCTGGGAAACCCGAGCCAAGTGAGGGTAATGTGCAATTCAGTTTTAGGCTCCACACCAAAGTGACCCTCAGGCAGGTGCCATTTGGTAGTAGAAGGGGGTGGAGCTTTGAGGGACTGGAGGCTTGAGAGTCCCCTCTCATCAGGAGTGCCTTTGTTCAAGGGCCAGATATGGAGCTGGAGCTGAAAGGTCAGTCCTGTGACCGGTCCTCACAGGGCCAGAGGGCACTGTTGGGTATGGAGCAGCAGGAGGTGATTCCTTTAATCCCGAGGCCCCAGTTCCATCAGCTGTTTGGGGGGGTAAAGGGTCAGCCATGCACCTCTCAGAAAGGAGTAGGTCCTAGCAATAGAGCCTAGTACACCACTCTGGATGACAGAGAAACTACACAAATACCCATAATCTCCCTGCTATGCTCTCTCTTTATAGTCTATGTAACTATCCATCTTAGACACATACAATACACCCAACACATAAAGCTAGACATGTAATACACAAATCTACATACATACATAGGCAGGGGTGCAAACCTAATCACTCACACACTCCCATTTGTGTGTATGTTGTTACACTATGTGTTTGTGTGAATCTCTGGGTTACAGTTGTCACAGTGTGTGGCTGTATGCCACAGTTTCACAGTGCACACATGACTGTGCATATAAGTCATATAGGGGCGCATATACATATGCATGAACAAATGCATCATGCCCAGTTCCCATGCCCTAGGGATTCAGCTAAAGAAGGGGGAGGCAAAGGGGAGCAAGAACATGATGGGGGCAAGTGGGGGTGGGGAACATGGCAGGGGCAGGACTTGAAATTGCAAGAACTACAGGGGAGCAATGAGCTGAAAAACCCAGGCCTGGCTCCTCCCGACCCCCACCTCTCCAGAGGCCCTCCCAGAAGGGCCCAATGCTGCTGTCCCCTCACCTCCCTTGGAGCCCGAGTTTTAATTTGGGCGGTGTAATTTTGGTGCGAACGGTTGGGCGCCTTTCGTTGGGAAATTGGGAGGAATGCAAACAAGATTTCACTTCATTAAACAGGGGCAAACAGTAGAGAAATTGCACTTACTTATGGAAATGACTTTTAAACATGCACAGCATTTACTGGCACTGCCCGCGCTGAAATTCTGTGCGGATTATACATGTGAATAATTCACCGCGGGCCAATTAGAGCTCACTCTGACCCTAACCCCCACCAGCCCTCATCCCACCCATCTAGATTATGGCCTCAGCCTCCTCCCTCCTCCAGCTCCCCCTCTTTCCCTCTCATTCCTAGAGTTTTCCTTTTGAACCCATGCTGAGAAGTCGGTTGTCACACACATTTTAAGAGACACCTCAAACATGGTGACACACAGGTATTGAAATACCTTGAACATGCTCAGATACACATGTGCACACCCACAGGGTGAAACACGCTGGTGCCTCAGGAATGGCAACACACAAACATTTTGACAACTCAAATGTGTTAATACACTCCATTGTGACAAACAGGCTTTGTGACAAACGGGCTTTGTAACACCTAAAACATGGCAGTACACATCGTGACAATGTAAACATGATATTCACAGACACCTATTGTAACATTGCCACAGAAACACAGATGCATAATTCATACCTGGAGACATACAACCATACACTGTGACAACTGAAATAATAATTCACACAGACACACACTGTAACAACATTAACATTTGGTAACACATGCTCAAACATGATGGCATATAGATTGTGCCAACTCAGAGAGATATGTACCATGTTGTTAAAATTCACATACATTGTCACATACAAATAACCCATGACAGCTCAAACTTAGAGTCATGCACAGAGATACATTGTGAACATTCAAACTTGGTGAGACCCTCATAACTTTGGGACAACCGAAAGAAAAGTGAGACAATTTCACACACTGTATCAACTCAAACTGATTGCATACAACAATAGAGGAGATACAGTAATATCCCTGATAATCCAAACCTAGCAACACATACATCATAAATACAATGGTATAGTCATGGTGACAGTTTAAGCATAATGACTGACACTTGGCCTGCTGAAACAGGCTTGCTCATGAGAGCACACAATGACAACTCAAGCATAGAGACACACATTGGGCTATTCAAACAGTGAGATAGATTTAGACACAGATTATATCAACTCAGACATCATGATGGCTCCAGTGTGATAGCACACACATTTTTGACAACTCAGACATAGTAACACACAGAATATATTTAAAAATTCCAACATGATGATATCAGGTATTCACTTATTCACATGTATGAAATAGAGCATAGGGACACAGAGCATGCCATACAGAATGTCACATTCCCAGAATACCACTCACATGAAGGCAACATTGAAATAAAATAGCTGAAAAAAAAAGAATATATATGGTACATTGATACAGAAATGATAAACTGAAACAGCAGACAGAAACATACCCTAATCCATGGACATAGAAATGAGCCAACAACACATGAATGACAAGGAGAAACACTCTGAGCCATAATGACACTCATAATAAATGCATGGTAGCATTTACGCACAAGTACGCTGCCACACCCTCACTGACTATGACTCCTGACACCCCCGCCCCCCCCAAGCTCTACTAGACTCCTGGTCACTATCTAATCAACAGTACAGAGGAATAGACCTCTGGACTCCAAGTATGAGGGGGGTTGCTGAAAAAGAGTGTAAAGTCCAGACAAGACTTACACAGAAGGAAAATGATAAGGATGCTTGTCCTGTACTCTTCACAAGCACCCTTGAGGATTCATGTTGACATCTCAAGAGAGGCACGGACCTCTTCTCTGCCCCAACCACCGTGGAAGAGGGACCCACCCTATTGCTCTGTTCCATTCACACAGACAGAGCAGCCCCAGGGCCTCTCTGCGGTGGCCTTAGTGGTAGGTGGGGGCT
Source organism: Oreotragus oreotragus (assembly GCA_006410675.1). Classification (NCBI taxonomy): domain Eukaryota; kingdom Metazoa; phylum Chordata; class Mammalia; order Artiodactyla; family Bovidae; genus Oreotragus; species Oreotragus oreotragus. Next base: position 372,974 of record SJYX01023104.1, read on the forward strand.
GTGGAGGAGGGGAGGGTTTGGGGGGAGCTGGTCTACATACCTTCTGAGAGTTTGGGGAACAGTTTCATGGCAAAGGTGGTCTTTCTCCCTCATATTGGCCCATCTTTTCATGCTGTAGAATCACTTCTACTCCAAGTACCAGGATCTTTGTCCTGCTCCAGACAATGTTGAGGGCAAGGCCAAATTAACATCAGCCAGGATCTGGCCAGTAAACAGGGGCACAATTTCTGCTAGGAGCTTCTTGGATCACCAAGTTTGCTTCAAGAGTCAGTGAGGAAAAAAAAAAAAAAGGGGGGGGGAGGNCTTTGTCCTGCTCCAGACAATGTTGAGGGCAAGGCCAAATTAACATCAGCCAGGATCTGGCCAGTAAACAGGGGCACAATTTCTGCTAGGAGCTTCTTGGATCACCAAGTTTGCTTCAAGAGTCAGTGAGGAAAAAAAAAAAAAAGGGGGGGGGAGGGGAAAAAAAAAAAGTCAGTGAGGGTGTGCATCAGGAAATGTAACTTGTGTGTTCGCATGTCAGTGTTACTGTGTGTTCGACTTTGAGCATAGCATGGGTTGGGATGTGTATTCCACTAGGAATCAATGTCCCTTGAGCCCAGGTGTGTTCAGATTACATTTTAAATGTTCTCATATTCGTGTGCACACCTGAGTTTGTATTTATGTAGCCTTTATGGGGGTCCCTGAGAGTAACTGGGTCCGTGTTTAATCGTCACTAGGTAGACTGTTTAGATGTCACAGTTTAGACTGTTTTAACAGTGTGTGCATGACTGTGTCATCTCTGATATAAATGCATGTGTCAATATGAGTGATCATGATCATGCTAGCATTGTGCCTGGGATCGGGTCAGCAGGTTTTTATTGTCACCTGGTGGGTGGTGAAATTTCTTCTGCCAGGTCCTAGAGACCGTTAAGGATAAAACAGGTGCTACAACAGGTCACCTTGCCATGGGGTTTGTGGTCCTCTCAGAGGACTGTGCTGTATCAGGAGTCTTGGTCCCCAAAGTGGTCAGCACCTTTGGGTCACTCCTGTTTCACCTAAGGAGACATTGAGGACATGTGGCCAGCAAGGTCATGTTGTGTGGGCAGTGGAGAGGGAGTGAAATCTGAGCCAGAGAGAGGCACAGGGAGAAGGCGGAGGTACAGACCGGACCACCCTTCCCACCCATGGTGGTGAGCACCTGGGCCACAGCTGCTCCGCTGCCCTCCACCACCCTGCCTTCCCCTCTCCCTGTCCCAGGTCCCAGCCCACTCCCATCCTCCCCTCCCCTGAGTCCCAGTCCTAGCCCCCCTCTCCCTGCCCCTCCCCACTTTCTCCCTTGCTCTCTCTCCAACGGGCACATGTCAGAGAACATTATGTGCACCGTGGATTTGCATAATTCAAGAAGCATCAAATTAAATTTGCATAATTCCTTTGATTACACTTGTTATTAAATGTAAGTGACATTGATTTACAAAATGGCCCAATATAAGGTTAATAGCAAATGTCACCTTCCAACAGGGTGAGTGTGGGTGAGTGTGTGTGTGAGTGTGTGTGTGGCAGGGGCAAGGGGATTGCGGGAGGATGGACCTGAGCCCTAGTGTTTCTTTTCTGCCAAGCTCAGCCTCTCTCTGCCTGCTCCTTCCTCTCCCTCCCCTCAGCTGCCCTCCGTGCCCCCAATCTCCCCTCGCCAGGTTCTGAGTCCCAGCATAAGGGGAACAATTGGCCACGTAGTTCCCCTTTTCTTTCCCTTTCTTCCAGGGCTGAATTCAGTGAAGTGAGGGGCAGATGCTATAAGTCAAAGGAGAGAGTGTCAAAAGTTGTGGGGTTAATGCGTAAGTGGTTAGGGGTCAAAAGCTATGAAGTGTGAGGGCACTTCGGGCTTTGCCCCCAAAGACATCCGTGTCACAGAGTGAGCCACTACATGGACGCGGGTGGCTTCTGGTCTGAGTGGGCAGAACACGAATGGACTTCATTTCCAAAGCTCCAGGCTTGAGGGCATCCCTGGGCAATGAGGAGACCCAGGGTCAAGACCATGAGGATCCAGAAGCCTAGTAGGGAGGGCCTGAGTGAGCAAGACTGGAGGTGGGGTCAAGGATCCAGAGCTTGGTGCCTGAATACCATGACCAGCCTTTGAAGCTCAGAGGGAAGGGGAGGGGAGGAAGCTTCATTCAGCACCTCCTCAGCAAGACACGGCTGGCCAACTCCTTCCTATAATATCAAGAAGTGTGTTCAGGACCCAGAACAGGATGGGAAGAGAGCTTCCCTCAACAATCGTAAAGGGCAAGGACACAGAAGTACACACACATACACAGACACCCCACACACATGCACATATCTGTGTATGCACGCCCATACATACAGACACTGACGTTCCCCCAGGGATACATGTGTGGGTACACACACAGTCATGGACATGCAGCTACATTTGAACGTGGTGGGACAGAAGGCCCAAATAATGTTTATGGACTGGGTTACACATGCAGATACATGGATGGTTGGTCACCAAAGTGCATGAAAATGGAAACTCACAAAGACACAAAACCGTATGGATCTATGCCCATTGAAAGACACGACAATGAGAACTGAGACAGGCCTGCTTTCCTACCTCAGGAAAGGCCTCCCCTCACTAGGACATCTTCCCACTGCCTCCCAGAACCTGGGGGAGTGGGAGGAGAGAGGACCAAGGCGAGGGGGAGGAGGGGCTTGTTCTGCCACCACCTATGTGGGGGCAGCTGGAGAATCACAGGAGAAGGCCCTTCCAAGATCCGTGCTGAGCTTCTCCGGAGCCACCCAGGGGATTGCGGGAGGATGGACCTGAGCCCTAGTGTTTCTTTTCTGCCAAGCTCAGCCTCTCTCTGCCTGCTCCTTCCTCTCCCTCCCCTCAGCTGCCCTCCGTGCCCCCAATCTCCCCTCGCCAGGTTCTGAGTCCCAGCATAAGGGGAACAATTGGCCACGTAGTTCCCCTTTTCTTTCCCTTTCTTCCAGGGCTGAATTCAGTGAAGTGAGGGGCAGATGCTATAAGTCAAAGGAGAGAGTGTCAAAAGTTGTGGGGTTAATGCGTAAGTGGTTAGGGGTCAAAAGCTATGAAGTGTGAGGGCACTTCGGGCTTTGCCCCCAAAGACATCCGTGTCACAGAGTGAGCCACTACATGGACGCGGGTGGCTTCTGGTCTGAGTGGGCAGAACACGAATGGACTTCATTTCCAAAGCTCCAGGCTTGAGGGCATCCCTGGGCAATGAGGAGACCCAGGGTCAAGACCATGAGGATCCAGAAGCCTAGTAGGGAGGGCCTGAGTGAGCAAGACTGGAGGTGGGGTCAAGGATCCAGAGCTTGGTGCCTGAATACCATGACCAGCCTTTGAAGCTCAGAGGGAAGGGGAGGGGAGGAAGCTTCATTCAGCACCTCCTCAGCAAGACACGGCTGGCCAACTCCTTCCTATAATATCAAGAAGTGTGTTCAGGACCCAGAACAGGATGGGAAGAGAGCTTCCCTCAACAATCGTAAAGGGCAAGGACACAGAAGTACACACACATACACAGACACCCCACACACATGCACATATCTGTGTATGCACGCCCATACATACAGACACTGACGTTCCCCCAGGGATACATGTGTGGGTACACACACAGTCATGGACATGCAGCTACATTTGAACGTGGTGGGACAGAAGGCCCAAATAATGTTTATGGACTGGGTTACACATGCAGATACATGGATGGTTGGTCACCAAAGTGCATGAGAATGGAAACTCACAAAGACACAAAACCGTATGGATCTATGCCCATTGAAAGACACGACAATGAGAACTGAGACAGGCCTGCTTTCCTACCTCAGGAAAGGCCTCCCCTCACTAGGACATCTTCCCACTGCCTCCCAGAACCTGGGGGAGTGGGAGGAGAGAGGACCAAGGCGAGGGGGAGGAGGGGCTTGTTCTGCCACCACCTATGTGGGGGCAGCTGGAGAATCACAGGAGAAGGCCCTTCCAAGATCCGTGCTGAGCTTCTCCGGAGCCACCCACCCCTAAACTCCCTTGCCGAAGGGTCCCTTTCCTCATCCTTAATCTGCCACAGATGTGTGTGTGTGTCAGGGGCGGGGGCAGCGCCTAGCCATTCATCCTCTCCCCGGGTGAGAATATCGACAAGGCGGTAACTAATCATTAAACCCACTGGCCCCTTTAAACAAGGAGGGAGAATTATGGGCAGAACTGTGGGGGGCAGGGACCCCTCATGGACCTTCTGAAGGGGAGGGGGCTCAGGACTGAGCTCTGAACACACCTGAGCACCAAGTTCCACCAGCAGAGAGAAACTGGGCGCTCAAACCTGGGGACAGCATGTGGAGCAGCATCTTAGGCTGAAACCCACAAGACTGCACGATGGAACACAGGTGCACTCTTCATACATGTGTGCATGCACACACACACAGCTACAGATGCATGCAGCTGTGGGCGCTCGCAAATACATGCAGAGTAGTACAGTACACAGACACAGGTTCCCTCCATCCTCAACTCCTACCTTCATGGAGTTTAATGATCCTAACGGTCAAGCATAAGAATTCTAGAGGCTCAGATCTCGGTTCAAATCTTGCTTCTACCATTTCCTGACTGAGTGACCTTTGGAAACTCACTAAATGACTTGGAACTCTTACTTTCTCATATGTTAAGTGGGGATAATAATACTATCTACCTATGGAGCTATTGTATTACGTAAGATAATAAACATGAAAAACGAAAGTGATAGTCATTCAGTGTGTCTGACTCTTAGGGACTCGGTAGACTGTAGCCCTCCAGGTTCCTCTGTCCATGGAATTCTCCAGGCAAGAATACTGGAGTGGGTTGTCATGCCCTCCTCCAGGGGACCATCTCGACCCAGGGGTTGAACCCAGGTCTCCTTTGCCGGCGGATTCTTCATCATCTGAGCCACCTGGGAAGCCCAATAAACATGAAATGTCCAGCATATAGTAAGTGCTTAGCTGATCTTAGCTTTTGGTGGTGATGTAGTCATTGTTTATTTCCATTGTAAGTATTGACTGAGCACCTCCTATGTACCAGACACTGATTCAGGCCTTGGGGATACAGTGATAAACAAGACTGATAGTAGTGGGGGCACACATGGACTAAAGGATTGAGGACCGGGGCCAGATCACCTACCCCCACTGAGGGGCAGGCATGACAGAAACCTCCACAGACAAGGGGCCTCTGGGATCCCAGAGCCTCTCATCTGCTTGGGGCATCGCTGCTCACAACGATCCACCAGAGATGGTTCATTTGAGCCTAAAAATTACTCTCCCTTTTCCTGAGCCAGTTTTTTTTCAGCCCCGTGTCTAGCCCATTTACAGACCCTGAGTCCTGACCCATGCACCAACCCCTGCCCCAGCATGCTTTTGTTCTGTTTTGCTCTATTTCTCATATACTGACCCACACAGAGGTGAAGTGGGCGAGCGTGTGCACAGGCGCATATGTGTAGGTATGCACAGCCTCTTAAATTCTTTGCCCAGAGTAGGCTTCCCTGGCCTCCTCCTGCCCTGACCAGGTGGGGACACCGCCACTGGTCTCCTAATTAGCAAATCCACAGGCCTCTCAGTATCTCTTCTCTTCGACCTCTGCAGCATTTGGCAGCAGCTCCGCCCCTCCTCCTTGGAACAGTCTCCTTTCTTGATTTCCTTGACATTGCACCTCCCTCTTTCCCCTCCTCCATCTCTGAAGGTCCTTTCTTGGTCTCCTACCAGCCACTCTGCCATCTCCCATCCCTTAAATGTAATGTAAGGGTGCCCCAGGATTCTGCCCTCAAATCTCTTCACTCCTCTCTCTACATTTTCACAGGCTCTATCAATTCTAGCTTGACCTGTAATCCCTCTAGAAATGCGCACCCAACTGAGATTTCTAATCCCAAACGCTTTCTACCAAAAGCCACGCTTGAATTTCCACTTGCCTGTTTCCACTGGCATGTCAAATTCTCCATGTGCAAAACTGAATGCATTTGTTTCTTTGGCCAACATTTCTCAAGGGCTTATGTTATGCAGCTGCCATGCCAGGCACTGAGGGATCCTGTGAAGGACACAGTCCTTGCCCTCCAAGAGCTTAGAGTCTATTGTGCTCTCTTCCTTCTGGTCCCTCTCCTCATCCCTTCATTCTTTCCTTTATAAAACCTCCAGACACTCCCTTCTCCCCACTTCCTCTTCCTAACTGTCAGGTTCTATAAAATCTTTATCCCCATTGCCACTGGTCCAAAGTAGATCCTTTCATTTCTTACTTCCTGAGCAGTCTCCTTGCCACTTGTCCCTCTAGGATGTATTTTGTCCCACTCACCCCTACTAAATTAATCTATCAAAGCACAACTCTGACCATGTCTGTTTTGGGTTGAGGTGTGTGTGTGTGTGTGTATTCAAGTGCCCAGTCATGTCCGACTCTTTGCAACCCCATGGACTGTAGCCCGTCAGGCTCCTCTGTCCATTTTTGGAATTTTCAGGCAAGCATACAGTAGTCATGTATGGAACTGAGAGTTGGACTATAAAAAAAGCTGAGCACTGAAGAACTGATGCTTTTGAACTGTGGTCTTGGAGAAGACTCTTGAGAGTCCCTTGGACTGCAAGGAGATCCAACCAGTCAATCCTAAAGGAAATCAGTCCTGAATATTCATTGGAAGGACTGATTTTGAAGCTGAAGCTCCAATCCTTTGGCCACCTGCTGCGAAGAGCTGATTCATTTGAAAAGACCCTGATGCTGGGAAAGATTGAAGGCGGGAGGAGAAGGGGAGGACAGAAGATGAGATGGTTGGATGGCATGACTGACTCAATAGACATGAGCTTTGGTAAACTCTGGGAGTTGGTGATGGACAGGGAGGCCTGGCGTGCTGCAGTCCATGGGGTCACAAAGAGCCGGAAACAACTGAGCAACTGAACTGAGCTGAACCTGAATACTGGCTGGAGTGGGTTGCCATTCCCTTCTCCAAGACATCTTCTCAACTGATGGTTGTCCAAGTAAGTCCTAACCCCTGAAACCTGTGAATGTGAACTTATTTGAAAGTAGGGTCTTTGTGGATGTAATTAAGATGTAAATTAAGATCAGGTCGTGCTGTGAAATTTCCTGGTAGTCCAGTGGTTAGGACTTGCTGCTTTCATTGCTGAGGCCCAGGTTCAATACTGCAAGCTGCATGAAAGTGAAAGTCGCTCAGCTGTGTGCGACTCTTTGCAACCCTGTGGACTGTATAGTCCATGGAATTCTCCAGGCCAGAATACTGGAGTGGGTAGCCTTTCCCTTCTCCAGCAGATCTTCCTGACCCAGGAATCGAACCGAGGTCTCCTGCATTGCAGGCAGATTCTTTACCAACTGAGCTATGAGGGAAGTTGCAAGCTGCAAGGCACAGCTAAAAAAAGAAAAAACAAAAAAGATCAGGTCACACTAGAGTAGAGCAGGCCCCTAATTCAGAAGGATTGATGGCCTTATAAGCATAGATTGATCTGCTGGGTGAAGATACCGACACAGAGGGAAGACAGCCGTGTGAATACTGAAGTAAAGATCTGAGTGATGCTGCCGGAAGTCAAGAAATAACTGGGGCTTCCAGGAGCTGGAAAAGGCCAGGAAGGCTCTTCCTCTAAAGGCTTTGGAGCAAGACTAGCCCTGCTCTCACCTTGATTTTCGTCTTTGAGCTCCCAGATCTGTAAGACAATAAATTTCTGTTGTTTTAAGCCACCAGTTTTTTCCATCTCGCAAGGAAATCAGTGTTACACGTATCAAGAGCATGGGCTTTGGAGTCAAACAGACCTGGCTTTGAATCTCGGCTCTAGGCTGATTAGTCTACGACCCGAGTCTCAGTTTACCCACTTGTAAAACGGGGATAATAACAATTCTTACCTCACAGACTTGTGAAGATTTAACGATGTATTATGGTAGACAGCTGGTATTGTATTGTTGGTTAGGCCCCTCTGGGAGTGGTGGTCTTTTCTTTAGGAAACTAACATCAGGTCTCAGGGACAGTCTCCCGAACCTATCCCACTCTGACCAGAGTCACCTGGTCCCAGACCTGTGGGGACCAATCTGGGTCCCTCTCTGGGTCCCTTCACGCTGGAACTGAGAGGAGAGTTGGTCCTTCCTTTTTAGTAGGAGCTGCAGGGGACGCTAGAGTCAGAGCGTCCTGTGTCCATCCGGGTCAGGTTCTGAATGTTCCGGAAGCTCTGCACCAACTCTCTGCTTCGAGCTCTCTGATTAGTTGAACAATGCTTTGACTACATAGATGACCGTGTCCATCCCAGTAGGTTTTCCTCTTGGCTAAACTGGTTCAGATCGGTTCTTATCACTTGTGACTAAGTGAGCCCTGACTGACACAACATATGAGGGCTCTGACCCATAGTAGGGGCCAAATAATTACTAATTCCCTCCCCTAGAGAAGAGACTGGTATAATCCTGAGTCCCAGAGAGGTGTCTCTTGGGGGTGTCCCAGAGGCAAGTAGAGGATCCACTTGATTTTCAGGTGTTTACTTCTTCTCATGGGCTGGATGCTGAAAACGTTCCAGGCCTCATGTCACTATGAAATTCCTACAAGTTTATTCATACCTTTCAATTCCTAGCAAAAACAATTTGAGTGGAAAAAAAAACAAGCTGAACTAAAGTTTAAAGACAAAAACTTATGAAACTAAAAATGGGGCTTAGATTTAATAAAGATAGATTTTTTTCTTGACATTTGAGAAATGGTAAAGGTGGGTAGAAAGGGGACCTTTCCAGAGGATTCACAGCCTGGGACCATGGGCGGAGGAGGACTGTGTGTGAGTCTCACTGGGCTCCAAGGAAAGCTCGGCTTAAAACTAGCTTGACAAAACCGAGACGGACAGCTGGTCCACCTTGGATTTACAATAGAAACTGGCCTTTGCTTGAGGCCAGTGTTAAAAATAAATGCTTCTGAAAAAGGAAGTTGGGGAGTGCTGCAGGCTACAGGGGAGTTTTCATATTTTACTCTGCATGCTTCTGTGTGATTTACTCCTTTACTTTTGGCATGTACTGTGGTGAAACTGAAAAATATTTGGAAAACCCAGATAGTGACTCGATGGTGCGTGTGAACACGTGAGGGCTGTGGGTGTGCTGCTGGTTCACGCCCCCCATGGAGTCCTCAGCGGGACACTTGCTGAACTGAGAGCTCTCCTCCTTCTGCTCCTTTCCTGCCGCAGCAGCTCAGAGGGCATCGGCTCCGGCTCCGACATTTAGCTGACGGTGCTGCCGCCGCAGAGGCCCCAGGACCGAGGGAGGAGGGGCGGCTCCGTCTGTTTCCCATATGGGGACGTTGTCTGTCCCCGCCTGAGGGTCACCCCCTCCTGCCGCACATTGGCCCTTGCTGCCTCCTGCTGGCTCGAGCCCGGCCTGCTCTTCCCTTTCCATTAGCCTCCTAGTGGCAGCCCCGGGC
>SJYX01023104.1:402842-439400 GCA_006410675.1 Oreotragus oreotragus
CATGACCCACCCCCCCGACAAGACTGTGCGGCCTCAGCGGAGTTTCCAACCTGGAGTGATCGCTTTCCTGATTTGCCACTTTAGTACTCTTGTTAATGAATTTTTAATCTTCTTAATGACATTAAACACGGAAAGTAATTAAGGAAAACAAGTTTGAAACTGCTGACTTCAACCCTTTATTCACAACTATTTAATGTAGAATTAATTTGATTTTGCCCATTATTCAAATGAACACGCTACCTTCTCCTCGGCCCCAGGCCTGTCCCCTTGCCCCATCTCCGCATGCCCAAAGACCCCCCGTTGCCGTCACCCAGTTATCTCTGACCCGAGTGGGCGATGGTTTCTGTGTCACATGTCCGTGCCAGGAGTCTGGGTGTGAGGACTGAGCCGAACTTCTGGAGGGTGAGAAGGAAGAGTGGCCTCTCTAGGTCACAAGAACTGAAGACACCCAGGAGGGCGCAAGGGAGGCAGAGGCGACCCTGAAGAGCTGATGCTGGCACGGTGAGGCGTCCCCTCCATTTCAGATCTTCGACCCTACCCGCTCCATCATCACCCCCAGGAGCTCAGGGACCTGTGCACTCAAATGCTTGGATGCTGGGGGACCTTCCCATACACAGGTATTTGGTATTGGAATATTTAAACCTGTTCACCTCAAGAGAGTCAGATATTTGCAGGCTCAGGTATTGAGGTTCCATGAGTTCCAATTTTAGACCATTTCTCAGAATTTCATTTTCAAAATTTTAGAGAAAGAAGCTCCGCCCCCCCCAAACCATAGACTTCATGCCACTATTGGGATGAATGAGGTCAACATGGGCAAGTTATAACTGTTTGATACTGGGCTTGAGACTCATTTGGGTCCTGGGAGCAGAAACCAAGCCCTAGGGCAGAACCAGACAGTCCTTGAGCCTGAATGGGTTTGGGCCCTACCTTCCTGAAGGGGTTTTGAAGCAGCCTCCGAGCCCTGGGTGAGAAGGAAGACAGAGTCCAAAAGAGCCCGGGGGGTGCTCAGGTCCTGGGCCTTGGCACCCTCACAGTGGGGGGTAGCTGGGAGAACAGCTGCAGTGGTCTCCCAACCTCTTGACTCCTGCTCCAAAGCCTCCTGACTTGAGCCCTGGGTCCCAGATCTTGTTTTGTGTGTATATTATACGTGCATGAGCGTATACCATGCCTGTGTGAGCGTGTATCATGCCTGCGTGAATGTGCATTGTGTCTGCTTGAGTGTGTACAAAGGCAGGAGGGGGAAGGTAGACACAACCCTAGAAGGCAAGAGAGGAGGGAAGCAATCTCAGCACCTAGACTCAGGCAGACTGACCTAAATCCTCTGCACCTTCGCTTGACTCTGGACAAGCCCCGACCTCTCCCTCCCTCCTCTCCTGTGAAGTGATGTCACAGGTGCATTCCTATCATCGTGCCTGGGGTACAGGGGGCCACCCCTCAATTCCTGGCTCGTTTTCCCCCAGGCCTCACCAGTGGGGAGAAAGGAGACTCCAAGAACGTGCCAGAGAAGGAAAACTGAGGGCTTTGGGGGCTGCAGACCAAAAAAGTGTCTCAGGAAGCCTTGGATTTGCCCAGATGCGCTGTGAGGTGGGACTGAGGCTAGCACTGGAGAGCCTCTTCCCTCGAGTCCCTTGAACATCCTCAGAGATTTTCCTCAGAGTCATTCCCTGAATTATATCCTCAGGAGGGGGGTTTTCTCTCCCTCCCTCCCCCTTCCCCTTCCCCTTGTCTCTTCTCTCCAAACAAGCCTCCCCCAAGTGGCTTCACTCATCTCAGCTCCTGGAAGAAGACCAGCCCTCACCCTGTGCACCCCCCTCAACTCTGCACTGAGCCATGACTGGGCCTGAGCTGATGCGGTCTCTCTCGCCCCTTCCTCCCATTCCGGGGACTTTATGGGCTGAGACGCTGTCGGCTTGCTCACTGCTCCCTCTCCTGCTCCTCTCTCCATCACCCTCCATGTCTCTTCCCTCTTTCTTTCCTCCCCGGCCATGGCCTGCCTCACTCTGCTCTGTGTCGGTCTCGCCTCCTCTCCTCGCCCCCGGCCTCTCTCTTTCTTGAGAGACCATGGATTCTAGAACATTACAGCTACCACTGTCTGGCACACACTCTCAGGAAAGGCAAACTGGCAGAGGAGAGTGGCAAGACCCCACCCTGATGGTGCCCCAGGATGGGGAGTGTCTCTGAAGTTGTTCAGCTCCAAGAACGTCCTGTCTCCCAATCACTCTGCCCGCTTCCCCTCCTTGTTGAATCCTGGGAAGGGCCAGCAGGGATCTGAAGAAGCGGACCCAATCCCTCCCACACGTATTCACCCACCCCAACTCTCTCACAAAGCCCTCTTACAAAGACCCACACTGTCTCTCTCTCTCACACACACATGCACACTCGTATTCACACACCAAACTCGCACCTCACTTACACACAGTCACAAGTATGCACGGGCACAGACACACACAGACGCATATGCACACTCACAGATACATGCGGTGCCCGCCCCCCCACTCACATACAGATGCGTACACGCACACACATACACACACAGAGATCCCACAGGCGCCCAAAAGCACAGGGCAATGATTAATGTCCCCTCAGAAAAAGAAATTATATCGAATAAATTAAACTACTGTGGCAGCAAATTGAAAAATAAGGATGTAAATGAGGTTTGAATACTTAATATCGAAGACAAGGGGGGAAGGAGAAGGGATGGCTGGGTCCCCTGAGAGGGGCGACGAGGGTTCTTCTGGGCCCCCAGTTCCACTCTGGCTCCTGTCCAGAGTTCTGAGAGCAGGGGGCTGGGGCAACACGGGGGCTTCAATGAGCATAGGGGGCCTTCTCCCTAGTGGCCATTGTGGAGAAGGTCCCAGGGCCTCTAGAAGGACTCAGGGCGTGGGGCTAGGGAGGAGGTGGTGGTGTGACCCCCCTGGTAACACCTCAAAATTCACCCATGCCTGGACACTGGCTTTCTGTTCCAACACTGACTCAAGGGCCATCCCGCCTTACCTGAGCCCATGACTGTTCTCCCAGAGACCTCCACCCTCCCTGAGGCACCCAAACCCATCTGATTACAACTGCCTATGCCTCCATCAGCCCTTCATGATGGCCTCCATTCTCAAAACTCGCCAGCTTCCTCATTCCCCCAAATGTATCCTAACCCCTCACCCGGACCACACCACAGACGCTCTGCCCACATGCCCACCGAGGCCCCAGTACTCACCTGGCACAGTCCCACCCACTCCACATACCCCCAAAACACACCTGCACACACATATGCGTGCACACACACAAACCTAAATTCTTTCCTTGAAGCACTTCGTGACAGATTCCTGTTACACATACAAACATACACATTGACCCACACACAGCAGGGGCAGCCCCTCCGGGTCTCAGTCCCTTCAGAAATTATGGGGAGAAGGGGACACAGGGTTGGAAGAGGCTTCACTTTCTCCCCAAGCTTGAAGGGAGTTCTCCCTACGTGCCCCCCACCCCCCCCCACAGCCAGGAGGCAGGTTCCAGCCAACCCCCATCTCCCATTCTCTCTGCCTCCATCTCTGGTGTGCTGTCTCAGTTCCCCTCACTCTTCTGTCAACTGCTTTTTCCCCAGTCGCCTTTGTCTCGGACACCCCCGTATATCCCTGCCCCCNCGGGGGAGCCTGGTGGGCTGCCGTCTATGGGGTCACACAGAGTCGGACACGACTGAGGTGACTTAACAGCAGCAGCAGCAAACATCTGCTTTGCTAGAAATGGTATTCCATAAAAGCTTTTGCTAAATGTCTTCAAGGTGAGGTGAGGTGAAGTTGCTCAGTCGTGTCCGACTCTTTGCGACCCCGTGGACTGTAACCTATTAGGCTTCTCCATCGGGGATCTTCCCGACCCAGGGATCGAACCCGGGTCTCCCGCATTGGAGGCAGACGCTTTAACCGCTGAGCCACCAGGGAAGCCCAAATGGTGTGTTATTTAAAGAGATGGTACGTAAATTAGATTGTTTCTTCTGTCAACCAAGTAAAAGGAGTGGTTATCTTTCTTCCGTTTTTCGATCATCTTACAGGCTGTAGAATTTATGACAGAATGTCATTCGTTCATTGTCTCAGCAAGGATACATCACGCCTTTGCTATGTTCCTGGTCCTTTTCTATCTAAAGCAGCTTAGAGAACACAGAGATGACCATTTACTCTCAGAGGGTGTATAGGCCATAGGGAAAGAGAGACACATAAAAACACACTCCTAAAACTGTGTGATATGTGCAGTGATTGAGGTTTGCATGGAAGTCGTTGGGACATCCACAGGGAGGGATAAAGCACTGAAGCCAACCTGGGACAGTCAGGCGAGGCTTCCTGGAGTTGCTCCTGGGCTGAATCTTAAAAGATGAGTAAGAACTGATGTGGGAATTCCCTAGTGGCTCAGTGGTAAAGAATCCACCTGCCAGTGCAGGAGATGCAAGTTTGATCCCTGGGAAGCAGAAGGGAATGGCAACCCACTCCAGTATTCTTGCCTGGGAATTCCCATGGACAGGAACCTGCTGGGCTACAGTCCTTGGGGTCACCAAAGAGTTGGACATGACTTAGCAACTAAACAACAACAAAGAGCTGATGGAGCAAAAGGAGATAAAGATGGGAGTGGGTGGCTACATAGGTAGGGGAGACAGGCCAATGACAAGAGGAGGGGAATGGCACTGGGTGCAGCAGAGTTCAGACTGTGAAGCAGGGAGTGAGGAGAGCTGGGATGGAGAGCTTGGGGTGGGGGTGGGGGGCATGGCAGAGAGCTCAGTGAGGATTGTTGGAAAGCCTGGGCTTATTGCTCTCAGTGATGGGAGCCAGGGAAGAGCTGTCAGCAGGGGAATCTCATGGTTGATGGTACTGTAGGTATGTATCTCTTGGGTATCAGAGGGATTAATGGAGAAGCATGTGGACAGGAGACCGGGGACAAGTTAGGAGGATGTCTCCAGGCAGGAGCTGATGAGCATCAGAGCCAGGAGAGAGGCAGCTGGGGCGATGAGGAGGGGATGGACTTGAGATGTGTGTAGGAGGTAAACACTGCAGGACTTGGCAATCGATTAGATGCAAAGGATGAAGAACAAAATGCTGAGGAGGGCTCTCAAGATTCTAGCCTAGGTGAAAGGAAAAGTGAATGCTTGGATGGGAGGCTGAAGACTAGAGTCTCATTGTTTGAATGAGGCCTCACTTTCACTGGTTTAAAGTCGAGAACAGAACAAACTGTGTTTTCTCTGTCTGGGGGTGGGTAGCGGAGATTGCCTGTGTTGCTGGAAGGACCTTTTCCTACTTGCCCAGACCTGCCCAGAAGGAGGCAGGAATTCTCTTTGGAACAGCATCCAGAGGGGCTCTTCTCTTTTGCCCTCCCCTATCTATCTGGTCCATATGAGATGGCTCTTCTCTGCCAGTGGTTGCAGCACACAGCCTTGAACCATAAAATGAAAAGCTCCCTTTTCACAGGCTGTGAAAAATGTTACAAATATATATAGCGCTATTTCTCACTACAAATGAGTTCTAACAAACTTTCTTTTAAACAAATAAGCCAAGAATTATAAGATGCCTGAAACCAAGTGAATGCATGTGTGTTGAAAGTTTGTTGTGTGTGTGTGTTTACCATCTGGTTAGTGGCTCCCTCCTGCTGGCATCCTGATTTGGAGGGGGGGGTACCCCACTGTGTCTTGGTGGGAGCTAGTGCTTATTTCCAAGTAGAGGACCTGAGGGGACCAGATTTTCTTGCTCCCTGCTGTGGTCGGGCCAGGGGCAGACATGTGACTTAGACTTGACTGATTACAAACACTCCCAGGAGAATGATGGAAGGAAGTTGGTGGCTTCTTGTTGGAAGACGTTCCTGGCCAGCATCACTGGAGGGGTGCTGCAGCAGCTTTGCCATAGTCCCTGGGCTCTCTCGGTTCCCACCTATTTTCCACACCTGTTTCTTCCGTCTCTTGCTGATGCTATGGACCCTGATAGTCTTCCAATAAAATCTTCGTGCTCAAGAGAAATCAACAGGGTTGATTTCTGTTGCTTGCAAACAACAATCTTGACAGTATGGAATTCCCATGTAGGACAGGTATTCAAACACTGGGTCTCTCTCACACACACACCCTCCCTTCCTCCCTGTACTCCTTTAAGCCCTGTAGTCTCATGTGCTTACGTGTAAACTGGGGCCAAGGGTTGAGTTAGACCAGAGGATGATTTGTAAGTATTAGGGCTTACCAAAAGAAATCATCTACTGAGAAAACTGGACTCAGGCCCAGACAGGGGATTTTGGTTTGCACAAAACTGGCAGATTTAAAAACATTGAGACAGAGAAGAATGCTGAGCTTGCCGTGTGTGAAAGAAACAGATGAAGAATTGAAAAGCCGAAAGCTGTAGGTTTTTCTTGTAAATCCATGCCATGTGCATCATCAGGGCAGCAAGGCTGAGGCAGAGAAAATTCAGTGGGTGATATTTTATAAGTTCCC
Organism: Oreotragus oreotragus; assembly: GCA_006410675.1. Classification (NCBI taxonomy): domain Eukaryota; kingdom Metazoa; phylum Chordata; class Mammalia; order Artiodactyla; family Bovidae; genus Oreotragus; species Oreotragus oreotragus. The sequence continues at coordinate 409,288 of SJYX01023104.1, forward strand.
TTAAGGTATACATTTTGTTATAAACAACTTCTAAAATTGATGTTTCAGGTGTGGGATTTAGCTTGAAGACAGAAGAGAGGGAGGTATGTGCCTGACTTTTAATCTACATTAGTTTATTTAATTCACCCTGAAAATTGCAAAGTAACTGTAATATCCTGATTTTATTCACAAAGAAACTGTATAGTTAGACTTGCACAGCTTATCAGAGGCTGAGTTGGGATCTGAATCTGGGTCTTTTGACCCCCAAACTTATGTTCTTCCTATGAAACCATTCTGCCTTCTGAAGTTTACGTGAAACCAACAGGAAGAATAAAACAGAAAGTAGGATACTAGACCTTAGGAAGAAAATTATTCCATGTAAAGGAGAGTTGAGACCATAGCTGACTGGTTTGTAACACAGCTGCCACATGGACTCGGGGAGGGGGCCTCAATTGTCTTGGTGTCCTATACCATCTCACCCCTAAATAACCAAGAAACTCACTTTACAGCAGAGGAAATATAGCACTGGCCTCTTGTTGACAAGATTAGCTGATATGACTGTGTGGCCCATCACTCAGAAGCTTGACAGAATCGCAGAATGACCTAAAGACCGCTGGGGAATAATGTCCTTTGAGTCTCCTGTCCTAAGACACAGAGTAAATATAGTGTTCCACCAGATTCAGAATGCAAGGTCTTGGAACCCAGGGGGAGGTGGGGGTACCTTCACCTTGTTTTTAGATTATTACACCTAACAACACACTTAGAGTGTTTTGGGGCTTTCCATCCCTGAGATCTTGGGTTGGTGGGTTTGGAGGTCCTGGTTTTACCAGGGACCACAGACATAGTGCCATTAGAGCTGAAGCTGAAAGTGTGCCTGGCCATCTGAGGCTCCTCACTGGCTTCCCAGGTGGTGCTCGTGGTAAAGAATTTGCCTGCCAAAGCAGGAGAGGTGGGTTTGATTCCTGGGTTGGGAAGATCCCCTGGAGGAGGGCATTCCAACCCTCTCCAGTATTCTTGCCTAGAGAGTTCCATGGACAGAGGAGCCCAGCGGGCTAGCCCAGCGGGGTATAGCACATGTGGTCGCAAGAGTCAGACATGACTGAACGAATAAACCATCACCACCATGCCACTGGACCAACAAGCAGTCGGATGGTTACTGTGTTGGCTGGAGAGACTGATTGATCCACATTATCAAGGAAAATTAGGTTACTGCCATCCAACAAAGCCAAGAAAAAACCACATCCAGAGCCCAGAAGACTCACTGGGTCACTTCTTAGTGCTCTCCCATACAGTAATAATGGTTAGTGAAAAGCCATGACAACCCAGTAAATATTGGGTCACTAAGGGCTCCAAACCTATGGAAATAAAAGGTTGACTCATCTATCAAGTAAACAAAACTCCAGTCCTCTGCAGTGCTGAGAGTGGGGAGGAGGTGGATTGGGTGTTGGAAAAAGGAAGTTTGGTTGTTGATTTTGGTTCCTTGATCAGCAGCTGCAGAGTGGATGGTAGTTGCTGTAGGTGTCTTTTCTAATCAAGTACAGTTTCCTTATTCTGCTTGTCTTTCTGCTACCTCTAGTAAAGGGTGTGTTACAAGTTAGGTCCCAGGTGAGAATGTGACCGTTCTGAGATCTTTGTTCCATGTCAAGGCAGTTTGTGAGACTTGGTGTCTCAATAATGTTGGGGATGAGAGTTTCTTCATCTGAGTGAAGGACAAGATGGATGCTGAGTGGATGCAACAGGGTGGCCCAGGCAGGTGACTCTCAGCCTCTCTCCCTTTCTCTTCCCCATAATCATTTTCTAGACCTCTAGACCTAGGGGCGTCCCAGCTGGCGCTAGTGGTAAAAAACCCACATGCAAATGCAGGAGACATAAGAGACCCGGGTTTGATCCCTGAGTCGGGACGATCCCTTGGAGGAGGACATGACAACCCACTCCAGTATTTTTGCCTAAAGAATCCCATGGACAGAGGAGCCTGGCAGGCTGCAACCCATAGGGTTGTGAAGAGCTGGACATGACTTGGGTGACTTAGCATGCATGCACACACTCTAGACTTAGGGCTGAGCCCAACAGACCACCTCATCTGGGCTCTCTTGCCCTCTGGTTTCCATCTGGGTTTGGTCAATGGGAGTTACGGGCAAAAAAAAAAATTAGAGGGTGGGAGGAGAGAGGTCAGAATATTTCTTTCTCTTTGCTTCAGCACCTTTGGCCTAAGTCTTCTGTGACTTTGATTCCTGCCAGGCAGCTCCTCTGCCCTAATTTCAATTCTCATTGGATTCTGCAGAATTGCTTTTCTCCCCTTGCCCTTGAAGACCCAGAGGTAACAACAGCTTCCTGCTGTCCTTGTCTCTTGAAGGCTCCCTTAACTCTATCCACACCTCCGTAACTTATGCCTTCATTAAAACCGCTTATGTTAAACCATTGGAGCAGAGTTTTGTAACCTGCTGGGCCCATGTGTGATACAAGTTGGGAGCTGATTTCATTTCACTGAAGCAGAATGTTTTCATTTTATGAAGCAGTCTTCATTTTCCCAGTAGTATTTCTTGAAAAAGAGTTTCTACAATATTTAAATCAATTTGATCTACAAATGTTTGATTTACATGCAGCCATGCCAGGAATCATACAAAATAAGAGGAGGAGGAGGGCTATTTTAAAAGTCTCTTTTACCTAAGAAAGTTAGGCAGACTTATTTTCTTTCTTTTAAGTTTTATTTTTTAAATTGAAGTATAGTTGATTTGCAGTGTTGTGCCAATCTCCACTATTCACCAGTGATTCAGTTATACACACATAGACGTTCATTTTTAAAATATTCTTTTCCATTATGGTTTATTGGAGAATACTGAATGCAGTTTCTTGTGCTAGGCAGTATTCCTTGCTGCTTATTCATTCTATTACAAATATAATAGTTTACATCAACTAATCCCAAACTGCCATTCTTCCCTCCTCTCCTCCCTTCCCCTTGGCAACCACGAGTCTGTTCACTACATAGATGTACATATTTTCTTCCTAGTATTTTTTATGGTGAGTTACATCATTTCTATGTCATAAACAAGAAAGTTGATTTCTATAGACTTGTGGTAGAATTTAGCTGTTACTCTACTTTTTTTGATTTGCTGTCATCAAGTTATAATCCTACGGGATATGCAGTAACCAAACATTCATTTATTCCTTCTCCAGGATTTTATGTGGTACTTACTGAATGCCCCTTAAAGTCCTGACACTGGTGAAACAAAGGTGAATGAAGGATTGTTCTCAACCACCAGCACAGATAGGCACAGTGAGAGAGCCATGGGCAAGTTCAATCAAGTCTTTAGTTTTGAGTGTCCTTATTGGTGAAAGTGATACTCACATTTATTCATTTAAAAATTATTTGTTGCTATGTGCCAATGCTAGACACTGGAAGAATAAGACTGAAAAAAATGCACAGAAAAGAAACAAATGCTCCAAAGCATACAAAACAAAAGCAAGGTGAAATGAAAAAACCCCGAAGCCAAACAAAACCCCCCCCAGACATATACTCAGATGATCTCTGCAGTAATAACACGTGTAGTCTAGGGACCCATGTGGAGCTCTTGTGAAAGTTAAATGAGACGTTTGTGGTGCACCAAGCACATAGTTGATGGTTAATAAATGTTTGAGATTATGATCATTTGGGGAGACAGATCCATTGTAATAAAATGTCATATATGGTACATGTGTGCAAAATAGTCAAGGGGCACAGCTGGAGGAAGGAATGTATTCTTTTATGGGGAAATCATGGATGGTTCCATAAAAGAGGTAACATTCGAGGGACAAACCTCACTTCACTGGACAAAGTAAAGTGAAAGTCACTCAGTCATATCCTGATTCTTTGCAACCCCAGGAACTGTGGCCCACTAGGCTTCTCTGTCCATGGAATTCTCCAGGCAAGAATACTGGAGTGGGTTGCCATTTCCTCCTCCAGGGGATCTTCCCAACTCAGGGATCGAACTTGCAGCTCCTGAGTGGCAGGCAGATTCTTTACCACTGAGGCACCAGGGAGGTGAAGCCCTTTATCCCTTGAGCAAGTCTTATTCTATTGTGGAAACATTATGATCTAGTTCACTGACCTCCCCCCCATTGCAGCTGGTTTCCAATCCTTTGCTCTGACCATGTCATGGTAATTAACCTGAATAAACACCTTTTCCCCACTTACCAAAATATTTGTTGGTTAGGTTCCTAGGCGGGGAAGGCAATGGCACCCCACCCCAGTACTCTTGCCTGGAAAATCCAATGGACGGAGTAGCCTGGTGGGCTGCAGTCCATGGAGTCCCAAAGAGTCGGACACAACTGAGCAACTTCACTTTCACTTTTCTCTTTCATGCATTGGAGAAGGAAATGGCAACCCACTCCAGTATTCTTGCCTGGAGAATCCCAGGGATGGGGGAGCCTGGTGGGCTGCCGTCTATGGGGTCACACAGAGTCGGACACGACTGAAGTGACTTAGCAGCAGCAGCAGCAGGTTCCTAGGATGATAATTTCCAAATCAAAGAGTGTAGGAATTTTAAATTTGACAGGGATTGTCCAACTGTCATCCAGAGAGGCTTAATCAATGTGCACCCCATCAGTAATGATGTGCACCCCATCAGTAATGTGCCATGGTGTGGGGCCATTATTAAGTGAAATAAGTGTCAGTCGAACACGAGCGTGCAATACCATGATAGTCGGTCTGACGATACCCAGACAGCTGCTAGGGAACTAAGGGATGGGATAGCTGGATAAAGGAGTGACTCACCTCCCAGGCAGAATGGAGCAGGATGATGCAAGATTTCATAGCTGGCCTTTTTACCTGCAGTTCTACCCGCCCAGTTCAAACCTGTGTTGTTCAAGAGTCAACTGTATTATGACCCGTGATTTGTTATCTCCACCTGTAACATTCTCCCTCAGGTATGGATTTTATCTCACTAGTTGCTACTCATTCTTTAGGTCTTAACTGTGTCTAGGGAGGTTTATCTGGCACCAAAAGAACAGACTTGGTTTCTGTAGTGATCATGGTGAAGCAAGACAATGGTCAAGCATACCATTCCATCCCCACCTCTTCTGGTAACAGTTACTCCTTTCTTTTGGGGGAAGACGTTAGGGTTAGGGTTAGGGCTGATGAACAGAGCCCATCTCCCACCACAGGGGTTGCCAGGTAACCAGGCGGAGCCAGTCATAGTCCTTACTGATTCCTCCCCCCACCCCCAGTGATTAGCCTATCCATGGTCATGTGACCTAAGCAGAGCCCATCAAGGTCTTTCAAGAAGTGATTTCAAGAGACCTGGAGAGAGCGAGGGCATTTATTTCTGATGGGGCTGCTAAGCTAGAAGCCTGTGCATCTAGGAATGCCAGAGGCTTATCTTTCTCAACAGTGTTGAGAAAAACTATCTGCATTTGGAGAGAAAGAGGATAGGGGACAAAGGGAAGACAGAGATAAGGAGCAGAAAAAGAGTGAGAGCCCTCTTTAGAGATTAGTTCACCTACTCTAAAATTCACCCTTTTGAACTATACAATTCATTAGTTCTTAGTAGAGTCACAGATTTGTGCAACCATCGCCACTGATAACCTGTATATTTCTGGAACATTTTTATCACCCCAAATGTAAACTATCACCTTTTACAATCACCCTCGATCTCCCCTCCTGGATCCCCAGCGCCTGGAGACCAACAATCTACTTTCTGCCTATTCTGGATGTTTCATAGCAATGAAATCATACAGCATGTAGTCTTTTGTAGCCTGCCTTCTTTCATTTAGAATAATGTTTTCAAAGTTTACCCATGTTTTGGTGTATATCAATACTTCAGTTCTTTCATGGCTGAATAATATTCCAGTGGATGGATATGCCACATTTTGTTTCTCCATTCATGAGTTGACATACATTTGGCTTGCTTGGGGGCTTTTATAAATTATGCTTCCATGGAGTTTTCATAAAATCTTCCACAACAGTAATAAATTATTTCTGTTCATTTATTAGATTAACAAGAAAATTTGTTAATCTCTGTCTTTCCCATCAGACTCTGAGATTATGAGTGTAGGAAAGCTAGACAGTGCCTAAATCCTAGCAGGTTTTCAGTAATTACATATTTGCTGAGTGAATAAATGAAAGACATAGGAGTATGATCCCTATTTTACAGATAGGAAAGCTGAGGGTCTGAGAGGTTAAGTAACTTGCCCAAGTCACATAACTAGTACATCCATCAGAGTTCCTAATTATAAACAACAGAAATCCACTCTGGCTGATTTAAGAAGAAAAACAGTTTATTGGCAGACTATTGGGGAGCTCATAGAATTATAGGAAGACCCAGGCTTAGAAAATGAGATGGAACAAAGGGAGGCAGCCAGAACTAAAGGCCAAAATCATGCCTGAGAAGCAGCCTAGTAAGAGCACTGCTGAGATCTCCCCTGAGCAGAGCGTATTCCCCATACGCTGCAGTCACCGGCACTGTCCCTGGATATCAGACACTGCTGCCCTGCTGCTGGCCTCACCAGAATGCCTTTCTCTTCACCTTACTTCTTTGCACCACCAGTTTCTGATTGAAAGCTCATGGACCCAGCTGATTGAATGTGACTTAGCTGCAAGGGAAGCTGGGAAAGTGAGTATCTTTTAGGCTTCTATAGTGAAGATGGGCTCTGTCTCACCCTGGAACTCTCAGTGGGGAATTCTCTAAGAGCCCTCTTTAGAGATTAGTTCACCTACTCTAAAATTCACCCTTTTGAACTATACAATTCATTAGTTCTTAGTAGAGTCACAGATTTGTGCAACCATCGCCACTGATAACCTGTATATTTCTGGAACATTTTTATCACCCCAAATGTAAACTATCACCTTTTACAATCACCCTCGATCTCCCCTCCTGGATCCCCAGCGCCTGGAGACCAACAATCTACTTTCTGCCTATTCTGGATGTTTCATAGCAATGAAATCATACAGCATGTAGTCTTTTGTAGCCTGCCTTCTTTCATTTAGAATAATGTTTTCAAAGTTTACCCATGTTTTGGTGTATATCAATACTTCAGTTCTTTCATGGCTGAATAATATTCCAGTGGATGGATATGCCACATTTTGTTTCTCCATTCATGAGTTGACATACATTTGGCTTGCTTGGGGGCTTTTATAAATTATGCTTCCATGGAGTTTTCATAAAATCTTCCACAACAGTAATAAATTATTTCTGTTCATTTATTAGATTAACAAGAAAATTTGTTAATCTCTGTCTTTCCCATCAGACTCTGAGATTATGAGTGTAGGAAAGCTAGACAGTGCCTAAATCCTAGCAGGTTTTCAGTAATTACATATTTGCTGAGTGAATAAATGAAAGACATAGGAGTATGATCCCTATTTTACAGATAGGAAAGCTGAGGGTCTGAGAGGTTAAGTAACTTGCCCAAGTCACATAACTAGTACATCCATCAGAGTTCCTAATTATAAACAACAGAAATCCACTCTGGCTGATTTAAGAAGAAAAACAGTTTATTGGCAGACTATTGGGGAGCTCATAGAATTATAGGAAGACCCAGGCTTAGAAAATGAGATGGAACAAAGGGAGGCAGCCAGAACTAAAGGCCAAAATCATGCCTGAGAAGCAGCCTAGTAAGAGCACTGCTGAGATCTCCCCTGAGCAGAGCGTATTCCCCATACGCTGCAGTCACCGGCACTGTCCCTGGATATCAGACACTGCTGCCCTGCTGCTGGCCTCACCAGAATGCCTTTCTCTTCACCTTACTTCTTTGCACCACCAGTTTCTGATTGAAAGCTCATGGACCCAGCTGATTGAATGTGACTTAGCTGCAAGGGAAGCTGGGAAAGTGAGTATCTTTTAGGCTTCTATAGTGAAGATGGGCTCTGTCTCACCCTGGAACTCTCAGTGGGGAATTCTCTAAGGTAGGAAGATTTAGAATTAGATAGAAAAAACATATTAAAAAAAAATTCCAATAGTAGGTGGAAAGCTAGGTCTCTCCAAATTGAATACATTGTAGTTGTTTGATAGCTTCTGACAAAATGCCCAGTTCTCTGAACCTTTTGAGTCAGTGAAAAGCTTACTGTGTTGTTTCTCATCTACTCCCCACTCTCCAAATGTCAGGTGTCAAAACTTTGACAGGTCATCATGTACTCAAGAGGTCTGTTAATTTCTTATCTATGCCCTACCTTTTATTTTAAAAGCAAATCCTGCCAGAACACAGTGCCTTTTTAAATGTAAACTGAAGTGAGTGGAGTGCCTTAAGAAAAGAAAAAAACAAAACAAAACAAAAATACCCAGGAAAACACGAGGGCTTCAGCTTCTGACCTTGCCATGTGATCGGGGAGTTCCCCTGCTGCTCTGACCTTGAGAGGAGTGGCCTGGTGGCCGTTCTCCCATTCGGCTCTTCCCTGGGGTGACGTCCCCAGGACTTTTCACGGATGAACTCCCTATGTCATTTCCTCAGCATCACATCAGGGGAAGCCAGCCCCAGACCATCCATCAGGTGTTCATTAAACAGAATTGTGACAAGATCCTAGAGGCTTCAGGCTGAGTGAAGCAGGATTTGATTTGTTGCTGTTCAGTTGCTCAGTTGTGTCCAACTCTTTGTGACCCCACGGACTGCAGTATGCCAGGCTTCCCTGTCCTTCACTGTCTCCTGGAGTTTGTTCAAAGTCATGTCCATTTAGTCAGTGATGCCATCCAACCATCTCTTTCTCTGTCACCTCCTTCTCCTTGTCCCCTCAATCTTTCCCAGCATCAAGGTCTTTTCTGATGAGTTGGCCAAACTACTGGAACTTCAGCTTCAGCATCAGTCCTTCCAATGAATATTCAGGGTTGATTTCCTTTAGGATGGACTGGTTTGATCTCCTTGTTGTTTAAGGGACTGTCAAGAGTCTTCTCCCGGAGAAGGCAATGGCATCCCACTCCAGTACTCTTGCCTGGAAACTCCCATGGATGGAGGAGCCTGGTGGGCTGCAGTCCATGGGGTCGCTGAGTCAGACACGACTGAGCGACTTCACTTTCACTTTTCACTTTCATGCATTGGAGAAGGAAATGGCAACCCACTCCAGTGATTTTGCCTGGAGAATCCCAGGGATGGCGGAGCCCAATGGGCTGCCGTCTGTGGGGTCGCAAAGAGTCGGACACGACTGAAGTGACTTAGCAGCAGCAAGAGTCTTCTCCAACACCACAGTTCAAAAGCATCAGTTCTTTGGTGCTCAGCCTTCTTGGGCTTTGATAAGATCAGTGTAAAAATGCACTCCCTCTCCTCTGCCCTTGGGCACACGGATAATTAAGCCACATAGTTGCTTACAACCACTGTGGAGGTGCCAACATCCCTGTATTAAAACCAAGAGACTTCAGCTTTGCCAGACGTAGGGGAAGTACATTCCAGAGAACAAGGCCATTTCTCTTTATCACCTTGGATATTCCAGCTGGGGGTTGGAGCTGGGAGAATTCAGAGAGTCTGGTTCACCCTGACCATTTTACAGAAATTAGGCTGGAAGAGATACAGTGCTTGCTTGAGCTTACATAGCTCAAAAGTGGTAGGACCAACACAAACTTCAGTTCTCCCTCTCTAAAATGGAAGTGATAAAAATAAGAAAATATTTGGGACTCCCCTGGCCATCCAGTGGTTAGGACTCTACGTTTCCATGCCAGGGGTCCTGGGTCTGATCCCTAGGTGAGGAACTAAAATCCCACAAGCCATGCGGTGTAACAAAAAACAAATTAATTAAAAATGAAAATAAATGAAATATTTGCGAATCAGACGTTTGCTATGGCATCAAATAAGAAAACATATGTGGAAATTTATGTACAAATAGTACATAAATTTAGCACACCTTGAACAAGTGCTTAATCTCTTTGTACCTCAGTCTCATCACTTGTGAAATGGGAGTGACATCATCAGTCCCAAGAAATGAAATATTTGCAAATCAGACGTTTGCTATGGCATCAAATAAGAAAACATATGTGGAAATTTATGTACAAATAGTACATAAATTTAGCACACCTTGAACAAGTGCTTAATCTCTTTGTACCTCAGTCTCATCACTTGTGAAATGGGAGTGACATCATCAGTCCCAAGTCACCCCCTGGGACACCAAGTGCTAACCACTGGGCCACCAGGGAAGTCCCTGCGCTATCTTTGAGAACATGCAGCCTCAGGGTACTGTCCTGAGGGCTGAACTTGTTTTATACCCTGGCTCTGTTGGTGCCTACAGGCTGGCTGGGTGCCTACAGGCTTCCTTTTTTGGGGGACATCCATTTCCTTGATTGTAAAAACAGGGGGCAATGGGCTCTTTTTAGTTTTAGTAGGAGGTGTAGATATTGGAACTGAACTTACTCATTTCCTAGAGTAGTTAAGCTTGTGGATTCTAGAATCAGAGTCCTGGGTTCAAGGGCAGTCTTGTGTGACTGGGCAAGTAATTTAACCATGCTGAGCCTTAGCTTTCTATCTGTAAAATGGGGATGAAGAGGGTACTTCTTCAAGGGTTGTTGTGAGGATGGAATTAGACAGTACGTGTGCACTACTTAGCCTGGTATCTGGCACTGCGTGAGCTCCTGGTAAGTACTGGCTATAATATTAATGTTAGTCGCTCAGTTGTGTCTGACTCTTTGCAGACCTGTGGACTGAGGCATGCCGGGCTGCTCTGTCCATGGGATTTCCCAGGCAAGAATACTGTAGTGGGTTGCCATTTCCTTCTCCAGATAGTTATGAGTAGTAATAATATAATATTAGTAATCACAGCTACTGGAATGGGATTTCTTTTCTGATGTGGACCATTTAAAAAGTCTTTATTGAATTTGATACAATATTATTTGTTTTATGTCTTGTTTTTTTTGGCCACGAGTCAGGGATCCCTGACCTGGGATCAAACCTTCACCATCTGCATTGCAAGGCGAAGTCTTAACCACTGGACCAGCAGGGAAGTGCCATGGAAGGGGGTTGTTTCTAAAGCTAACTCTCTAGTATTAGATTCTTTCCTCCACGTTCTTAGTCTTTTCCTTTGAAGTCAAGTTCAAAGTTTTGGTTAACCAAGAGTTCCAGTTGATTGAATACTGGTTAATCGAGTTGGCTTCCCTCTCGTTTGGTGGTTTATGCCTATTTATGGATAGAATTTGTAAGGAGCTTGCTGGGCATCACGAGGTGCTTGTCTCAAGCACATTTGTTCTGAGAGAAGGAAATAGGTGTAGGTTCCCATGCAGGGAGAACCACCCTGAAACCATGAAGGCAAGCGGCCTCTGAGAGATTCAGGTTAGACAATCTCTTACCAGAAGTAGAAGCAACTTCTTCGGAAAAAGAAAAACTATATCTAATATCATGTTTTGTCTGAGTGCCACAACGAATGCATTTTTCTTGGAGATAAATAAAAAAGCAGCAACTGCCCTGTCCACACAAAAGTAATAAATGGCAATAAAATCTCCTGTGAACAGCCACTTCCTAGAAACTTGGACCCAAAAATGTGGGCTCAAAGTCAAGGGGTGGATAGATAATAGATGCACCGCATAAAAACACGAAGAACGTGGAGAACTGGTTATAGATTTATGGCATGTTTATGAAGTTGAATATTTGCTTTTTAAAAGTCTCCTTCCCATGGCTTTGCAGAGAGAGAGGAGGCTCTGGGGAGTGTTTCCACTCAGCCTCCAGGAGAGCGATTTGGGGAAGAGGTAGGGGGAGACAGAGGGGCTGTTTATCTGTTGGTGGAAGAGCAAGTGAGCGAGTGAAATTTCTCAAGGCTCCACCCCTTTGCACAGGAAGTCGATTCCAGGGTCTTGGTTTCACTCAGCATCTAGACAAGTGGTCCTCTGGAAGGGAGGTCCTGTGGGGGTTCTGCCTCCAGCCAGCTCTTGGGCTCCAGGCCATGGCATCCTTGGCACGGTGGCAGGGGAGCTGTTGGTCTTCCGTGGCACTCACTTCTCGCACAGTTTCTGGTCCACTCTGCAACCTCTCTGTCCTTTGCACCTTGCTGTCTGGTGACTTCCGTCCCACTGGCCATCTGGCCCCTATCAGCCCCTTCTCCTGGGCCTTCTTTCAGTGGGTTCTCTGCTCTCACCATCCTCCCATTCATCAAGCCCATCATTCTGCTCCAGATCAACCAATTATAGTACCTAACTACTAATAAAACCAGGCACTTTCTTTGCACTCGCTGTGAGGCACTTTACAAATATCTCAAATCCCTACACAACCCCAGAGAGATAGGTATTCTGAGCTCCATTTTTCATGTGGGCAAACTGAAGCTCAGCTTGGTGAGTTAGCTTATTCAAAGGTGCATAGTTAGTTAAGTGGCAGAGCCAGAGTTTAATCCCCGACCTTCTTTCTCTTGAAGAACTGGGTCTTTCTAAAACTCCAGTGGTCTTCAACTGATGTGCCCCATCTGACTTTTCTTGGAACCAAGTCACACGGAAGAATATAAATAAAGGCGGTGCTCTGTGGGGAGCAGGGCTGAATACACCTGTCAGAGGTTGACAGCTGTTCGAGTTCATTGCTCAGTAAATTTTATTAATTAATTCATTGGAATTGAGCTCTTCTGGGGCACATACCTTCTTGTAAGCAAGTTCCTGGGCAACTAACTTGTGAACTGGGGATAATAAACCTCCTGGTAGGTTGTCGTTAGGTTTAGTGGAGTGTCTGGTGCAGGGGAAGCAATGATTGTGGCAGTGATTATGATGACTTCACATGCAATTTTAGTCAAAGTACAAGTCGAGATTATGAGGATTAAATTCTCATTTAATGGATGACCTAGGAGGGTGCTGATTTCTTTAATGATACCAGAACCCAGATGGATGTGATAGCTCTCCTGTCCTATCTACCTGGGGAAAAGTAAGGAGGGCTAACCTGGGAGGGGATGCTCACGGCTGCTCCAATGAGCCAACCAGGCACACCATCGGCAGGGAATTTTGAAACGCGACACTTACAATAGCAAAGCAGTTCCACAGGTGCTTTGTAAACCTCTTGCTCCTTGTGGCAACTCAGAAGGGCTCTAATTCTGGCCTCAGCTGGCTGGGGATGGCTGTTTCTTCTAAACGCCTCCTCCATGCTGGATTCCCTGCTTCTGGTTACATTTGATAGTCATTGTATGCATTATTGATTTGACTGCATGGGGTGTTAGTTGCGGCACACAGGCTTCTCTCTGAGGCACGTGGGTTCAGTGGTTGCGGTGTGTATGCATGTGGAATCTTAGTTGCCAGACCAGGGCCCCTGCGTTGTATGGCAGATTCTCAATCACTGGACCACCAGGGAAGTCCCCAGGTTACATTTACAGGAGTGTCTTTTGCTTGGAGCTGAGCCAAGAGCTGGATGGTGGGGAGGGACTCAGGCCAGGAAAGCTGTGCGTGGGATGGGGCTGTGGGAGAAAGGAATGAACTATAGGTTCTCTCAGCTGTCACTCAGAGAAAGTGGTCCTTTCCCTCTTTCTTCTGCAGCCACGGATTTCCAAATGGATGCCCTGCAGGAGTTATGCCTGTCTCTGGTTCCTGCCAGACTGTTTGTTAGCATTCCCAGCAGATGCAGAAAGAAAAGAGAAGTCAAGGGACCAGGAAGGGCCCCTGGTTGCAATGGGGTTTCCCAGGCAGAGTAAACGACTTGGCAAAGTCTATATGCCCTTGGGCCGAGCTAGGCTGAGAGAGGCCAGGTGTTTGAGGGTCTGTTAGGGCACAGAGAAACTGGAGGGCCTCCTGGGTCCTGCTCATTGGCTTAGTGTCTGAGTGTTGAATAGTTGGGATGCAGGAGACGCTCCAGGGCTCTGGGAAGTTGTGACTTGCCCCAACAGGAATATTTCTTGAGCATATTAGTCAAGATACTTGGCTGCAGACTCAGATCAGTTTAAGGAAAAAGAAAAGCGCAGAGGGAATGTTTTGGTTCAGGAGCATTGAAAGTCCATGGGTGGCTCTTGGGTTGTGGGCATGACTTGAGGCCCCCTGTGCCTCTCTGTCTCTTCCCCACTCCACCCACCTCGCCCCGTTATACATTCTTGCTCATCTCTGCGCTGGCTTCAACACCAGGCAGGCTTCTCTCAGCAGTGACTAAGATAGCCATTGGCCCCTCCCAGCTTCCATTGTCCTCTGAGTTGATTGAGAAAAAAAAAAAAAAAAAGAGCATCATTCCTCAAATTCCATTCTAGGTACAGGAGTGACACGATTGACCTGGCTTGGGTCACCTGCCCATTTCCTGAAGCAACGCTCTACCTAGGAGCATTCTGATTAGCACTATTTGAAGCTCAGAGGCTGGGAGCCAGCCCACGTGAACCACCTGGCTGCACGTAGGGGAGGGGTATCCTTCAGAGATGCTGGGCAGACAAGAAGGCTTACCTCCTCCACAGTGGGCACCTCCCCTGCCATCAACACCTTAGTGAGCACTGAGCACATGATCCAGTCTGGCCCCAAGGAACTCATCTTTACCCTGGATCACTTCCCTCCGCTCCCCATCACTCCCATCCTACCCACATGGAGGTAATAAGAATGCAAGTTTTAATTAGCATTGAAGAGCTTGTCTCTAGGTGTCTTTGTGTGACTTCAGGGCAAATCAAACATACAGTAATTAACATTTATTGAGCACTTACCATGGGACAGAAAGTTGATTACATGCTTCATATCTGAACTGCATTGAATCCTCAGAACGACACTGGGGGATAGATACTGGTGCTCACTTTATAGGAAGGTAAAGGAACTGAAGCTGATCTGCCAGAGAAGTTGAAAAATCTGTCTGAGGCCACTCAGTGTGTAAAGAAGGCTGTAGGATTTCAGAGCCCGTGCTGTGATCCACGAGGTGGCTGCCTCCCAGACCCAGCTATGCTGCACTCTGCATAGCGCCTCACTGCAAGTGTTTACGTGGTTGTGAGCAATGGCTCAGGGCATCAGGCAGGGCCGCCATGGAAGGTGGTATGCACTATGCATTGCAGCTCAGGAGGGGCCATACATGTTGTCATCTATGTAACTGTAAACACTGGAGTTGCGCAGTGGACAGCCTGCACAAATAAATGTGGCTTCTCTGAGGCCTTGGGGCCTGCATAAACCGAGAGCCAGAGGTCACATGGAAATGCCAGGAGCTCAGTTGGGGAGCTATTAAAAACTGTGCTTAGGAGTTGGTGTTGAGATTAGGAATCAGGGAAACAAGCCAAGGTAATGGGAGAAGGAACGCGGAGGACTCTAGCTGGGGCAATCTGACAGAATCTGATGGATGGTTTCTTTCATACCCAGACCTAAACTAAGTGACTTTTTAAAAAGGGGGGAGGTGCTAGTTTCATTGCATCATAGAAATATATATGCTAATTGATGAACATTTGGAAAATATAGAAAAGTTTAAGTATGAAAATAGTAGTCCCACATTATCCACGACCCAGAGAAAACCACTGCTAATATTTTATTGGGTTTTTTCTAGGCTTTCCTCTCTCTGTTTCTTGATGGGTGATTTAGATAGATAAATAAATAGATATAGATGTCTGAAAGTGAAAGTGTTTGTTGCTCAGTCGTGTCCAACTAGTCCATAGTATTTCTGTCCTTTATTGAGCCCATCTTTGCATGAAATCTTCCCTTGGTATCTCTAATTTTCTTGAAGAGATCTCTCGTCTTTCCCATTCTGTTGTTTTCCTCTATTTATTTGCATTGATCGCTGAGGAAGTCTTTCTTATCTTTCTTTGCTATTCTTTGGAACTCTGCATTCAGATGCTTATATCTTTCCTTTTCTCCTTTGCTTTTTGCTTCTCTTCTTTTCACAGCTATTTGTAAAGCCTCTTCAGACAGCCATTTTGCTTTTTAGCATTTCTTTTCATGGGGATGGCCTTGATCCCTGTCTCCTGTACAATGTCATAAACCTCCATCCATAGTTCATCAGGCACTCTGTCTAACCGATCTAGTCCCTTAAATCTATTTCTCACTTCCACTGTATAATCATAAGGAATTTGATTTAGGTCATACCTGAATGGTCTAGTGTTTTTCCCTACTTTCTTCAATTTAAGTCTAAATTTGGCAATAAAATGTTCATGATCTGAGCCACAGTCAGCTCCCGGTCTTTTTTTGCTGACTGTATAGAGCTACTCCATCTTTGGCTGCAAAGAATATTATGAATCTGATTTCAGCATTGACCACCTGATGATGTCTATGTATAGTCTTCTCTTGTGTTGTTGGAAGAGGGTGTGTGCTTGACCAGTGTGTTCTCTTGGCAAAACTCTATTAGCCTTTGCCCTGTTTCATTCTGTACTCCAAGACCAAATTTGTCTGTTACTCCAGGTGTTTCTTCACTTCCTACTTTTGCATTCCAGTCCCCTATAATGAAAAGGCCATCTTTTTTTGGGTGTTAGTTCTAAAAGGCCTTGTAGGTCTTCATAGAACCGTTTAATTTCAGCTTCTTCAGCGTTACTGGTTGGGGCATAGGCTTGGATTATGGTGATATTGAATGGTTTGCCTTGGAAATGAACAGAGATCATTCTGTCATTTTTGAGATATCACTTCCACTGTATAATCATAAGGAATTTTATTTAGGTCATACCTGAATGGTCTAGTGTTTTTCCCTAATTTCTTCAATTTAAGTCTAAATTTGTCAATAAGATGTTCATGATCTGAGCCATAGTCAGCTCCCGGTCTTTTTTTGCTGACTTTATAGAGCTACTCCATCTTTGGCTGCAAAGAATATTAGGAATCTGATTTCAGCATTGACCACCTGGAAGTGTTTTTCCCTAATTTCTTCAATTTAAGTCTAAATTTGTCAATAAGATGTTCATGATCTGAGCCATAGTCAGCTCCCGGTCTTTTTTTGCTGACTTTATAGAGCTACTCCATCTTTGGCTGCAAAGAATATTAGGAATCTGATTTCAGCATTGACCACCTGGTGATGTCTATGTATAGTCTTCTCTTGTGTTGTTGGAAGAGGGTGTGTGCTTGACCAGTGTGTTCTCTTGGCAAAACTCTATTAGCCTTTGCCCTGCTTCATTCTGTACTCCAAGACCAAATTTGTCTGTTACTCCAGGAGTTTCTTCACTTCCTACTTTTGCATTCCAGTCTCCTATAATGAAAAGGCCATCTTTTTTTGGGTGTTAGTTCTAAAATGTCTTGTAGGTCTTCATAGAACCGTTCAACTTCAGCTTCTTCAGCGTTACTTGTTGGGGCATAGGCTTGGATTATGGTGATATTGAATGGTTTGCCTTGGAAACGAACAGAGATCATTCTGTCGTTTTTGAGATTGTCTCCAAGTACATTTCTGACTCTTGTTGACCATGATGGCTACTCCATTTCTTCTAAGGGGTTTCTGCCCACAGTAGTAGAGATAATTGTCATCTGAGTTAAATTCACCCATTCCAGTCCATTTTAGTTCGCTGATTCCTAGAATGTGAATGTTGACATTCACTCTTGCCATCTCCTGTTTGACCACTTCCAATTTGCCTTGATTCATGGACCTAACATTCCAGGTTCCTATGCAATATTGCTCTTTACAGCATTGGACCTTGCTTCTATCACCAGTCACATCCACAGCTGAGTATTGTTTTTGCTTTGGCTCCATCCCTTCATTCTTTCTGGAGTTATTTCTCCACTGATCTCCAGTAGCATATTGGACACCTACTGACCTGGGAGTTCCTCTTTCAGTATCCTATCATTTTGCCTTTTCATACTGTTCATGGGGTTCTCAAAGCAAGAATACTGAAGTGGTTTGCCAATCCCTTCTCCAGTGGACCACATTCTGTCAGACCTCTCCACCATGACCCGCCTGTCTTAGGTGGCCCCACAGGGCATGGCTTAGTTTCATTGAGTTAGACAAGGCTATGGTCCTAGTGTGATTAGATTGACTAGTTTTCTGTGAATATGGTTTCAGTGCGTCTGCCCTCTGAGGCCCTCTTGCAACACCTACTGTCTTACTTGGGTTTCTCTTATCCTGGACATGGAGTGTCTCTTTACAAGTGCTCCAGCAAAGCACAGCCACTGCTCCTTACCTTGGATGAGGGGTATCTTCTCACTGCTGCCCCTCCTGACCTTGAACAGGGAGTAGATCCTCTCGGCTCTCCTTTGCTCATACAGCCACTGCTCCTTGGACGTGGGGTTGCTCCTCTCAGCTGCCTCCCCTGACCTGGGTGTGTGGTAACTCCTCCCCGCCGCCACCCTGACTTTGGGCATGCAGTTGCTCGTCTAGTTGCCGACCTTGACCTTGGACATGGGTTAGCTCCTCTTTGCCTCTGCCCCTGACCTCAGGCGTGGGGTAGCTCTTCTCGGCCCCCCCTGTGCAGATGCAGCCTGGCACTCTCAGTCGCCACCCCTGACCTTGGGCGAGGGGTAGCTCCTCTTGGCCATGCTTCTGTGCAGTCCATCTTAGCCGGCGCGCTTCTGCATGGTCCAGCTCAGCCTGTGTGCTTATTTCTCAGTTAATTATTAGAGAAACATAAATCAAAACTTCAATAAATATTTCCTCACACCAGTCAGAATGGCCATTATCAAAAAATCTGCAAACATAAATGCTGAAAAAGGTGTAGGAAAAAGTGCACCCTCCTACACTCTTGGCAGGAATATAAATCGACACAGCCACTATTGAGAACAGTATGGAGGTTCCTTAAAAAACTAAAAATAAAGCTACCATTTGATCCAGAAATCCACTTTTGAGCATATATCAGGAGAAAAATTGTATATGCACCTCAATGTTCACTGCAGCACTATTTACAATAGCAAAAACATGGAAGCAACCTATATATCCATTAGCAGAGGAACTGATAAAGATCATGTTGTGCATATGTACAATGGTATATTAAACAGCCATCAAATAGAATAAAATAGTTTCACTTGAAGCAACATGAATGGACTTGGAGATCATATTAAGTGATGTAAGTCAGACAGAGAAAGATAAATATCACATGGTATCACTTATATGTGGAATCCAAGAGAAGATACAAATGAATTTATAACTGATAAAGATCATGTTGTGCATATGTACAATGGTATATTAAACAGCCATCAAATAGAATAAAATAGTTTCACTTGAAGCAACATGAATGGACTTGGAGATCATATTAAGTGATGTAAGTCAGACAGAGAAAGATAAATATCACATGGTATCACTTATATGTGGAATCCAAAAGAAGATACAAATGAATTTATCTGCAAAACAGACTTAGAAACAGACTTAGAGAATGAACTCATGGCTACTAAGGGAAAGAGGAAAAGGGCAGAAGAGACTGGGAGTTTGGGACTGACATGTACACATTGCTATATATAAATTAGATAAAACCAATAAGGGCCTACAGTATAGCACAGGTACCAGGGACCAGCCCTGGTTAGATTCAGGGTATCCAAAGTGTGGACGGCATTGGCGATGAGAGATTTATTTATTTAGAGATATAGAAGGAGATAAGGATTTATTTAAAGATATAGAGATAAAGAAAGAATGTCACAGTTAAGAAAATAGAGGAGAGAAAGAGGCTGATATTCCTTGGTTTACGCAGAAAGCCAATAAAGTCCCAAGACAAGGGACTTACATTGTTCACGTAGGCCACAGGCACCTGCTTGAATAGCGGAGGGTGCCCCTCCTTGGGATCCCTCTCGCATGGGTCTTAGAAGCCTGGGCAGAAAAGTGAATGCAGCGAGCCTCTGCACTCCAGGGGATCAGCCTGAAAAGAAGATAGAGGAAGAAACAAAGACACGGGGAAGCCAAGCAATACTGCAAAACAGACTTAGAAACAGACTTAGAGAATGAACTCATGGCTACTAAGGGAAAGAGGAAAAGGGCGTAAGAGACTGGGAGTTTGGGATTGACATGTACACAGTGCTATATATAAATTAGATAAAACCAATAAAGGCCTACAGTATAGCACAGGTACCGGGGACCAACCCTGGTTAGATTCAGGGTATCCAAAGCGTGGACGGCATTGGCGATGAGAGATTTATTTATTTAGAGATATAGAGGAGATAAGGATTTATTTAAAGATATAGAGACAGATAAAGAAAGAATGTCACAGTTAAGAAAATAGAGGAGAGAAAGAGGCCGATATTCCTTGGTTTACGCAGAAAGCCAATAAAGTCCCAAGACAAGGGACTGTTCACGTAGGCCACAGGCACCTGCTTGAATAGCGGAGGGTGCCCCACCTTGGGATTCCTCTCGCATGGGTCTTAGAAGCCTGGGCAGAAAAGTGAATGCAGCGAGCCCCTGCACTCCAGGGGATCAGCCTGAAAAGAAGATAGAGGAAGAAACAAAGACACGGGGAAGCCAAGCAATAGAGCAAATAAATTGCTATCCTATCAGAATGGGTGTGATCCTTTCCAGAAAACCAGTGACACTTTCCCTAGTAAAAGTGGGTGAAGAGGTTCATTTTTTAGAATGTAAGGTCATGTTGGTAGTCAGCATTTGGTATCAGAACTTGATGATAATCACTAAGATCAAGATAGTGACTATAAAACACAGTAGCAGCTAACATTTGGGTATAACTATTTCTTAATCTCTATGCTAAACGTTTTAAGTGTGTATTTAAATCAATTTAATCCTTTATCTCTCCCCGAGAGAGAGATTATTCCACTGAGCCATCTCTAGGAAACACGTGACAATTTTTTTCATCATATCTGTCCTTTTATCTTGAGTCCTGAGTCTGGGTTAATGGGAATCTTCAGATTTGGTATATTAGCAGTAGCTATCTTCGCCTCTGAGAACATCTTAAAACCACCATCATACAAGCTGACTCATTAGAAAAGACACCTGATTCTGGGAAAGAGTACAGATAGCAGAAGGGGACAACAGAGGACGAGATGGTTAGAGGGCATCACCGACTCAATGGCCATGAGTTTGAGCAAACTCCTGGAGTTGGTGATGGGACAGGGAAGCCTGGCGAGCTGCAGTCCATGGGGTCGGAGGCAGACACGGCCGAGCGACTGAACAACAGTGACAAACACTTTCATTCTTTTTCTGAACTTCAAATACAGCGCAGAAAGAAATTTTTCAGAGCGAGGCATGGTTTCTGAAGACCCTCCGCCCAAGGCTCCAACCTGGGGCTCCGGCCACGCCCCCGGAATAGGTAGGCACTGACCCCGGATCGATCCCTGGGTCAGGAAGATCCCGTGGAGAAGGAAATGGCAACCCACTTCGGTACTCTTGCCTGGAAATTCCATGGACGGAGGAGCCTGGTAGGCTTCAGTCCATGGGGTCTCAAAGAGTCGGACACGACTGAGCGATTTCACTTTCACTTGCTCTTGCCTCTCGCGGGACGTGTTAGTTGCTCAGTCGTGCCCGACTCTTTGTGACCCCATGGACTATATACAGCCTGCCAGGCTTCTCTGTCCATGGAATTCACCAGGCAAGACTCTTGGAGTGGGTTGCCATTCCCTTTTCCAGGGGATCCTCCCGACCCAGGGATTGAACCCACGCATTCCACACTGCACGCAGTCTTTACCTTTTAAGCCACCAGGTAAAGCATCGCGGGATCGGGATGTTTTAAATGCGAGATTTCGTAACTCGGGCAAAGCAGAATGTCGCGAGAAGTTAAACCGGAAACGTGAGGGATGGGAGAGAATTCCGGCGAAAATCCTGAGACGGGCTGTTCTTTTGTTCCCTGGAAGTTTTAGATACCTGGTGGAATTGATTTCTTGTTTGATCTCTCCTGACGGGATGGTGTTGACCTTGGTGAGGGCTGGCACCCAGCCGCGTGCCTGAGCCAGAAGCATTACCGATCGATGACGTTGCGAGGGAAGGGGCTGGGATGCGGGGAACTTGGTGATCTCAGGCTTTCTTTAGCTTCAGTCCAAAGCTGTAGAATAATGCTGAGTGTTTTGACGCTTGCTCTTCAGCGTTTTCTGTTTTCTCCCGATTCACCTCCTCTGCAAATAACCAGGCTGCACTCTAGCCTGCAGGGTTTAGTATCCTTTCAACTTTGAGCGGAATGGAGGCTTTTGGAAGGCTGAAACTGCCCTTGTCCCCGTGTTATCCTGGGAGATTAGAAGAATGTTACACAATTGGCCTTCGATAAACTCTTTGGATTAGTAAATGAAATAAAACTGCAGCGCAGTTTCCACAGGAAACTAACGTAACTTTTCTTCTAAATGCACTTTATTTTGGAATGATTTTACATTACTGCTAAGAGAATACATGCTTTTTTCCTGAGTTCCCTTGATGTTAACATCTAGAGTGGCTTATTTATATTAATTTTGTTCCTTTGACACACGTTCCTATGTTAGCACCACAATTCCACTTCACCTTTTGCCTTACATTTGAGCAATAATCATTTGGAGAAGCTTTTTTTATAAGTAGATTATGATAATATAGTTTCAGTACGTGTGAGGTATAGCTCCTATATTAACTGGTAATAGGGGGGAAAAAGGGTGTTCTCTTAAGAAAAAAGACTGTGCTAGGAATGTTGAAATTCAGTAAATTTGTAACAGACTGTGTCCGCAAACTTTTCTTATCATCATAGCTGAAAGCAAAACCAGAGAGGAAGCTTGCAAAACAGGTTTGCAAAGTTGTATTGGATCATTTTGAAAAGCAGTATTCCAAAGAACTTGGAGATGCATGGAATACAGTAAGGTCAGTATAATTCATATTTTGATGCTTTATGAAAGAACAAGAAACAAACCCTTCTGGGACTGGGGTGCTGTGAAGATAAAAGAGTTTAAACCATTTTTTGCTGTAGCTTCAGAAGTGAAGAAGGAGGAGGAAATAGCTTGAATCAGGAAGATGGAAAGGGGAGAAAGAAAACTTTGTAGTCATAATTTTGTTATAAGCAAAAATTGTTATACCTTGCCCTGATTAATTGCTTTGATCTTCGAAACAGGACTGCCCACCAGTCTGACAAAATTAATTATACTGTAACAGAAAAGTTTGTAAACTTCTGAGGATATTTGACTAGTTTCTGAAAATTCAGGAGATAACACGACAAATCTTTAAAGCCATCACTGCTTTATCATGGCTAAAGTCACGGTTGGGTGATCATGTTTCTTGTGTATGTCTTTAGCTGTATGTGTTTTGAACACACATGCCTATGCACGCACACACACAGAAATTATTTAAATGTTTTATAGAAAACAGAAATGAGAAATAATTCAGTGCATAGACATGAGAGAAGTTTGACTGATTTGTATATCAGTGAGTTTTGCATTTGGTCAGTATGTTAACTCTTGTGGGTTCTTTATATTGAGTGTCTGATGCACTATACCATACCCTGTGAAACACAGTAAGACAGTCCTCCCCATGTCCAGTTTTCTGTGAAACACAGTAAGACAGTCCCCATGTCCAGTTTTCTGACAGTCTGGTATTCATAGGAGAGGAGGAACATGATTAAAACTATATAAACTGCTAATTCCGTAAGTATCCCAGTAGAAGTAGGCAGGAGTACCCAGTCTCCTGTAACAAGGCCTAATGATGACAGCAAAGACTAAGGAGAAGCCAGGTCTTGGTAACTTGACAAAGTAGGAGATGGTTCTGAAATAATTTTAGACAAACTGTTTCAGAAACTTGTAAACACTGTAGCTTGAAAATGTAGTTTATAGTTGGAGATTTATTTCAAAACTGGAGTTTTTAAATGAGTGAAATGAGTGTCTTCTGTCACAGAGAAGAAAAGAGGGATCAACAGTGAAGTGTGTAATTAATTCATGAGGTTTTCAGTATGCAGAATTAACTCAGATAGAATAATAACCAGATAGCCAGACATCTTCAGTATGCTTATTGTGTGCCAGGCAATAGTGCCTTTATTTGATGCTTGGAAGAAAGCTCCCAGGTTTCCTACTTTTCACATGAGGGAACTGCACATAGTTTAAGTATTAAAATTTGCCCAGGTTCACTCAGCTACTAAGTGACAGAACAAGGGTTTGTGTGCCTCTCTGGTTCACAAACTCCTGCTCACTCCTATTCTATATGCCTCTCATACCTCGGATGTGATTAGGCATAAATGGATGATTTAAAAAAAAATTTCAAGAGGTGTATTGTCTTCAGACTTAACAGTAATCTGGCTACTCAGACCCTGTAATGAGTTATTTTTATATTTAATGTGCTCGGATAGATTTATAAATTATTATTTGACCCTAACCAAAATGAGCAGTGAACCTCAAATCCATTTGATTAGCCATGCCTTCTGCTTCAACTACCTTTTTGTTGGGTTTTCATGGTAATTTAAGTTTTGCATAAACATGTGCTAAATTTGCCGGAAGCAAAATAAAGGCTTTCTCTGCTTAGAAAGTAGCCTGAGCATGGAGCATGGCATGGGGAAATAAGAACAGAAGTGTTTTTGTTTTTTAACTGTTTATTTCCAAGACATAATATTGTGCTTGCAGAGTCTATGTACTTCCAGGGAAGGGAGAGTGGGTTCTTGTGCTATCTAGAAAGCTAATAATTTGCTCAGTATTCTTAGTAATAGTAGTGAGGAAGATTTAGTGTTTAATTTTATTGCTCCGCAAAAATCTTTCTTGTCGTCATCCTTTGAGCAGCCCTTTGAAGCTGAATTTACCCTTATTCGATTTTTGCCTTGTTACCTACATGCTCTTCAAGTGAGCCCATTCATGTCGCGTTTTAAAGGTCCCTCAGTATGCTGTTTCGGAGAAGGCAATGGCAGTCCACTCCAGTACTCTTGCCTGGAAAATCCCATGGACGGAGGAACCTAGTGGGCTGCAGTCCATGGGATTGGGAAGAATCAGACACGACTGAGCGACTTCCCTTTCACTTTTCACTTTCGCGAATTGGAGAAGGAAATGGCAACCCATTCCAGCGTTCTTGCCTGGAGAATCCCAGGGACGGCGGAGTCTGGTGGGCTGCCGTCTATGGGGTCGCACAGAGTCGGACACGACTGAAGCGGCTTAGCGGCAGCAGCAGCAACAGCAGCCATTCCATGGGAGGAAAGCAGGAAACAATGTCAGGCTAGAGTAGGAGACCATCAGCTTATTGTTAAAGTCCCTGAAGACTGAAGGGAAAGTGGCTCAAGAACGTATCTTGACGCACTTCTGTGAACTGATTATTTCTGGATTTCTAAACCAGACTTTTAAAATGATTGTATGAGCACTCTCTAGTGGGCAATAATAGCAATAAAGCAAAAGGGATTTCTTTATTGTAACTATGAACTCTTTGTGGGTTCTATAATCTGTGCAGTTACACAGAACTAAGCAATGGTACTTAGCAATGTCTAGATAATTTTTTATCCTCATCATTAGAAAGAATGGAGAATAGAATAGTAAAGAAAAGAAGTCACAGAAAAGTTGAAAATCATGTTATGTAACAGACTTTGTCCAAATAATATGCAGTTTTCAAGGGATATGTGAGCACAGGCCAGTTACCGTAATCGACTTCCGGATGCTCAGCTTTCACATATGCTCTTTCAGAAGATTACGCTGCTTCCTTTGATTAAGGGGGTGCTTAATCCTCTTTCCCAATCTGTCCTTCTACATTTGTCTTTGTCTCACTTTCACTCTCCTGACTCTTCCACATTGCATTCCCTCCAGGGTGTCAAAAATCCCTCTGCAAAAAACTATGGGACTGCTAGTGTAAATGACTACTACCGGACTCTTTGACAGATCAGGTGGTCTTCAAGTTTTGCTTTCAGCAAAAGTAAAGGACTTCCAATTGAGCTGTTAGCTAACAAATCATTTAAAATATTTCTGAAGATATTTAATTTAGTGATTGGAGACCATAACAAAGTATTTTAGCAAAAGGGAGACATTGCTGTAACAAACTATATTTAATTCTCATCTACTTACATAAGTGAAGGTTTTTCGTACCCCTTCTAAACACATAAGATAGGAATTGATGTTGGACCCTGGTCATTTGTTGTTGTTACTTAGTCATTCAGTTGTGTCCTGACTCTTTTGAGATCCCTAAACTGCAGCCACCAGGCTTCTCTGTCCGTGGGATTTTCCAGTCCAGAACTTTGGAGTGGATTGCCATTTCCTTCGCCAGGGGATCTTCCTGACCCAGGGATTGAACCCACATCTCCGGTATTGCAGGCAGATTCTTTGCCACTGAGCCACCACAGAAATTGATGTTGAACCCTGATCATTATAGCACTAGGTAATATTCATTCCCGGATGCATCTAATTTCATTAAGGGAGCCATTTCCTGTGAATTTTTTCTTTTTATGTTTAGAAGGAAAGTGAAAGTCGCTCAGTTGTGGCTGACTGTTTGCAACCCCATGGGCTATATAGTCTATGGAATTCTCCAGGCCAGAATACTGGAGTGGGTAGCCTTTCCCTTCTCCAGGGAATCTTCCCAACCTGGGGACTAAATACAGGTTTCCTTCATTGCAGGCAGATTCTTTACCAGTT
Organism: Oreotragus oreotragus; assembly: GCA_006410675.1. Taxonomy (NCBI): domain Eukaryota; kingdom Metazoa; phylum Chordata; class Mammalia; order Artiodactyla; family Bovidae; genus Oreotragus; species Oreotragus oreotragus. The sequence goes on from SJYX01023104.1 coordinate 435,420, forward strand.
GAGCCACAGGGAAGCCCCTTTTTATATATAGAGATAATTATCAAATGTATAAGTTATTTTGGTCAATTTTGTACTAATTTATTGATAACTACTCTGGAAGCTACTATTTTAACACTTAGAACTTTAAGGCTACAATGAAAACAAATTTAGTATATGCATGCACAGGTGTCTGTGAGCATGTATGTCTGAGAGAGAAATATAGGATAATAAAGATTAAAAGCACAAAATTGTATTAGGACTTAAAGTTACAAAAGTTATATGGGGAAATATAAAGAAAAGGGAAAGGAACAGTGTAAAGTTTCCACCTGTTCAAGAAGAGTCAGTCCATGAATTTTTAAATGGACAGTGATGGGTTTTAAAATCACTCTGGTATTTAGGTTCCACAGGATAGATTTAAAAAGCAGTGTAATTTATATTGTAAAATGTCAATTTTTACAGTATGCTGGAAGCTACATCCTTAAACATACGGTAAAGATTTCAATATCAACTTAACTTTTGCAGAGGGTACAGAGTTTTTTTCCCAAATGGTGCCAGTGAACATGCTAGCAAAACCTGTGCAGGCCACTGATCTTCTGGGTCCCGGTTCTCCTGATTGCTGGCGTGGTTGAGCTTCTGGCTTGGAGACCAGTAAGGGAAGTCGCTTCAGAATCTTGAGAGGAGGCCCGAAATACGGCATCTGGCCAGTGTCTTCTTAAGTCTTCTAGTATACGCTCTCTCCACTGTCTGCCGGGCTACTTTCCCATCCATCAGAGCTTTCAAAATGAGTAGGTTCCGGGGCATCATCCCACCAGAGCAGGCACTGGAGTGCCAGGGAGAGCTGAGATGCACGTTAAAACACAGCCCTTCTTTCTCAGGGCTGGTGGGTGCCACCCTGAGCCACCTTAGCAATCCCATCATTGAATTGATCCTGTTGGAGCTGCTCCTCAAAGGCCACTTAAGGCAAGCTGTTCCCATTGCTAAGAGACAATAGGCTGCTTCCGAGAGGCAGGGCCTCTGGCACCAAGTGAGGTTTGGAGAAGAACTTCTCTTCCTCTTCCGGTCCTGTACCACTGGTGCTGCTGTACCAGGCCTCACACTCCTATTAGACTTCAAAGCCAGAGGATTTTGAATCAAAGACTTCTGCTTCAATAGTGATGTGACCTTGGAAGCTGCCAAATCTCTGAAAACCTCAGTTAGCCTGCCCTCTAAAATAAGCACAATAGTTGCCCCTCACAAAAAAGCCCATAGTAAGCATCTGGTCAGTAATCTTTATTATTATTAATATTGTCAGGGTGAGGTGGAGCCAGTGGATTGGAGGGTAGGTAGAAAGGCTTCTCTGGAGAGAGAAGGCCTACTAGCAAATAGAGTTAGCCAGGCTGCAGGTTGGTGAGAGAGGAAAGGTCATGTTAGTGCAGAGGGGCCAGTTAATGCTAAGATTGTTCAAGACTAAAGAAAACTTGCTGCAGGAAATTCAGGTAGTTCAGCTGGCTGGGTATAGATTAGGAGGGATCAGAAAATTGGTTTGTTCTGAACAAGGGCTTATTTTATCTAGTTGTTGGAGAATGAGATAGGATTAATTTCTGAAGATTCCTGCCACATTCTGCTGTAAGTACCTGTTTTTAAATCTAATGAGGTTGTCCCCTCTTAGAGTCTTTCAATAACTTGTCATCTATAGGAATTTAAAATTTATAAGATAAAAATTTAAAACTTGATAATCTTAGACTTGTCTTATGTAATCTTCTGCTACACTGGGCTACTTTTAATTCCCCAAATGCACTGTTCTCCATCATACCTTGGTACCTGTACATACGCTGTGGTGTTTGTCTCACAACTTGTGTTTTCTTTTCATCCTGCGGCTAATTCCTCATCCTTCAAGATTTAGCATATTGGATACTGTACAAGAATCTATAGTGTCCCTGAACTAAAGTCCTTGCATACAATAAGGTTTAATAAAATATGCAAGATTAATAACCTTTGCTAAGGGATTTGAAAGAAAATATGAATAAATGGAGAAACATATTGTGATGAAAGTTAGAAAGAGTGAATACAATAAAGATGTTAATTCTCCCCAAATTTAGTACATTTGATATAATCCTAGTCAAAGTTTTTATCTGTCTAAATCACTTCAGTCACTCAGTCATGTCCAACTCTTTATGATCCCACGGACTGCAGCATGCCAAAGCCTCCCTGTCCATCACCAACTCCCGGAGTTTACCCAAACACATGTTCATCAAGTTGGTGATACCATCAACCATTTCATCCTCTGTCATCTCCTTCTCCTGCCTTGAATCTTTCCCAGCATCAGTGTCTTTTCAAATGAGTCAGTTCTTTGCCTCAAATGTCCAATATATTGGAGTTTCAGCTTCAACATCAGTTCTTCCACTGAATATTCAGGACTGATTTCCTTTACGATGGACTGGCTTGATCTCCTTGCTGCCAGAGATCTAACCAGTCCATCCTAAAGGAAATCTGCTAAATATATCTTTACAAATATTTTATGAAATTTTTTTAACCAACTGCTTTTCATGTTCATCTGAAATAATAAACTTTCTAAAAGAGCTTTGGAAATTATGAAGAAAAAAATTAGATTTTTCCCTTCCAGATGTTAACCAATTGGAAGTGTTTAAAGCCAGTTGAAAGTGTATAAAGCCAATTGAAAGTGCCCTGCCAGATGTTAACCAATTGGAAGTGTGTAAAGCCATGTGTTGGCTGAGGGATGGACACATGATGTAAACCAAGCCTCTCCAGTCTGTATTAATAAAATTGTACTTCTGAGCATTATTTCCCTGTTACTACATGACTCAAAACTCTGGATCAATATTGAGCCAGTTTGGAGAGTATAATTAGGATGGAATGACATAAAGTTGCGACAATAGATTTCCTTTTAGGGTCCATTTTAATTCAGTGATTCCCAAAGTGTGGTCTGTGGATCAGCATCATTAGTATCACCTGAAGACTTACTAGACCTACAACAGAAAACCCCAGGTGGGGCCCAGCAATCTCTTACAGTCACTTGATGCACGTTAAAGTTTATGAAGCATGTTTTTAAAGAAAGAGATTGTCATCCTCCGGTAGAGCTGAAATGCTGGGCTTCTGTGATGCACTGTCATAGTAAGAGGAAGTGATAAGAGAAAGCAATTTCACATATTAGCCTCAATTGAAATTCACGTGGCACTCTAAGAGTCGCAGGTGTTACATTTCAATCCAGCCATTCCTCACATAGGCAACACCAGGGTGAGTAACAGCTGGAATTTATTTAATTGACCATGGTTAATGAGGCTCCTAAATAACTCAGCTATAAAGGTCAGCTCGTAAATAAATATTTCCTGCTGTATCATTTGTCAGTTGATGTGAGCTTGTGATTGTCAAGAGATCTAACTGTTGGACCGAATAAAAAATTAGGATGGTACATCTGCTGGGGAAATGGGGGCAGGAAAAACCTGCACCATCAGTCCATAAGTGATTTTTAAACCATCCTTGGTTTTGTATCCTCTGAGCCACTGATCGCCTCATTAACTCTTTTACTGTAGTGTTCACTGTAGTTAGGTTTGCATACTTTTATCTTCATCAGAGGAAAACTTGAATACTTACTCTTTTGAACAGCCTTTAATGATAGTACTTTTCCCTTTAAAATTAAGACTCAGGTTTTACATTTTTTTCTTAAGAAAAACACTTCCTTGTGCAAAGAGTGATAGACTAAAATCTTACTTTGATGGATTTTGAAGTATGCTAAAGACAGGTATGTAGATGATACCATCCTTATGGCAGAAAGTGAAGAGGAACTAGCCTCTTGATAAAAGTGAAAGAGGAGAGTGAAAAAGTTGGCTTAAAGCTCAACATTCAGAAAATGAAGATCATGGCATCTGGTTCCATCACTTCATGGGAAATAGATGGGGAAACAGTGTCAGACTTTATTTTTGGGGGCTCCAAAATCACTGCAGATGGTGATTGCAGCCATGAAATTAAAAGACTCTTACTCCTTGAAAGGAAAGTTATGACCAA
>SJYX01023105.1:0-110750 GCA_006410675.1 Oreotragus oreotragus
TGGCGTGCTGCGATTCATGGGGTCGCAAAGAGTTGGACACGACTGAGCGACTGAACTGAACTGAACCTTTCACTGAGCTCCTAAAACCCTAGGAATGACCAAAGTGATAAGAGCTATAGATAAAGCTTCACACAAGCCCCTTTTAACCACACCTTAGTTTATGTTAATGAAGTGACTTTTGGAAAGCCACCAAGCTAGTTATCAGGGGAACCAATCAGGAGATTGCAATTTTTACTCCCTTTCCCCAGTCCCTACAAGGAAGAGGGGCTGGAGATTAACTTAATCACCAATGGCCAATGATTTAACCAATTATACCTACATAGTGGGGCTTCCCAAGTGGCTCAGTAGTAAAGAATTCACCTGCCAATGCAGGAGGCTCAGTTTCCATCCCCAGGTAGGGAAGATCCCCTAGAGTAGTAAAGGGCAACCCACTCCAGTATTCTTGCCTAGAAAAATCCCGTGGACAGAGGAGCATGGTGGGGTACAGTCCATGAGGTTGCAAAGAGTCAGACACAACTTAGCAACTGAGCACATACACGCACAAACACACACACTCCTACGTAGTGACACCTTCCTAAAAACCCCTAGCCTATGGGGTTTGGAAGAGCATGGCAAAGGATGAGATGGTTAAATAGCATCACCAAGTCAGTGGGCTTGAGTTTGAGCAAACTCCAGGAGATAGTAGAGGACAGAGAAGCCTGTTTCTAGTAGAGTAGAAACCCAGGTGTTCCCCTCGAGGCACTTTAAAAACTAGCTTGGCAGTTATCAAATACAGGCTAGTTGATTTGGTGTAGGAATGTACTCCTACACCAAAATACAGCAATTCTAACCGTGAGTTAAAATTCATGTTTTATGGCAAGATCAGAAAAATTTAAACCTATTTCTTTTCTCTCCCCTGTACTGTGCTTTCGGGGAAGGCAATGGCACCCCACCCCAGTACTCTTGGCTGGAAAATCCAATGGACGGAGTAGCCTGGTGGGCTGCAGTCCATGGGGTCGCTAACAGTCGGACAGACTGAGCGACTTCACTTTCACTTTTCTCTTTCATGCATTGGAGAAGGAAATGGCAACCCACTCCAGTATTCTTGCCTGGAGAATCCCAGGGATGGGGGAGCCTGGTGGGCTGCCGTCTATGGGGTCAAACAGAGTCGGACACGACTGAAGTGACTTAGCAACTTAGCAGCAGGGAGCAAAGATCGCACAGGCATCAGAACTAAAAAATCAAAACCAAAAATAAAAGCAGTATTGTAACAAATTCAATAAAGACTTTAAAAATGGTCCACATCAAAAAAAAAAATCTTAAAATGGTGTGGCCAAAATTAAAATAATAATAACAGTTATTAAAATATATGTATAAACACTTTTTTTTTCTAACTTACTACCCTAAACCAAACTTCGTTTAAATTCCTTACTAAGAAAGCACTCAAATCTAAGTTTATCTTGTCAATTTCTCGCCAAATTATTGTGTCTTTTTTCCTACAAGAAATATGTTTTTTACAAAAAAAGTCCTTTAGTTTTGACTGTGCTGGGGCTTTGTTGCTGCCTGGCCTTCTCTCAAGCTTTGGTGAGTGGAGGCTTCTTTTGGTTGTAGTGTGCAGGCTTCTCCTTGCTCTAACTCCTCCTGGTGTGGAGCACAGGCTCAGCAGTTGCACCTCCCAGGCTCTAGAGCACAGGCTCAATAGTTGGGGTGCATGGGCTTAGTTGCTCTATGGCATGGGGGATCCTCCCAGATCGGGGATCCAACCTGGGTCTCCTGCAGTGGCAGGCGGATTCTTTACCACTAAGCCACCAGGGAAACCCACTAAAAGAGACAAGTTTTGTCTACTGCCTGTTTTGGCCACTTCTTAGGTTTCAGTTCTTTTTCTCCTGTTAATCTGTCTTATGTCAATTTTATTACGAATCTAGCCACAAGAATTCAAGAAGGGTGAAGAGGGAAATTTCCCACTCCCTTATGGCATCACCAACTCAATGGACATGAGTTTGAGCAAACTCCAGGGGACAGTGAAGAAAGGGAAGTGTGGTGTGCTGCTGCATGGGGTCGCAAAGAGTCAGACACGACTGAGCGACTGAACAACACGCTATATCTTGGAGCATCTAGAGAACCTCCTCTCGCATAGGGCCCAGAAGCCCTAGGATTTCCTTTGGTGATGTCTCCCAATCGTGATACAAATTGCTGCCAAAACTCCTAGAGGGCCCCCAAACATTTTGGCTCTCTGGTAGTAGGGGTGGGAGGAAATACGAGTTTTAGCAACTTTCCCTTTGCTTTGGGACAAAAAAAAAAAAAAAAAGAATCCATTCCAACATATCTCTTCTTCTGGATCTCCAAAACATCTTTGACCTGGCAGGTGCCTGTATTTTTCTGAGACAGAACCTTCTATAATGTGCATATATCTATAATGAATGAATCCACAGCACCTGTTTCATTGTCCATTTGGTGTTGGTGGTTTAGTTGCTCAGTTGTGTCTGATTCTTTGCAACCCCGTGTACTGTAGCCCACCAGGCTCCTCTGTCCATGGGGTTTCCCAGGCAGGAATACTGGAGTAGGTTGTCATTTCCTTCTCCAGGGCATCTTCCTGACCCAGGGCTTGAACTGGGTCTCCTGCATTGCAAGTAGATTCATTACTGAATGAGCCACCAGGTATTCTTAGAAAATCATAATTCTGGAAAAGGATGTGATTTTTCTAGTTCCTGGGATGGCTTTAGGGTGGGTTCTTTGTGCCACGGGTGAGCAGTCCTTTAGAGAGGAGACATCACAGAGTGTGGATGCAGTGCCAGCTTCAACTTCTGGAAACCCTGGGGAAGAAAGGAGACCATTGGTCAAAGAGAGACATTATGGTGTATTGGATCCTACTGACTACCAACCCAATCATTATTCCCACATTCCTTCTTGCTAATCTGATCTTGGATTTATTGGGAAGGTTGGAGGTAAAGAAGTTCAGTTTATGAAGTGAGCCTGTGTCTAACTAGTTCTTAAGGAGATGATGCCCTCTCTGGGGCTGAGATTGTAGCAGCCCCTTGCCTTCCAGCTCTGGCTGTGCAAGCCTGCCTCTCTGCCTCCGGGCAGAGAGGGGCCTGTATGCCTTTATGGCAGAAAGTGAAGAAGAATTAAAGAGCCTCTTGATGAAAGTGAACAACAAGACTGAAAAAGTTGGCTTAAAACTCAACATTCAGAAAACTAAGATCACGGCATCTGGTGCCATCGCTTCATGGCAAATAGATGGGGAAACAGTGGAAACAGTAACAGACTTTATTTTCTTAGGCTCCAAAATCACTGCAGATTGTGACTACAGCCATCTTTTAATGAAATTAAAAGACACTTGCTCCTTCGAAGAACAGCTATGACCAACCGAGACAGCATATTAAAAAGCAGAGATATTACTTTACCAACAAAGGTCCATCTAGTCAAAACTATGGTTTTTCCAGTAGTCATGTATGTGCTGCTACTGCTAAGTGACTTCAGTCGTGTCCGACTCTGTGTGACCCCATAGAAGGCATCCCACCAGGCTCCCCCGTCCCTGGGATTCTCCAGGCAAGAACACTGGGATGGGTCGCCATTTCCTTCTCTAGTGCATGAAAGTGAAAACGAAAGGGAAGTTGCTCAGTCGTGTCCGACTCTTCATGACCCCATGGACCGCAGCCTACTAGGTTCCTCTGTCCATGGGATTTTCCAGGCAAAAGTACTGGAGTGGGGTGCCATCGCCTTCTCCGGTATGGATGTGAGGGTTGGACTAAAAAGAAAGCTGAGTGCCAAAGAATTGATGCTTTTGAATTGTGGTGTTGGAGAAGACTCTTGAGAGTCCCTTGGACTGCAAGGAGATCCAACCAGTCAATCCTAAAGGAAATCAGTCCTGAATATTCATTAGAAGGACTGATGATGAAGCTGAAACTCCAATACTTTGGCCACCTGATGCGAAGAACTGACTCATTGGAAAAGACCCTGATGCTTGGAAAGGTTGAAGACGGGAGGAGAAGGGGACAACAGAGGATGAGATGGGACGCGATGGACATGACTTTGAGTAAACTCCGGGAGTTGATGATGGACAGGGAAGCCTGGCTGCAGTCCATGGGTTCGCAAGAGTCCTATACGACTGAGTGACTGAACTGAACTGAAGGAGACGATGTCGCCCCCTAGAGGACATTTTGGAAATTATGGAGGGAAATTGTTTTTACTTGTCAATTGGTTCTCAAGGGGACAATATTGCTCCCTTGGGGACGTTTTGGAAATTTTCGTGGACTTTTGAGGCATCACAATAATGAGGGGCTGTTACCAGATCTAGAAGGTAGAGGTGGGGATGATAGAATGTTCTGCAACATTAGTTTGTGAATAATGGGAAAAACTGTTTATGCTAAGTTATATTAAGCTGTCATGCTGAACTTTTCCAGTTCTTTAGGAATTTTGTACATAGCAAAGTCATGGTAGACTTGGAGATAAACGCATACCAACACTTTTGGAATAAGAGAGGTGTTTTGGAACTCAATAGAAATGGTGGTTGCCAGTGGTAGCTGTACTAAATGTCACTGAATTGGTCATTTTATTTATTTTTTTAATTTGTATTTTCGATTAAACTATAGCTGATTGACAATGTTGTGTTGGTTTCAGATATACAACAAAGTAATTCAGTTATACATATACATTTAAAATTTTTTTTCAAATTCTTTTTCCAGTTAGGTTATTACAGAGTATTAAGCAGAATTCCTTGTGCTACATAATAGATCTTTGTTGATTTTCTATTTTAAATATAGTGGTGTATATATGTTCAGTCCCAAACCTTCAATTTATCCCTCCCCACCAAATTGGTCTCTTTAAAATGGTTAATTTGGGGGTATTCCTTGGCAGTCCAAAATATTTTATGTTATGTGAATTTCACATGAGTAAAATTTCACTCAGGACACTCTCTAACCAAATGCAAATAAGTACATGCCCTGGATCTTTAAGGTCAATTTCAAGATCAATATATTAACAAATCATTCAAAGCTCCGGGTGTGTTTTTGCAGCTCAAAAAAGTTTCACTTAGAATTTCCTGGTGGTACAGAGGATAAGAAATCTTGCTCACCTCAACTGGAGAAAGTCTGCATGGAGCAATGAAGACATAGTGCCACCAAAAATCAATAAATTTTTAAAAAGAGTTTGATTCCTTTATTTTCCTATGATCCGTGTGTGTGTGTATGAGTTTAGTCACTCAGTCATGTCTTACTCTTTGCAACCCCATGGACTGTAGCCCACCAGGCTCCTCTGTCCATGGGGAGTCTCCAGGCAAGAATATTGGAATGGGTTGCCGTGCCCTCCTCCAGGGGATCTTCCCTACCCAGGGATAGAACCCAGGTCTCCCGCATTGCAGACAGATTCTTTGTTCACTTTAATAACACAAGGCCACTCAACAGAAGTGTTTATTTCGAAAGGCTTATCCAAAGGAAACTTGATATAGCCCTTTGCTACCCAGTCATTCCATGACTTCTAAACATCTTTCCTGAGCAGAGGTTGTTTGATCCTGTCTTTGGCATTTTCCCCACAGAGGTTATTTGATCCTGTCATTGATATTTTCCCCTTTGATTGGAAAATAGGAACACAGCAGGGTGCAATAGCTTTGAATTTAGAACTTAAAAAACAAGGTTTAAAAAAAGAAAAAACCCCACAGTTTTATTTTGGAAAAATTCAAAGATACACAAAAATAGAGGGAAGAATAACGTGAAAGTCATATATATATCATCCAAATTAAACAAGTATAATCTCATAGCCAGATAACCAACAAGGATTTACCATATACCAGAAGGCCTGTGTTCATCGCTTTATAATAACCGATAAGGGAAAAGAGTCTGAAATAAATAGTCTCTGTGTATGTGAAAAGTGATACAAATGAATTAATTTGTAAGACAAAAGGAGACACATAGAAAACAAATTTATGGTTACCAAAAGGAAATGGAGAGGAGGGCTGAATTAGGAGTTTGGGATTAATACGTACACTGTGGTAAAGAATCTGTTTGCCAATGCTGGAGACACAAGAGTCTCAGGTTTGACCTCTGGGTGGGGAAGATCCCCTGAGGAAGGGAATGGCAACCCATCCCAGTATTCTTGCCTGGAGAACCCCATGGTCAGAGAAGCCTGGCGGGCTACAGTCCATGGGGTCACAAAGAGTCAGACACGATGGAGCAGGTGAGCATGCATGCACATAATATATTGCAGTACATACATTACATTACACAGACTGATGAATTTACATCTGTACAAAGTGTTACGGGTCAAATCGTGTCTCCAGGAAGATATGTTCAAATCTCAATCCCTACTACCTATGAATGTGAGCTTATTTGGAAACAGGATAGGATTGTTTACCGCTGTGCCACCCGGGAAGCCCCTTATTAAAGTATACTTTTATTAAAATGTATTTGTTTTCAAGACTCCACTTATCCTTTGACTCTCGAAGTTTCTACTCTAAACAGCAGAAACTGTGCCTACAGAATGGCTTAGACAGAGTGATTGAAAGCTGTACAGACCCATGAGAGATAACTCAGAGCTTAATCCAATGTCATTTTTTAAAGACTGAAGCATAGCTGGCTAACGATGTTGTGTTAGTTTCAGGCGTACAGCAAAGTGATCCAGTCATACAGATCCTTCAGAATCTTTTCTTCTACAGATTATTACAAGGTGTTGAGTATAGTTCCCTGTACTATTCAGGGAGTCCTTGTTGGTTATCTAGTTTATATTCAGTAGCATGTATGTGTTAACCCCAAACTCCTAATTTATCTCTCCATCTGTTGTCTTTATTTATGGCTGAACCACCGGGCATGTGGGATCTTCCTTGGCCAGAGACTGAATGTGTGCCCCCCTGCAGTGGAAGTGCAGAGTCCTAACCACTGGGCAGCCAGGGAATTCCACCCCTTCCCTATGTCTTTTATCTATTTTTTTTTTAATTTAAGTTTTAAAAAACTTTATTTTGTATTGGAGCATGGCCAATTAACAATGTTGTGATAGCTTTGGGTGAACAGTGAAGGGACTCAGCCATCCACATACCTCCCCTCCGCCTCCGCCATGTCTTTTAAATACCCCTAAAAGTTACATGGTTCTAACAGGAAGAGGAGGAAAAGAATTCAGACTAGAATGAAACAAGACACAGACCTTTGTTCCACAGTTCTCCACACTGACTGCCTTTTAGAATCATCTGGGGAGCATTTGGTAAAAATCCCAAGGTCTCAGCTCCACCCTGAACCAATTAAGCCGTCTCTGAAGGTGGGGTTTGGGCACTGTCTTCGCTAAAAAGCTCTCCAGACAATCCTAATGTACAGGTGGGATTGAGAACCGCTGCCTTGGTGAATGGTGAGCAATCACCTGGGTGGAGGTAATTATGTAATCCTTAAACCCAAGAGCCTGATGTATTGAATACTGCTCTCCTCCCCCTTTAAGTTACTCTGTCATAGTTTGGGCAGCTGTTCTGATGAGGTGTTGCTAAAAAGCAAATTGCCCCATGGGTATCTACCCAAAGAAATGCAAACTGTGTCTCAAAGAGATATTTGTACGCCAGTGTTCACAGCTGCGTTATTCACTGGAGTCGAAACGATAGAAACAAACCAAATGTCTATTGATGGATGAATGGATAACCAAAATGTGGTATATGCTCACAATGGAATATACTCAGTCTTTCCGCCTGCAATGCAGAGGTCTCCTGGGTTCAATCCCTGTTCTGGCGACTAAGCACACACAATGATCACATATTACAATTAACAAATAGATTTCCAGGCTTAAAAAAAAAAGTATACACTTTAAAGTATACACATGAAACTAATCCAATGTTGTATGTCAATTATACCTCAGTTAAAAACAAAACAAAACATTATTTTGCCTCTTGATTGATGCTTTGTCCCCTGGGGTCACCGTGGCTCAGTCACCTGACTTCTCTTCCTTTGTCTCCTGTTTACTTGGTTATCACTTCCTCTAAGAAATGTTCCCTAAGCCCACAGTACAAAACACTCCCCCTACAGGTTATCTATTGCCTAGCATGGGGCTGGGCATTGAGGAGTTGGCTTAGTGTCACTCTCAGTCGTCTCTTTGCAACCGTAGCCCTCCAGGCTCCTCTGTCCATGGGATTCTCCAGGCAAGAATATTGGAGTGGGTTGCCACGCCCTTCTCCGGGGCATCTTCCCCACCCAGCGATCAAACTGTAATTCTTTGGGAGAATTTAAGAACCTTGAGCTTAGTAGGTAGAAGATCTCAAAAGCTAGACTTGGGAACGCTGGCCGGGTACGAACAGTATAAAAACGTAGTCTTTTGACCCTCACAACTCTTATAAGGAGAGCTACCATTATGCCCGTTTGATGGATGTAGACTGAACCTCAGTATCTAGCTAATTGGCTCATGGTTATAGGATTAGCCGTAGGGAGCATACCAAATTTTTAATCACAGCTGTCATTCCATTGCTCCCCAGCAAAAATTCTGTTCAGTGCTATTTATAAGAGAGGAGCCTCGTTGGATGCTTTTATGAGCACCTTGTACAGGTCGAAGCCCTGTGATGGGCGAATGGAACATAGTTTCTTCTTAATAGAGCTTAGAAACCGATAATGCCACAGGGGAAAGAAACTGGAAATTAAAGAGTAAATGAAGACTCTTATTGTATTGGCAGACAAGGTTGTTTGAGCTGAGACAAGAGATAATTCCAGGCAGAGGAAATAGATTCAGAATCTGACAGAGCAAGGACCTGTTAGAGTCCAAGAACAGAGAAAAGCCTTGTGGCATTAAGAGAGAATCTGGAGGCAGAGGCTGTCAGATCGCCTGCTATATTAATCTTACTATAAAAATTTAAACTATTGCAAACCAGGTCTGGGCCACAAGATCTTCAGGAGGGTAATTTGCAGTCTCTAGTGGTTTGAAACTGTTTAGATTCTTATTCTTATAAATAGTGTATTGCATTCTATAAACAGTGTGTTGCATTATATAAGGCATTAGATTATATTTGCATTCCATAGAGTCACAAGTAGTTTTCTAGACCATTATGGATATAGTATCCTTAGTGGTACTGCACTGGGAAAATAGCTTGCAGTTAACACAGTGCTTTATATTTTTCAAAGTATTTTTTAAAAAAATTTATTTGTCTGTTTGAGGTTTTAGTTGTGGCTTGCAGGATTTCTCTGCGTCATGTGAGATCTTTCATGCGTTGGAGAAGGAAATGGCAACCCACTCCAGTGTTCTTGCCTGGAGAATGGTGGTATCATCTGCATATCTGAGGTTATTGATATTTCTCCTGGCAATCTTGATTCCAGCTTGTGCTTCTTCCAGTCCAGCGTTTCTCATGATGTACTCTGCATATAAGTTAAATAAGCGGGGTGACAATATACAGCCTTGACGTATTCGTTTTCCTATTTGGAACCAGTCTGTTGTTCCATGTCCAGTTCTAACTGTTGCTTCCTGACCTGACCTGCATACAGGTTTCTCAAGAGGCAGGTCAGGTGGTCTGGTATTCCCATCTCTTTCAGAATTTTCCACAGTTTATTGTGATCCACACAGTCAAAGGCTTAAGGTACTAGGACCAAAACCACACATGTATTTTTTGATATAAATCACAATATAGATGGTTAGACAATTCACAGAAAAGATGGTTAGACGATTCACAGAAAAATACATGTGTGGTTTTGGTCCTAGTACCTTAAGCCTTTGACTGTGTGGATCACAATAAACTGTGGAAAATTCTGAAAGAGATGGGAGTACCAGACCACCTGACCTGCCTCTTGAGAAACCTGTATGCAGGTCAGGTCAGGAAGCAACAGTTAGAACTGGACATGGAACAACAGACTGGTTCCAAATAGGAAAACGAATACGTCAAGGCTGTATATTGTCACCCCGCTTATTTAACTTATATGCAGAGTACATCATGAGAAACGCTGGACTGGAAGAAGCACAAGCTGGAATCAAGATTGCCAGGAGAAATATCAATAACCTCAGATATGCAGATGATACCACCATTCTCCAGGCAAGAACACTGGAGTGGGTTGCCATTTCCTTCTCCAACGCATGAAAGATCTCACATGACGCAGAGAAATCCTGCAAGCCACAACTAAAACCTCAAACAGACAAATAAATTTTTTTAAAAAATACTTTGAAAAATATAAAGCACTGTGTTAACTGCAAGCTATTTTCCCAGTGCAGTACCACTAAGGATACTATATCCATAATGGTCTAGAAAACTACTTGTGACTCTATGGAATGCAAATATAATCTAATGCCTTATATAATGCAACACACTGTTTATAGAATGCAATACACTATTTATAAGAATAAGAATCTAAACAGTTTCAAACCACTAGAGACTGCAAATTACCCTCCTGAAGATCTTGTGGCCCAGACCTGGTTTGCAATAGTTTAAATTTTTATAGTAAGATTAATATAGCAGGCGATCTGACAGCCTCTGCCTCCAGATTCTCTCTTAATGCCACAAGGCTTTTCTCTGTTCTTGGACTCTAACAGGTCCTTGCTCTGTCAGATTCTGAATCTATTTCCTCTGCCTGGAATTATCTCTTGTCTCAGCTCAAACAACCTTGTCTGCCAATACAATAAGAGTCTTCATTTACTCTTTAATTTCCAGTTTCTTTCCCCTGTGGCATTATCGGTTTCTAAGCTCTATTAAGAAGAAACTATGTTCCATTCGCCCATCACAGGGCTTCGACCTGTACAAGGTGCTCATAAAAGCATCCAACGAGGCTCCTCTCTTATAAATAGCACTGAACAGAATTTTTGCTGGGGAGCAATGGAATGACAGCTGTGATTAAAAATTTGGTATGCTCCCTACGGCTAATCCTATAACCATGAGCCAATTAGCTAGATACTGAGGTTCAGTCTACATCCATCAAACGGGCATAATGGTAGCTCTCCTTATAAGAGTTGTGAGGGTCAAAAGACTACGTTTTTATACTGTTCGTACCCGGCCAGCGTTCCCAAGTCTAGCTTTTGAGATCTTCTACCTACTAAGCTCAAGGTTCTTAAATTCTCCCAAAGAATTACCAAGACCCGCCCTCCGGCACCGCCCAAGAATAATATTAGCGACAGAAGTCTCTAATGACGTCATCTCCGGGCCTGTTCAGCTTCATCCTCCGGAAACCTACAACTCCAGGCACCCGATCTCCAGCTTTCGGTTATTATTTTCTCTCCGTATCCCGAATTCCTTCTCTCCCATTCTCCCACCTAAGGCTTTCGACTCTTCCCGCCTCCCTTAAACCTAGCAATTTTAGGTTCTCGCTTGCTCTCGGCCGAATTCCTCAAAGTCTTTACTCTCGTCATTAATCGCTTCACCAGCCGCACACTTCAGCTCTTTCGGTCTATAAACCTTATTACCGCCGCCGGGCATCACTCGGCTCTTTCCGCCTCCTGCCACTCACCCTCGACACTGCCTTCGGTTCTTTCCGGATCACCTCAGTTTCTTGTTATTTCCCAGTCCCGATTCGCTTCGGCTATTTCCGGCACCGAGGGGCTTNAAAAAAAAAAAAAAAAAGAATCCATTCCAACATATCTCTTCTTCTGGATCTCCAAAACATCTTTGACCTGGCAGGTGCCTGTATTTTTCTGAGACAGAACCTTCTATAATGTGCATATATCTATAATGAATGAATCCACAGCACCTGTTTCATTGTCCATTTGGTGTTGGTGGTTTAGTTGCTCAGTTGTGTCTGATTCTTTGCAACCCCGTGTACTGTAGCCCACCAGGCTCCTCTGTCCATGGGGTTTCCCAGGCAGGAATACTGGAGTAGGTTGTCATTTCCTTCTCCAGGGCATCTTCCTGACCCAGGGCTTGAACTGGGTCTCCTGCATTGCAAGTAGATTCATTACTGAATGAGCCACCAGGTATTCTTAGAAAATCATAATTCTGGAAAAGGATGTGATTTTTCTAGTTCCTGGGATGGCTTTAGGGTGGGTTCTTTGTGCCACGGGTGAGCAGTCCTTTAGAGAGGAGACATCACAGAGTGTGGATGCAGTGCCAGCTTCAACTTCTGGAAACCCTGGGGAAGAAAGGAGACCATTGGTCAAAGAGAGACATTATGGTGTATTGGATCCTACTGACTACCAACCCAATCATTATTCCCACATTCCTTCTTGCTAATCTGATCTTGGATTTATTGGGAAGGTTGGAGGTAAAGAAGTTCAGTTTATGAAGTGAGCCTGTGTCTAACTAGTTCTTAAGGAGATGATGCCCTCTCTGGGGCTGAGATTGTAGCAGCCCCTTGCCTTCCAGCTCTGGCTGTGCAAGCCTGCCTCTCTGCCTCCGGGCAGAGAGGGGCCTGTATGCCTTTATGGCAGAAAGTGAAGAAGAATTAAAGAGCCTCTTGATGAAAGTGAACAACAAGACTGAAAAAGTTGGCTTAAAACTCAACATTCAGAAAACTAAGATCACGGCATCTGGTGCCATCGCTTCATGGCAAATAGATGGGGAAACAGTGGAAACAGTAACAGACTTTATTTTCTTAGGCTCCAAAATCACTGCAGATTGTGACTACAGCCATCTTTTAATGAAATTAAAAGACACTTGCTCCTTCGAAGAACAGCTATGACCAACCGAGACAGCATATTAAAAAGCAGAGATATTACTTTACCAACAAAGGTCCATCTAGTCAAAACTATGGTTTTTCCAGTAGTCATGTATGTGCTGCTACTGCTAAGTGACTTCAGTCGTGTCCGACTCTGTGTGACCCCATAGAAGGCATCCCACCAGGCTCCCCCGTCCCTGGGATTCTCCAGGCAAGAACACTGGGATGGGTCGCCATTTCCTTCTCTAGTGCATGAAAGTGAAAACGAAAGGGAAGTTGCTCAGTCGTGTCCGACTCTTCATGACCCCATGGACCGCAGCCTACTAGGTTCCTCTGTCCATGGGATTTTCCAGGCAAAAGTACTGGAGTGGGGTGCCATCGCCTTCTCCGGTATGGATGTGAGGGTTGGACTAAAAAGAAAGCTGAGTGCCAAAGAATTGATGCTTTTGAATTGTGGTGTTGGAGAAGACTCTTGAGAGTCCCTTGGACTGCAAGGAGATCCAACCAGTCAATCCTAAAGGAAATCAGTCCTGAATATTCATTAGAAGGACTGATGATGAAGCTGAAACTCCAATACTTTGGCCACCTGATGCGAAGAACTGACTCATTGGAAAAGACCCTGATGCTTGGAAAGGTTGAAGACGGGAGGAGAAGGGGACAACAGAGGATGAGATGGGACGCGATGGACATGACTTTGAGTAAACTCCGGGAGTTGATGATGGACAGGGAAGCCTGGCTGCAGTCCATGGGTTCGCAAGAGTCCTATACGACTGAGTGACTGAACTGAACTGAAGGAGACGATGTCGCCCCCTAGAGGACATTTTGGAAATTATGGAGGGAAATTGTTTTTACTTGTCAATTGGTTCTCAAGGGGACAATATTGCTCCCTTGGGGACGTTTTGGAAATTTTCGTGGACTTTTGAGGCATCACAATAATGAGGGGCTGTTACCAGATCTAGAAGGTAGAGGTGGGGATGATAGAATGTTCTGCAACATTAGTTTGTGAATAATGGGAAAAACTGTTTATGCTAAGTTATATTAAGCTGTCATGCTGAACTTTTCCAGTTCTTTAGGAATTTTGTACATAGCAAAGTCATGGTAGACTTGGAGATAAACGCATACCAACACTTTTGGAATAAGAGAGGTGTTTTGGAACTCAATAGAAATGGTGGTTGCCAGTGGTAGCTGTACTAAATGTCACTGAATTGGTCATTTTATTTATTTTTTTAATTTGTATTTTCGATTAAACTATAGCTGATTGACAATGTTGTGTTGGTTTCAGATATACAACAAAGTAATTCAGTTATACATATACATTTAAAATTTTTTTTCAAATTCTTTTTCCAGTTAGGTTATTACAGAGTATTAAGCAGAATTCCTTGTGCTACATAATAGATCTTTGTTGATTTTCTATTTTAAATATAGTGGTGTATATATGTTCAGTCCCAAACCTTCAATTTATCCCTCCCCACCAAATTGGTCTCTTTAAAATGGTTAATTTGGGGGTATTCCTTGGCAGTCCAAAATATTTTATGTTATGTGAATTTCACATGAGTAAAATTTCACTCAGGACACTCTCTAACCAAATGCAAATAAGTACATGCCCTGGATCTTTAAGGTCAATTTCAAGATCAATATATTAACAAATCATTCAAAGCTCCGGGTGTGTTTTTGCAGCTCAAAAAAGTTTCACTTAGAATTTCCTGGTGGTACAGAGGATAAGAAATCTTGCTCACCTCAACTGGAGAAAGTCTGCATGGAGCAATGAAGACATAGTGCCACCAAAAATCAATAAATTTTTAAAAAGAGTTTGATTCCTTTATTTTCCTATGATCCGTGTGTGTGTGTATGAGTTTAGTCACTCAGTCATGTCTTACTCTTTGCAACCCCATGGACTGTAGCCCACCAGGCTCCTCTGTCCATGGGGAGTCTCCAGGCAAGAATATTGGAATGGGTTGCCGTGCCCTCCTCCAGGGGATCTTCCCTACCCAGGGATAGAACCCAGGTCTCCCGCATTGCAGACAGATTCTTTGTTCACTTTAATAACACAAGGCCACTCAACAGAAGTGTTTATTTCGAAAGGCTTATCCAAAGGAAACTTGATATAGCCCTTTGCTACCCAGTCATTCCATGACTTCTAAACATCTTTCCTGAGCAGAGGTTGTTTGATCCTGTCTTTGGCATTTTCCCCACAGAGGTTATTTGATCCTGTCATTGATATTTTCCCCTTTGATTGGAAAATAGGAACACAGCAGGGTGCAATAGCTTTGAATTTAGAACTTAAAAAACAAGGTTTAAAAAAAGAAAAAACCCCACAGTTTTATTTTGGAAAAATTCAAAGATACACAAAAATAGAGGGAAGAATAACGTGAAAGTCATATATATATCATCCAAATTAAACAAGTATAATCTCATAGCCAGATAACCAACAAGGATTTACCATATACCAGAAGGCCTGTGTTCATCGCTTTATAATAACCGATAAGGGAAAAGAGTCTGAAATAAATAGTCTCTGTGTATGTGAAAAGTGATACAAATGAATTAATTTGTAAGACAAAAGGAGACACATAGAAAACAAATTTATGGTTACCAAAAGGAAATGGAGAGGAGGGCTGAATTAGGAGTTTGGGATTAATACGTACACTGTGGTAAAGAATCTGTTTGCCAATGCTGGAGACACAAGAGTCTCAGGTTTGACCTCTGGGTGGGGAAGATCCCCTGAGGAAGGGAATGGCAACCCATCCCAGTATTCTTGCCTGGAGAACCCCATGGTCAGAGAAGCCTGGCGGGCTACAGTCCATGGGGTCACAAAGAGTCAGACACGATGGAGCAGGTGAGCATGCATGCACATAATATATTGCAGTACATACATTACATTACACAGACTGATGAATTTACATCTGTACAAAGTGTTACGGGTCAAATCGTGTCTCCAGGAAGATATGTTCAAATCTCAATCCCTACTACCTATGAATGTGAGCTTATTTGGAAACAGGATAGGATTGTTTACCGCTGTGCCACCCGGGAAGCCCCTTATTAAAGTATACTTTTATTAAAATGTATTTGTTTTCAAGACTCCACTTATCCTTTGACTCTCGAAGTTTCTACTCTAAACAGCAGAAACTGTGCCTACAGAATGGCTTAGACAGAGTGATTGAAAGCTGTACAGACCCATGAGAGATAACTCAGAGCTTAATCCAATGTCATTTTTTAAAGACTGAAGCATAGCTGGCTAACGATGTTGTGTTAGTTTCAGGCGTACAGCAAAGTGATCCAGTCATACAGATCCTTCAGAATCTTTTCTTCTACAGATTATTACAAGGTGTTGAGTATAGTTCCCTGTACTATTCAGGGAGTCCTTGTTGGTTATCTAGTTTATATTCAGTAGCATGTATGTGTTAACCCCAAACTCCTAATTTATCTCTCCATCTGTTGTCTTTATTTATGGCTGAACCACCGGGCATGTGGGATCTTCCTTGGCCAGAGACTGAATGTGTGCCCCCCTGCAGTGGAAGTGCAGAGTCCTAACCACTGGGCAGCCAGGGAATTCCACCCCTTCCCTATGTCTTTTATCTATTTTTTTTTTAATTTAAGTTTTAAAAAACTTTATTTTGTATTGGAGCATGGCCAATTAACAATGTTGTGATAGCTTTGGGTGAACAGTGAAGGGACTCAGCCATCCACATACCTCCCCTCCGCCTCCGCCATGTCTTTTAAATACCCCTAAAAGTTACATGGTTCTAACAGGAAGAGGAGGAAAAGAATTCAGACTAGAATGAAACAAGACACAGACCTTTGTTCCACAGTTCTCCACACTGACTGCCTTTTAGAATCATCTGGGGAGCATTTGGTAAAAATCCCAAGGTCTCAGCTCCACCCTGAACCAATTAAGCCGTCTCTGAAGGTGGGGTTTGGGCACTGTCTTCGCTAAAAAGCTCTCCAGACAATCCTAATGTACAGGTGGGATTGAGAACCGCTGCCTTGGTGAATGGTGAGCAATCACCTGGGTGGAGGTAATTATGTAATCCTTAAACCCAAGAGCCTGATGTATTGAATACTGCTCTCCTCCCCCTTTAAGTTACTCTGTCATAGTTTGGGCAGCTGTTCTGATGAGGTGTTGCTAAAAAGCAAATTGCCCCATGGGTATCTACCCAAAGAAATGCAAACTGTGTCTCAAAGAGATATTTGTACGCCAGTGTTCACAGCTGCGTTATTCACTGGAGTCGAAACGATAGAAACAAACCAAATGTCTATTGATGGATGAATGGATAACCAAAATGTGGTATATGCTCACAATGGAATATACTCAGTCTTTCCGCCTGCAATGCAGAGGTCTCCTGGGTTCAATCCCTGTTCTGGCGACTAAGCACACACAATGATCACATATTACAATTAACAAATAGATTTCCAGGCTTAAAAAAAAAAGTATACACTTTAAAGTATACACATGAAACTAATCCAATGTTGTATGTCAATTATACCTCAGTTAAAAACAAAACAAAACATTATTTTGCCTCTTGATTGATGCTTTGTCCCCTGGGGTCACCGTGGCTCAGTCACCTGACTTCTCTTCCTTTGTCTCCTGTTTACTTGGTTATCACTTCCTCTAAGAAATGTTCCCTAAGCCCACAGTACAAAACACTCCCCCTACAGGTTATCTATTGCCTAGCATGGGGCTGGGCATTGAGGAGTTGGCTTAGTGTCACTCTCAGTCGTCTCTTTGCAACCGTAGCCCTCCAGGCTCCTCTGTCCATGGGATTCTCCAGGCAAGAATATTGGAGTGGGTTGCCACGCCCTTCTCCGGGGCATCTTCCCCACCCAGCGATCAAACCCGGGTCTCCAACAGTGCAGGTAGATTCTTTACCATCTGAGCCACCAGGGAAGCAGGCATTCCCCAGGGAAATACAAATGAATGAATCCATCAGAGAGACTAAATTCAGAAAGATGGAGAGTAAGTTCGCATTCTCAGAATACTCTTTCCTGACTCCTACACTAAATCAGACACTATTGTAGCTCCTTCTTTCCCTTGACAGCACTTCTCAAAGTTTCTATTTATTTTTATACCACTTTCAGCAGAGAAAGAGTTAGAAAGAGAAAGGAAGCTGGGGTTGGGCAATAAGGGAGAGTGTAAGAAGGGAGAGAATTGGGTGGGGAGAATATTCAGGTTTTCTAATGCTCTGTAGCAAGTGTCAGCAAACTTGTGCCAAAGGGCTTCCTGGTTCTTAGTTCCTGGACCAGGAATTGAACTCACGACCCGGCACTGCAAGCTGCCGAGTCTTAACCATTGGACAGCCAGGGAATTCACAGTAAACATTTATTTTACTTACAGCTGAGTACTTTGGGCAGAGCTTGGCAAGAATAGCTTCTCTCTACTCCCTCTGGGGTGATTTTCTGCCAGAGGATCAAATCTCCTTTCAAGATGGCGCACTCACATGGCCAGAAAGATGATGCTGGTTGTTGGCTGGAGCTGTCCGCCTGGCTGAGGGTCAGAAGCTTTGGTCCCTTTCCATGTAAGACTTCTCCATAGGCTGTTTTGGCTTCTACTAGCGTGGAAGCTGGGGTTAAGAACAAACGTCCCAAGAAACAGATAGTGGAAGTTGACCACTTCCTTTTTTAAAAACAGCTTCACTGAGATATTCACACACTATGCAATACACTCATTGAAAGTGTACAATTCAGGGACTTCCCTGGTGGTCCAGTGGCTAAGATTCTGTACTCTCAATGCAAGAGGCCAGAGTTCAATCCCTGGTCAGGAAACTAGATCCCCAATGCCACAGCTAAGACTTGATGCAGCCAAATACATAAATATTTTTTTAAGTGTACAATTCAGTCTCTTTAGGTATATTACATTATTAATTTTAAAAAAATTTACTCATTTTTTATTTTAAATCATTTTCAAATGTACAATTCAATGGAATTAAGTACATTAAGTGTCACACAACCAACACCACTGCCTAATTCTTCTTTCATCACCTTTTGTACCTGAGTTCTTTCACTTAGCATAATATTCTCAAGGTTCATCCAAGTTATGGCCTGTATCAGTGCTTCATCCTTTTATGGGTGAATATTTTTTCATTGTATTGTTTTACCACTTTTTTTTTTAATCCACTTATCACCTGATGGATGGATTGGGTTGTTTCACATTTGGCTTTTGTGAATAATTGTTGTCATAAGGATTGGCATACAAATATCTGCCTCTGCAAATGAAAATGCTGGGTCCTATGATAATTCAAAGTTTCGATTTTTCGAAGGGAGGTTGCCCATTTCTTAAGGGCTGGACCCAAACATTGGCCTAGCATTCACTTCTATCATATATTATTAATCAAGCAGCCATAGAGCACAGACACAAGGACAGGAGATCTAGACTGCTTCCCTCCCTCCCAATACAAATGAAGAATATCAAAGGGTTTGAGGACATGTTTTACCCCTCCCACAGAAAGTCTGGGAGGGAGAGGCGGTGGTGAGGGCCAAGGAGAGACTCTCAAGGAGTCAGACAAAGAGAATTAACTCAGACTCTGGGTCTTGGCAGGGGAAGCCATGCTCTCAGCTTGGGGTTCTTTCGCTGGTTTGGTAGTTTCAATCTTTATCGACTGCAAATCTCAGCTGAAAGTTTACACTCTCAAAATATCTTTTCCTGACTCCTACATTAAGTCGGATACTGTCATATCTCCCTCTTCTCTTCTCTTTCTCAAAGTTCTATTTCTTTTTTTTTTAATTTAAAAATTCAATTGTTTTTGGCTGTGCTGGGTCTGTGCTCCTATGAGGGTTTTTCTCTAGTTGCAGTGAGCTGGGGTCACTCTGTAGCTGCAGTGAGTGGGCTTCTCATCGCGGTGGCTTCTCTTGTTGCAGAGCACCGGCTCTGGGGTGCGAGGCTTCAGTAGTTGCAGCTCTCAGCCTCTAGGGTGGAGGCTCAGTAGTTGTGGTGAACGGGCTTAGTCACTCCGACGCATATGGGATCTTCCCAGATCAAGTCTCAAACCCCTGTCCCCTGCATTGGCAGGTGGATTCTTTACAACTGAGCCACCAGGGAAACCCTACATTTTTATTTTTATTTTTTTTTGCCGTACCACAAGGCTTGTGGGATCAGTTCCCCAGACAGCAAGCGCGGAGTCCTAACCACTGGAGTTCCCTGGAGTGTGTCCAAGTTTATCATGATTGTATCCCCAGGGCCTGGCCCAAAGCTGAATACATAGTTGGAATTTGGTAGATAGTTGTTGAGTAGTTGCATCAGTGAATGCCTTTGATGAAGTACTATCTGTTCTCCCTACTAGAGTGTCAGCACCACACAGGGCAGGTGTCTCCTTTGTTCACTGTATTTTCACAGGGAAAGATGTGTAGTCAGTGGAGTAACGTGCCTCCAGGATGGTCCCCAAATGATCTTTGCCCTCTGGTATTCACACCCTTGTATAATCCCCTCCCGCAATGAACCGAGCTGGCCAGTACGTGGCCAATAGCATACTGGTGAGAACGCATGACTTTCAAAGTGGCTCTGAGGATCACTTGCTCTGGGGTATGCCAGTCAGTATGTCATGAAGGCACTCTAGCAGGCTGGTGGATAGTCCCAGAGGGAGAGGAATTGAGGTCCCCAGCCATCAGCCAACATCAACTCGCCAGCCACATGAGTGAGTCATTTTGGAAGGAGATCTCCCCCCACCCCAAGCCATCAGAAAGTTGCAGCCCCAGCTGCCATCTGACTTCGTCCCTATGAAAAACCTTGAGCCAGAACTACCCCTACAAACTGCTCCTGAATTCCTGATTCTCAGAAACTCTAAGAGATAACAAATATCTATTGCTGTTGTCTTTAAATGTTTATATAATTTGTTCCATAACCATAACCAACACAGTAGGTATTGCTACCCTTTTCTGAACCCCAGAGTCATATTGCAAAAGGGGAAGAAATATCTGTCTCTGAGGTTCCTAGAGAATGTACCTCACTGGGCAAGGTCATAGAACATGTGTGTACATGTGACTATGTGCTAGGCTGCTTCAGTTGTCTGACTCTTTGAGACCCAGTGGACAGTAGCCCCGCCAGGCTCCTCTGTCCATGGGATTCTCCAGGCAATAATACTGGAGTGGGTTGCCATGCCCTCCTCCAAGGGATTTTCCCGACCCAGGGATTGATCCCATGTCTCCTGGATTGGCAGGCAGATTCTTTAGCACTAGGTCAGAGAACATAGTAAGAGCTTAATGTACCACCAGAAGTGTAACTTCCTGAGGAAGCATGTGGGTCTGGGTTTGAACCCTAGCTTCACTACTCCTAAGATATTAAGACTTTGTTTGGGCCACTAATACTTAACTTTGCTGGATCTCATACTCTTCAGCTAAGAAATGGGAATATTAAAGAATGTATCTACTCTTCCAAGGGTTAGAGAAATAATCCATGTAAAGCCCATTTAAGCTCCACGAGAGGGCAGATACTGTTTTTTTCTTTTTCACTGTTCTATCCCTAGCACAAAGACTGGTGGTTGACAATTTATTAATAAATATTTGTAGAATGAGCAATAAAAAGGCACTTTGCCTAAGTACACATTAGCTATTACTAGCCTATAAGGTCCTACATGGGGCTTTCCAGGTGGCTAATGCTAAAGAATCCACCTGCCAATGCATGAGACATAGGTTCAGTCCTTGGGTTGGGAAGATCCCCTGGAGAAGGAAATGGCAACCCACTTCAGCCTTCTTGACTGGAAAAGTCTACGGACAGAGGAGACTAGAAGGTTACACTCCTTGGGGTTGCAGAGAGTCAGATACAGCTTAGTGGTGGCAGTGGTTTAGGTGCTCAGTCGTGTCCCACTCCTGCAACCCCATGGACTGTAACCTACCAGGCTTCTCTGTCCATGGAGTTCTTTAGCCAAGAACACTGGAATGGGCTGCCATTTCCTTTCCCAGGGGATCTTCCCAACCCAGGAATCGAACCCTGGTCTCCTGCATTGCAGGCAGACTCTTTACCAACAAGCTCGGGGGGAAGCCCCACAACTTAATGACTAAACAACAAAAAAAGGTCCTAGTGATTTCCCACCTGCTTCATTCTATGATTTAATCTTGTGCTATTTGCCACCCTCTCCCTCTGCTCCATCTGCCCTCCCCTCTCCATAGAAAGGGAAGTTGCTCAGTCGTGTCCGACTCTTTGCGACCCCATGGACTGCAGCCCACCAGGCTCCTCCGTCCATGGGATTTTTCCAGGCAAGAGTACTGGAGTGGGGTGCCATCGCCTTCTCCAATAGCTCCTCAAATATGTCACATGTGCCAGCTTCAGGGCTTTTGCCCCTGCTGGCCTCACCACCCCAAGAAATACTCCATCTACATAGCTTGTTATTGCAGCTCCTTCAGCTCTCTGGTCAATGTCACCTTTTCTGAGAGACTTCCTCTGGCCACTGCTGTTACCCTCTGGTCCCATATCCTGTTTTACTTTTCTCCAGAACATTTACTGAGGGCCTGACTTCCCCTCCCCCTTACCCCCTTTGGGCTCTCTTCAGTGTAATGTAAGCTCCATGAGGGCAGGGCTTTGTCTATTCCACTCGCCACTCTATTTCACAACGCCCGCGTTGCCAGGATTCAGCAGATTTAATTATATTTGCTGGATTTACAGCCACATAAACGACCACCTCGGAGAAGGCAATGGCACCCCACTCCAGTACTCTTGCCTGGAAAATCCCATGGACGGAGGAGCCTGGTAGGCTGCAGTCCGTGGGATCGCTAAGAGTCGGACACGACTGAGCGACTTCACTTTCACTTTTATACTTTGGAGAAGGCAATGGCAACCCACTCCAGTGTTCTTGCCTGGAGAATCCCCAGGGACGGGGGAACCTGGTGGGATGCCGTCTATGGGGTCGCGCAGAGTCGGACACTACTGAAGCGACTTAGCAGCAGTAGCAGCAGCAAATGACAACCTGGCTTCCTTGGTGGCTCAGACGGTTAAGCGTCTGTCTGCAATGTGGGAGACTCGGGTTCGATCCCTGGTGTACGGATGGTTCGCTGGAGAAGGAAATGGCATCACACTGCTGTACCGTTGCCTGTAAAATCCCAGGGACGGGATTGCTACGGTCCATGGGGTCGCAAAGAGTCGGACATGATTGAGCAACTTCATTTTCCTTTCCTTTACAAACGACCACCTGGGTAGTCCCGTGGGGCTGGAAGCCGCGGGGGCTTTTGGCCAGGATTGGCCACAGACTCCGTCACGTGACTGGCTGTGTCCCGCCCGCCTTGGAGGCTAAGGAGGTCCACGTGGTTTCGACTCCGGGGCGGGGTGGGGGTGGGGCGCTCGAGGAGGTATTGCGCAGGCGCAGTCCGTGGCGCAGGCGCAGACGCCTCCCGGGCGCGCGGCCGGCGGCGGTTGGCGGCGTGTGGGGCCGGCTGGCGGTTGCCGGGAGCGGGACCAGAGCTCAGGCAGCTAGAGCCGGCGCCATGGTGGAGAAGGAGGAGGCGGGCGGCGGTATCAGCGAGGAGGAGGCAGCGCAGTATGACCGGCAGATCCGTCTTTGGGGATTGGAGGCCCAGAAACGGTCAGGGCTGGTGCGGCTTGTGGGGGGGTTGGGTTGAGGATCTGCAGGGGGCGTCTGGCCTGAGGCGTTGGCGGCCTTCGGGGAGCCGGAAGGTTTAATTTGAAAAGAGGAGGCGGGAATCGTGTCAGGCGTGGGCGCCGTCCTGAGAGGACTGGCGGAGGTAGATTTGGTCTGCTTCCTCAGAAGCTTTGGGAAGCAGGGACGTCCCAGGTGGTGGGAGGGTCGTTCCGAGGGGTTGGCGGCCTCTCGAAGGGGAGGTTCGGGGACTCGACGCCCGAAGGGAGTGATGGTGGGATTTGGATCGGGGTTGCGGGCTTAGGGAATAGGAGAGGGGAGGAATGCCTGGAAACGGTGAAGTGGGGTGGGGGGGCATAGTTGATTCATTCAAAGGTAGCAGGAACCTCGTCTCGGCTGGACGCTGGGGGAGACTGGCGAGCCAAACAGATGCGAACTTGCATTCATTCTTGTGGCTTCTAAGTGGTGGGCCAGTCTGAGAGAATGTGGGCTTTTTTCTTTNGGGCCAAGGAGAGACTCTCAAGGAGTCAGACAAAGAGAATTAACTCAGACTCTGGGTCTTGGCAGGGGAAGCCATGCTCTCAGCTTGGGGTTCTTTCGCTGGTTTGGTAGTTTCAATCTTTATCGACTGCAAATCTCAGCTGAAAGTTTACACTCTCAAAATATCTTTTCCTGACTCCTACATTAAGTCGGATACTGTCATATCTCCCTCTTCTCTTCTCTTTCTCAAAGTTCTATTTCTTTTTTTTTTAATTTAAAAATTCAATTGTTTTTGGCTGTGCTGGGTCTGTGCTCCTATGAGGGTTTTTCTCTAGTTGCAGTGAGCTGGGGTCACTCTGTAGCTGCAGTGAGTGGGCTTCTCATCGCGGTGGCTTCTCTTGTTGCAGAGCACCGGCTCTGGGGTGCGAGGCTTCAGTAGTTGCAGCTCTCAGCCTCTAGGGTGGAGGCTCAGTAGTTGTGGTGAACGGGCTTAGTCACTCCGACGCATATGGGATCTTCCCAGATCAAGTCTCAAACCCCTGTCCCCTGCATTGGCAGGTGGATTCTTTACAACTGAGCCACCAGGGAAACCCTACATTTTTATTTTTATTTTTTTTTGCCGTACCACAAGGCTTGTGGGATCAGTTCCCCAGACAGCAAGCGCGGAGTCCTAACCACTGGAGTTCCCTGGAGTGTGTCCAAGTTTATCATGATTGTATCCCCAGGGCCTGGCCCAAAGCTGAATACATAGTTGGAATTTGGTAGATAGTTGTTGAGTAGTTGCATCAGTGAATGCCTTTGATGAAGTACTATCTGTTCTCCCTACTAGAGTGTCAGCACCACACAGGGCAGGTGTCTCCTTTGTTCACTGTATTTTCACAGGGAAAGATGTGTAGTCAGTGGAGTAACGTGCCTCCAGGATGGTCCCCAAATGATCTTTGCCCTCTGGTATTCACACCCTTGTATAATCCCCTCCCGCAATGAACCGAGCTGGCCAGTACGTGGCCAATAGCATACTGGTGAGAACGCATGACTTTCAAAGTGGCTCTGAGGATCACTTGCTCTGGGGTATGCCAGTCAGTATGTCATGAAGGCACTCTAGCAGGCTGGTGGATAGTCCCAGAGGGAGAGGAATTGAGGTCCCCAGCCATCAGCCAACATCAACTCGCCAGCCACATGAGTGAGTCATTTTGGAAGGAGATCTCCCCCCACCCCAAGCCATCAGAAAGTTGCAGCCCCAGCTGCCATCTGACTTCGTCCCTATGAAAAACCTTGAGCCAGAACTACCCCTACAAACTGCTCCTGAATTCCTGATTCTCAGAAACTCTAAGAGATAACAAATATCTATTGCTGTTGTCTTTAAATGTTTATATAATTTGTTCCATAACCATAACCAACACAGTAGGTATTGCTACCCTTTTCTGAACCCCAGAGTCATATTGCAAAAGGGGAAGAAATATCTGTCTCTGAGGTTCCTAGAGAATGTACCTCACTGGGCAAGGTCATAGAACATGTGTGTACATGTGACTATGTGCTAGGCTGCTTCAGTTGTCTGACTCTTTGAGACCCAGTGGACAGTAGCCCCGCCAGGCTCCTCTGTCCATGGGATTCTCCAGGCAATAATACTGGAGTGGGTTGCCATGCCCTCCTCCAAGGGATTTTCCCGACCCAGGGATTGATCCCATGTCTCCTGGATTGGCAGGCAGATTCTTTAGCACTAGGTCAGAGAACATAGTAAGAGCTTAATGTACCACCAGAAGTGTAACTTCCTGAGGAAGCATGTGGGTCTGGGTTTGAACCCTAGCTTCACTACTCCTAAGATATTAAGACTTTGTTTGGGCCACTAATACTTAACTTTGCTGGATCTCATACTCTTCAGCTAAGAAATGGGAATATTAAAGAATGTATCTACTCTTCCAAGGGTTAGAGAAATAATCCATGTAAAGCCCATTTAAGCTCCACGAGAGGGCAGATACTGTTTTTTTCTTTTTCACTGTTCTATCCCTAGCACAAAGACTGGTGGTTGACAATTTATTAATAAATATTTGTAGAATGAGCAATAAAAAGGCACTTTGCCTAAGTACACATTAGCTATTACTAGCCTATAAGGTCCTACATGGGGCTTTCCAGGTGGCTAATGCTAAAGAATCCACCTGCCAATGCATGAGACATAGGTTCAGTCCTTGGGTTGGGAAGATCCCCTGGAGAAGGAAATGGCAACCCACTTCAGCCTTCTTGACTGGAAAAGTCTACGGACAGAGGAGACTAGAAGGTTACACTCCTTGGGGTTGCAGAGAGTCAGATACAGCTTAGTGGTGGCAGTGGTTTAGGTGCTCAGTCGTGTCCCACTCCTGCAACCCCATGGACTGTAACCTACCAGGCTTCTCTGTCCATGGAGTTCTTTAGCCAAGAACACTGGAATGGGCTGCCATTTCCTTTCCCAGGGGATCTTCCCAACCCAGGAATCGAACCCTGGTCTCCTGCATTGCAGGCAGACTCTTTACCAACAAGCTCGGGGGGAAGCCCCACAACTTAATGACTAAACAACAAAAAAAGGTCCTAGTGATTTCCCACCTGCTTCATTCTATGATTTAATCTTGTGCTATTTGCCACCCTCTCCCTCTGCTCCATCTGCCCTCCCCTCTCCATAGAAAGGGAAGTTGCTCAGTCGTGTCCGACTCTTTGCGACCCCATGGACTGCAGCCCACCAGGCTCCTCCGTCCATGGGATTTTTCCAGGCAAGAGTACTGGAGTGGGGTGCCATCGCCTTCTCCAATAGCTCCTCAAATATGTCACATGTGCCAGCTTCAGGGCTTTTGCCCCTGCTGGCCTCACCACCCCAAGAAATACTCCATCTACATAGCTTGTTATTGCAGCTCCTTCAGCTCTCTGGTCAATGTCACCTTTTCTGAGAGACTTCCTCTGGCCACTGCTGTTACCCTCTGGTCCCATATCCTGTTTTACTTTTCTCCAGAACATTTACTGAGGGCCTGACTTCCCCTCCCCCTTACCCCCTTTGGGCTCTCTTCAGTGTAATGTAAGCTCCATGAGGGCAGGGCTTTGTCTATTCCACTCGCCACTCTATTTCACAACGCCCGCGTTGCCAGGATTCAGCAGATTTAATTATATTTGCTGGATTTACAGCCACATAAACGACCACCTCGGAGAAGGCAATGGCACCCCACTCCAGTACTCTTGCCTGGAAAATCCCATGGACGGAGGAGCCTGGTAGGCTGCAGTCCGTGGGATCGCTAAGAGTCGGACACGACTGAGCGACTTCACTTTCACTTTTATACTTTGGAGAAGGCAATGGCAACCCACTCCAGTGTTCTTGCCTGGAGAATCCCCAGGGACGGGGGAACCTGGTGGGATGCCGTCTATGGGGTCGCGCAGAGTCGGACACTACTGAAGCGACTTAGCAGCAGTAGCAGCAGCAAATGACAACCTGGCTTCCTTGGTGGCTCAGACGGTTAAGCGTCTGTCTGCAATGTGGGAGACTCGGGTTCGATCCCTGGTGTACGGATGGTTCGCTGGAGAAGGAAATGGCATCACACTGCTGTACCGTTGCCTGTAAAATCCCAGGGACGGGATTGCTACGGTCCATGGGGTCGCAAAGAGTCGGACATGATTGAGCAACTTCATTTTCCTTTCCTTTACAAACGACCACCTGGGTAGTCCCGTGGGGCTGGAAGCCGCGGGGGCTTTTGGCCAGGATTGGCCACAGACTCCGTCACGTGACTGGCTGTGTCCCGCCCGCCTTGGAGGCTAAGGAGGTCCACGTGGTTTCGACTCCGGGGCGGGGTGGGGGTGGGGCGCTCGAGGAGGTATTGCGCAGGCGCAGTCCGTGGCGCAGGCGCAGACGCCTCCCGGGCGCGCGGCCGGCGGCGGTTGGCGGCGTGTGGGGCCGGCTGGCGGTTGCCGGGAGCGGGACCAGAGCTCAGGCAGCTAGAGCCGGCGCCATGGTGGAGAAGGAGGAGGCGGGCGGCGGTATCAGCGAGGAGGAGGCAGCGCAGTATGACCGGCAGATCCGTCTTTGGGGATTGGAGGCCCAGAAACGGTCAGGGCTGGTGCGGCTTGTGGGGGGGTTGGGTTGAGGATCTGCAGGGGGCGTCTGGCCTGAGGCGTTGGCGGCCTTCGGGGAGCCGGAAGGTTTAATTTGAAAAGAGGAGGCGGGAATCGTGTCAGGCGTGGGCGCCGTCCTGAGAGGACTGGCGGAGGTAGATTTGGTCTGCTTCCTCAGAAGCTTTGGGAAGCAGGGACGTCCCAGGTGGTGGGAGGGTCGTTCCGAGGGGTTGGCGGCCTCTCGAAGGGGAGGTTCGGGGACTCGACGCCCGAAGGGAGTGATGGTGGGATTTGGATCGGGGTTGCGGGCTTAGGGAATAGGAGAGGGGAGGAATGCCTGGAAACGGTGAAGTGGGGTGGGGGGGCATAGTTGATTCATTCAAAGGTAGCAGGAACCTCGTCTCGGCTGGACGCTGGGGGAGACTGGCGAGCCAAACAGATGCGAACTTGCATTCATTCTTGTGGCTTCTAAGTGGTGGGCCAGTCTGAGAGAATGTGGGCTTTTTTCTTTTCTTTTCTTTTTTTTTTTTTGAGGAATTTTGGAGTACTTTATTTCAAGTGGGCATCCCGAGAGGCTCTGAGGGTCTCGGGACGCTGGAGGTTACTTATGTGTAGATCTGGGGATGGCCTCCAGAGAGGACGGGATTGGGCATACTTTCGTCTTGGGCAAGTAATTTTCCGAGGGGATGAAGTCTTTGAAAGAGGCGATGGATTTGATCAGTTATTTATTGAGCACCTACCACAGACACCGTTTTGGGCACTGAGCGGGTGTCAATGAACGATGGAGACAACATTCTTGTGGGGAAGGCAGTAAACCTAAAGAAATAGCAAAATATTGGGCAATGCAAGAGCCAGGGAGAAAAAATAAAGCAGGAAAAGAGGATCAACAAAGGATGATGAGGTGGAAGAGCTGTTTTAAAATTTTATTTATTTTTGGCTGTGCTGGGTCTTCCTTGCTCTGTGGGCGTCTCACTGTGGGGACTTTTCTTGTTGCAGAGCGGAGGCTCTAGGGTTCTCAGGCTTTAGTAGTTGTGTCTCTGGGGAAGCTTTTTAATACTGAGTGCTGAGGAACCTGTTGGAGAGTTTTGAGCAGAGGAGTAACACGATCTACTTTGTGTTCGAAAAGAATCACTGTTCTCTGTTCAAGTGTGCAGAAGTGGGA
Source organism: Oreotragus oreotragus (assembly GCA_006410675.1). Classification (NCBI taxonomy): domain Eukaryota; kingdom Metazoa; phylum Chordata; class Mammalia; order Artiodactyla; family Bovidae; genus Oreotragus; species Oreotragus oreotragus. Next base: position 28,716 of record SJYX01023105.1, read on the forward strand.
AGAAGGATTCTGGTTAGGAGGTAGCTGCGGTAATCCACTTGAGATGGAAGTAGTGACTGCTTGGAACTCTAGTGAAGTCGCTCAGTCGTGTCCGACTCTTTGCGACCCCGTGGACGGTAGCCCACCAGGCTTTTCCGTCCATGGGATTCTTCAGGCAAGAATACTGGAGTGGATTGCCATTTCCTTCTCCAGGGGATCTTCCCGACCCGGGGATCAAACCCAGGTCTCCCACATTGCAGGCAGACACTTTAACCTCTGAGCCACCAGGGAACTCTAGAGAAGGGATCAAATATAGATTCTTATAATTTGAAGGTAGAGGGGACAGGCTTTGCTGAAGCATTCAATGTGTGGGGTGTGAAACACAGAACTCAAGGATGCCTCCAAGGTTTTGGGCCTAAGCAAGTGGAAAGATGGAAGTGCCTTTACTGAGTGAGGTGGGGAAACTGGAGGTATGGTGGGAAGAATCGAGAGTTTGCTTTTGGACTTAGGTTTTTACTGTTTACTACTAGACATATAAGTAGCAATGTAAGAGTGATTGAGTTCAGTAATGAGGTCTGGGTGATGGGGAGTGATTATGTGATGTGAGGGCATACAAAGTGGAGGATTACTTGCTTGAAGGATTGGGGAGGCAGGCAGGTCACGAGAATTTAGTTTGAGGAGTGAGAGCTTGTAGAATTTTTTGGTGAGAGTGTGTTTGTTGGGGTGAGGTGGGGGTTACTTCAGGCTCATTCTGGAATCTTCTGTGATTGTGGAGGAAGGTACATTGAGAATGGGCTTGAAGACATAGGTGGGGTGGATTGAACTTAGGGTCACCTGATGGAAGGATTGAAGTGTTAGGAGATCCTAAAGAATTGGGACGTGAATCCTGGGTGTTCTGGAAGGGTTGATCCAAGGGTTTGGGAACAGCAGGTAGGTCTTATCTGAAGTGGTGTAATGTCGGTGAGCATTAAACTAGAATTAGTGAGGGAGCTGTCAGAGGCTTAGGAACCAATGATTTATCTGAGGAGTAATAAAGGATGGATGCGGGCTCTGGAGGGAGAGAAGACCTAAGGGGCAAATCAGAGTCAGGGTAAGGAATTCTTGGGAGGTTGGAGTTATTCTGAGGAAATGGAAATGTACTGAGCTCAGTGGAGAACCTGAAAAGGGTTGGCTGAGGGTCCTGGGGGAAGGAAGGGGTTACCTATCATTTGAGAGCTATAGATTTGTAGACAGTCTTACAGAGTTGATAAAATGCTCTCAAGTCTCAGCAGCTCTTTGGAGAAGGAAGGCAGTGGTTTCTTCCTCTGTTCAGAAAGGAAGGAAGCACCACAAAGCAAACTGATTGTCTCTAAGGGAACTCCAGGTGGGATAGAGCTTCGGAGACTGGAGTAACTTCGTGCAGTAGAAAGCAGCCAGGGAGGCGACGACTGCACTCTGGCTACAGGTTTGCCTCTGACTCTGTCGTGTTGGACCAGGGTTGTCAGAGAATTGTAAGGGAGAGAAATCGTAATAAAAATGGCCATCAGGGGAACTCACACAGTCTGGAGGTTTAAAACGGGTGTATCTCTCATACAGTGTTTTAATTTTTTTGAAATTAATTGCCAGCATCAAAAAATTCTAAAAGAATTGGCCAAATTTGGGACAGTTTGAGCATGGAAAGAATAAAATCGACCTCACTTAGAAATATTTAATAATGTATTTTCTGATGTGGTGATATAAGAACCTTAATGCATCTTCTTTGATGTTTTCCTACCAAATATATTTTACCCTAATCATGTTTTTAGAGAACAGGGGAACAGGTTAAAGGACACTATTGAGGTAATGATGAGATGTCCAGCATGTGGAACATTTCACAAGACAACTGCCCTGGTTCTCTTCCAGAAGTCAGTGTCATGGAAAGAGCAAACAGTGGGAATGTTCTCAATTAAGAGAGTAAAGTGGTGGAGCCAAATGCAAGGTGTGATCCTAATTGGATCCTGGTTCAAAAAGAAAACTTCTCTAAAAAAAATATCTTTTAGACAATAGGGGAAATTTGAGTATTCAGTCCTGTTAGACAGTTTGGGGAATTATTTTCTAGATGTGGTAGTAGTGTGGTTATGAAGGAGAACATCATATTTTTGGAGCTGCAAGCTAAAGGTGTGAAGGGCTGCCTTGTCAGCACATGGGTAAAGCCAGCAGGGTAAAATATTAACTCTCCTTTCTATTTTTCTGTATGTTGGAATTTTTTAATGAGAGGTTGGGAAAATGTCTCTGTCTCCCAACTACTCCCCACGCTCCCCACATTTGGGGATGTCACAGTTTCTGATTTCTGTCTTTTGAAAAGCAGTTAAGGTCAGACAGACAGTAAGGTCAGACATAAGGTCAGACATCCCTACATCGGTTGGATCGAAGTGGAGGCTGCCTGTCTTACAGAGAACTTACGTGGCCATGGTCTCCATCAGCTCTGCTTCAATCACTGATGGAACTACTTAGCCCTAAGCATGTGAGTTTGCAGCTCTTGATGTGTGCCCAGCCCATGTTGTGGTTGAGGTTCAGGGAAGGGAGCCATCTCCCAAGGTCATGCACCAAGTAAATAGAAGTGGGACTTCTGTCTAAGCTGGTAACTTCAGGTTCATTGCCGGTTTCCATGATAGCTCATTTGCCACCCTTGTGGGGGGGGGCCTCATTCTTTCAGTTAAAGTAACATAAAGGAGAGCGTTGAAGGTGGCAGCCCTGGTCGTTCTCAGACCATGTGCTTCAGTAGTTTTTGCACTGTGTTTTGTGCCAGAGGCCCATATATCCCCTGTCTCAGAGTGAGGAAGGAAGGTGTCTGGAAAGAGAGAAGTAGAAGATAAGCTCTGTGAGCGTAGGTGCTTTGAAATGTCCGATAATTGAGATGTGGGTTTTGACTGGTCGCTGTGAAATTCCCAGGGCTTTGTTGAGTGGATGGAACGGTTTTACGCTCCAAAGACCTGGGAAGTCCAGAAACCTGGGTTCAGTTCCCGGCTGTGCTCGCTGGCTCTCTGGCCTTGGGTGCGTCACACAGTTCCTTGGCCTTAGGTCCCACATGAGCACAGAGGAGGGGTGAGTGTGGCTGACTCTTTAAGGACTCACCGTTGAAGTTTTAACCTTACAGGATTGGGACTCCCAAAAACTTTGCTGTTTTGAAACACGCATCATCCTACACAGCTGCTGTTGAGACAGCACTTGAGTTGGTTCCATGGGCACCTAGTTGTCATGAAAGGGACTGAGCCTGTACTGGAAGCCAGTCCTGGTGGTTTCATATAAGGATCCATTTTCTAGTGATTAATAGTTGAGTTTGAATCCAGAACTTCTTAGTTATCTAACCTTGGATACATTTCTTCTCTGTGCTTCAGTTTTTCACTTATCAAATGAAAATAACAGAATCTACATTATAAGATTTTTGAGAAAGATGGGACTTCCCTGGCGGGTCAGTGATTAGGACTCCTGGCTTTCACTGCAAAGGACCTGGGTTCCGTCCCTGGTTGGGGAACTAAGATCCTACATGCTGTACAGTGCAGCAAAAAAAAAAAAAAAAAATTTTTTTAATTGAGAAATGAGATGAAGCACGAATAGGGTCCATGCACAGAAAGCATTCAATGAATTCTAACTACCATTATTTGACAAATATAAACTACAGCAACAAAAGACAAGGAACTAAATAGGAAATGGGTTGTGATAAATAAGATACAGCAGGTGTCAGTGGGATGCCAGGAAACTCCAGAAGGACAAGCTAGACTGTGGGAGGAGCAGGTTTGCCCAAGCAGATTGAGGTGGGGAACAGTCTTAAGTTGTATCTTGGATTCTGACGACATTTGAGTAAGTATAACAAATAGGCAGTTGGATTGAGCAGGATCATAGATTTAAATGACAAGTACTGTACTGTGGGTCTTCCCTGGTGTCTCAGCAGTAAGAATCCGCCTGCCATTGCTGGAGATGCAGGAGACTTGTGTTCTAGCGCTGGGTCGGGAAGGTCCCCTGGAGGAGGGCATGGCAACCCACTCCAGTATTCTTGCCTGGGAAGTCCCATGGACAGAGGAGCCTGGCATGGGGTCACAAAGAGTTGTATATGACTTAGCAATTAACAACAACTGTACTGTTAATTGAAAAAGAGAAGTATTTTTAGAAGCAGGAAATGGTCAAATCTGCCAAGTGGTCCCATCATTTATCTAGTTGCACTGACCAGAAACCTAGGAGCTCTTTATTCATCTCTGCCCTTTCTGTCTTCGTCCAGTCTACTGGGACGTCCTCAGGGCTCTGCTTCACGGTTTATCTCACCTGCCTTTTTTCATTATACTCATCCTCTCAGATCACCTCTACAGTTCCTTGGTCTCCCCGTTCCACTCTTGACTCCTTATAATCCATCCTCCACTTAGTAGCCAAACTGATTTAAATGAAAAACAAACATCTTAACATTGCTTCTCAAAGCCTTCCCAGTGATTTTCTGAGTGCTCAGATCTTTTAAATCCGGTGCCCTTTTTGCCCTGCCTGTCTGTCTGGCTTGCTCCATTCAAGCTATCTGTCCTTGAACCCCTCTGTTCCTCAGATATGCCTGTCCTTGGGGACTTTGTGTTTGCCCTGCTAGAAATAGTCCTATACAAGATTTTTGCATTAGACTCTCAATAACCGTGGTTTGAATGTGAATTTGGTAGTCTTCAGAATTTTTAATCGTAAGTGAAGTTCATTGGCTTGACTTTGCAGTATGTTTTGTGAATTCAGATTGTGGTATAAAGATTGGTTCCTTCCTTCCCAGAAATTTAAAAGGTATTTCTATGGCAGAAGTTAGAGGGGAGTGAATCCACAAATACTTATTTAGAACCTACTTTATTCTCATTGGAAAAGACCCTGATGCTGGGAAAGATTGAAGGCAGAAGGAGAGGAGGATGACAGAGGACCAGTTGGTTGGGTGGCATCGCCGACTCAGTGGACACAAGTGTGAGGAAGCTCCGGGAGATGGTGGAGGACAGGGAAGCCTGGTGTGCTGCAGCCCATGAGGTCGACACGACTGAACAGTAACATGCAAGGCAGCATGGGGAAGACGATGAGAGAGGAAAGGAAAACCACAGATCCTGGTTAAAACTGAATTTGGATCCCCAGTGCTGGGCACCCATTAGCTGTGAGAGCTTGGACATCTTTGCTGAACCTGTATTTTTCCTTTCTCAAGGCAAGCATGAACCCTTTCTTATCGAAACATAATGGCCCATGCTGGGGCCTGTGGAGCCACCTTGCCTTTTAGGAAGAGAAACTATATGGAACATTTAGAGTGTGTGTGCTTTCTGAGAGAGAAAAATGGTGAGCCATAATCAAGGTTTCAGTGAGGCACTATATATACATACCTCGCTTGGTGCCTGGCGCCCTGTGAGCCCTCTGTGGGTAGCAATTACTGTCATGGTTACTGATGGACTGTACACAATATGTCATAATGTGACTTTACATTCATTTCCTGTAGAGAGGCATATAACTTTCTTTATTTTTTCCAAAGATTTTCTTATGTGGACCGTTTTTAAAGTCTTTATTGAATTTCTTACAATATTGTTGCTCTTTTATGTTTTGGTTTTTTGGCCCCGAATCCTATGGTGTCTTAGCCCTCAGACCAGGAATTGAACCCGCACCTCCTGTTTTGGAAGTGTGGAGCCTTACTGGACTGCCAGGGAAGTCCTGAGAGGCATGTAACTTTATGAGCAGACTCTGGAGCAGTATTGCGCAAGTTGATACCTGCTTTGCTAAGATCCCACATGCCTCACTGCAGCATGGCCAAAAAAACCACCCAAAAGACACAGTTTTTGAATGCCAAGCACTGTTCTAAACAACTTACACATATTAACTTTGCAAGGTCGGTAGTATTAGTCTCATTTTACAGATAAAGGAAGCTGAGAGTAGCAGACAAAATAATGCCTGTTGGGTAGGTGTTTTATTTTCAGCAAGGTCCCTAAGAACTCCGTGCCTCAGTGGGTCAATTTCCTTTTGGCAGCTATAACGATTACCACAAATTTAGTGGCCTACAACAGCCCAGATTCTGGAGGTCAGAAGTTTGGAATCGGTTTCCCTGGGCTAAATGAAAGTCAAGGCAGGGCTGTGCTCTCTGGAGGCTCTGGGAAGAATTTGTTTGCTTGATTTTTCTAATGTCTAGAAGCCACCTGCATTCCTTGACTTGTGGCCCCTTCCTTCATCTCCAAAGCATCTTCAAGCCTCTCTTCTCTGAGCAAAGCCCTTGATTTTGTCATCACTTCGCCACCTCTGACCCTTCTGTCTCCCTATCTAAAGGACCCTTGTGATTATTTGGACCCACCTGGAAAATCCAGGATAATTACCCCTGCCCCCCAAATGCTTAATTTGATCACATCAGCAAAATTCCTTTTGTCATGATGTAATTTATTCATGGACTCCAGGAATTAGGGGCATGGATGTGGCGAGAGCGGGGCTGCATTATTTTATCTGACACACTCAGTTTCCTTTATTTGTAAAATGAGACTAATAATGTTGTAGCCTCCCGTTCAGGGAAACAAACTCATTCAGAAGAACAATGCAGATAGTGGAGTGGAGTTTATTACGCTGGTGGGCCCAAGGCAGAGTCTCCTCTTAGCCAAGGACCTCGATCAGTTTTAGTGAAAACATTATATACCCTAAGTGTATGTGCCCAAAGCCACCTTCCCAAATTCCCTGAAACTAGTCTGAACAAAGGAAAAGAAAGATACAGTCAGAGTTAGCCCGTGATTCATATGCCTTAAGGCTAGGTAGGTAACAGTGGACAGTTATCAATAGGTCTGTGTTCATACCTCAATAAGCATAATAGAATTTGTGATTCTATTTGGTTACCCAGATAATTAGGGTATTCTTTTAGGAGCCGGAGAGTCTAAATACAAGCCCTGGGGCTCTTCCATTCTGGGGGTCTGGTTTTCCAGTTGGTATGTCATTTCCGCAGATACTGGGCGTATAGCTCAAAGTCCACAGTCCAGCCCAAGATGGAGTCCTGCTTTCAAGGTGGCCTCTGAGCCCACCGTCTCAATCACTCTACCTTGTTGTTGCCCTTCTCTACTAGCTAGTTGTGTCAGTTACTTTTTAGCTGTGTAACCACTGTGTAAGCTAGTTCACTTCTTGGTCCCTGTTTTCTGAGCTCCAGAATAGGGATAGCAGGGTACCAGCTCATGAGATCCTCACGAGGGTTAAATGACATAATACACGTGAAGAGTTTAGAACAGTGGTTGGCAGGTAGTGTGAGTGTTCACTGAGTGTTAACTGTTCTTTGTTGTTGTTGTTTATTTATTTATTTATTTTGCGCTATTTTGCTATCTACCAGGTTTATGTAATTCTGCTGAGATTTCTTTTGCTGTATCTGTAACAGCTACTGGATTCAACACTGTAATATATTTCCAAGCACAATCACAGACGCTAGAGATTGTGTGGTTTCTGAAGCTTGCTTACACTCTAATGGAGGAATGAGCAGTGAACACATGAACAAATAGCATAACTCCAGATGTGGACCTATTTTGGATGAGGTGGCCAGTGTGGACCTCTCTTAAGATGGAAACAGTTGAGCTGAGACCTGAAGAACAGGTCATGTGATGAGGTAGGGGAAGAAGCAGAAAGAACAGCTAATGCCAGAATCCAGCAGCGGGAGCCGACGTGGCGGCGCTTTCTAGGATCAGGGATGGCCAGCCGGGCTGTAGGCGATTACCGAGGGAGAGTTGGATGAGGTGGCAGGGCTGACAGTACCGAGCTTGCCTGGGAAACACTGAAGGGACTGCGCAGGAGAGTGGCATGATCTGCTGTCGGAGCTCTCTCTTCTTGAGATGGGGACAGTGGCTTGTGGGGGGCAGGGATGGGAGCAGGGAGGCCGGCTATCAGGGTGTTGCGGTTTTACAGGTGAGAAACGGAGGCCAGGGTAGGGTGGTGGCCGTGGAGTGATGGCCCATGCTGCCGCGAGCATCAGTGTGCCTGGTTCTGGCCCACCTGAGTATTTCTGTAGGCTTGATTCCCAGAAGGCAGTTGCTGCCTTAGAGTGAGTAATGAGAGCCGACGTTCTTTAAGTGCTGACTGTGTGCCAGGTACTATTTTAAGTGCTTTTCATCTAATTGAGCCAGAAATAAACAGTCCTCTCAGGGCCCTAGAATGGTTAAGGATTAAAAACATACCGTGATATTCTGTGTTGTTGGCAGTTGAATAAAAAAACCTGAGCAGTCAGAGTCCGTGGAGCTCTGTAGGATGGAGGGATCCTGGAGAGGCCATGGGCTCCATAGGGTGGCTCTGTCAGAGGTGTTTATGTGGAGCAGGCACTTGAAGACGTCAGAGAGGACACTCTGAGTCGGTTGTGATAAGGACTTCTTGAGGAAATGGTGTCTGAGTCGGGGTTTGAAGTCTGGAGAAAAGGCTAGGCGAGGCCGAGGGAGGAAGACAGGGTGCACGTGTCAGCCGTGTGCAGCGCTGTGATTTAACGTCTGCAGGTGGGGAACTGAAGGCGTATTGGGAGGAAGCTGGTAGTAGTGGAAGATAAGGTGGCGGAAATGGGAGAGAGCCACGACTGAATGGATTTAAACGTCAGCTTAAATTTTGTTTCTCTGTCAGATTTTTTTTTTAAAATCAGAATCAAATCGATCACTGAGCGCTTTTGTAATTAAGGCAGTGGATGTTGAAGAGATGTTCAGGTAACTTTTATTCAGCATCTGGTAGATGGGTGGGCCTACATTAGGTGGTTTTGCACACATTTGACCAGGTCTTCGAGGAGATTAAATGACTAAAGTAAGAATGGGTATCTCCATTTTACAGATGAATGGAATGAGGTTCAGAGAGATGGCTCAGTTTGGTTGGGTCACCACTTAGGAAGTGGCAGAGCCAGAATTCAAACCCAAGTCTTCACCGCTGAAGGGCGTTAGTGCTGGACCCTGCCTGTTGCCAAAGGAACGGCAAGGAGAACAGAGCCTGAGAAGTTAGTGGGTTTGGAGGCATCGATTTCTCAGAAGCAGGTGGGGCCGGTTTAGCTATATCCTTGGGGTAATGCAGCAGCCAAACCAGAAAAGACCAAGAGGGACCATGAAACCTGAAATGCCAGGCCAGGTAGTGTCGGGGCCAGGTGAAGGGAGATGAAGAACAGTGGCTGCAGAGGCCTGGAAGGCACAGCTGAATGCATGGCTGTCCAGCCTGTCTGATGTCAAAAGTTTGATCTGTGCACAGTAGCCTCTTTGGAAACATTGCTTGTTTATTATCTGTGCTGTTTCTGGAGGGATTGGAATGCCTCTGGAAAGACGCATAACCTCTTTCCTCCTTCCCCCTGCTGGTGTGATGCTGTCAACCTGTAATAAGAGACCCCCCCTCATTGCTAGCATCTCTGTTATTCATCTTGCTTGTATGTCATAAGTCCTTTGCCCAGTTACTCTGGTTAAGTGGAATTGTCACATGAAAGGCTCCTCTCTGCTAGGGTGTGGTTGGCAGTGGCAGGGCAGTGTAGAAAAACAATAGTGAACAAGCTGGGAACCAGACATATGCCTCTGAGGGAAATACTGTCAGTGTTCTTTCCTTCCTCCTGATTTTACCCTTTGGTCATACCACTGAAGGAAATCCCAAATCTGCTAGCATCAAGAATCAGTGCAGGACTTGATTTTATCAGCCCTCATTCTCATTCAAGATTTCTAGCCTGATGACATGCAAGTGTCCATAATTATTAGAACCATTTTTGGAAAAGAGTTTCTGCATGTTGTCCCTATAGTGGTACTATATGAGAATGGACTCATTTCCTAAATTAGGAGCAGACTCATTGGCCAGCAGACTCTGAATTTATGTGTGACTGTTCCTAGTTCTTACTCATCCTTGTCAGTGTGAATAATCGTAGATTTGCTGTGGAAATATTAATGGGTTTGATTACAAGGTGCTAAGACCTGTAAGACCCTGATGGGGTTTTTCATCATGCAAATCCTTTATTTCCTCTTTCCGATTGGAAAAATTCTGATTCTGAAACACTTTTGGTTCAGGAATTTCACATAAAGGATTGTGGACCTCTGCTGCTTTCTGCTGACCTCAGAGTTAAGTCCAGACTTCCTGGGGTATAGCCCAGACTCTGATTACTTTCTTTTTAAGCTTCCTCTTCTGTCACCCCACAGACTTAGAATGATATAAACACTTCCCAGATGCACCCTCTTTCATGCCACCTTATGTGTGATGGCTTAAATAGTGCCCCTTCTCTTCTGCTGTCACACTAGTCCAAGCCATCGTCCTCTCTCAACCGTGACACTCTTCTAACCCCCCCCGCCTGCTCCTACTCCATGACCTTCCGTCTTGTTTAAAGTCCAGCGTCCTGATGGTGCCTTTGTAAGAGCATTCATGATGTGGCCCCTGGTTCTCTCTGCAGCCTTATCTGTCATTCTTCCCTTTGCTCTCGGCTCTTCATCCGCTCTCTCCGCCTTCCTGTTCCTGGAACATGCCACACAGCCCTCTGCTTCAGGGCGTTCGCACTTGGCTGTTTTCTCTACCTGGCACGTTCTTCTCCCAAATACTACCTGTGTGCTTGTCCTTCATTTCACTTTAATTTTTGCTCAGCACCTCTGTGGAATGGCCTTCACGATCAGGCTGACGAAAGTAGCATCGTCCGTCACTGATCCACATCACGCTTGATTTTCGTCACTTTTGGACATGTTATGCGTCTCTGTTTGTCTATCTCTAGAAAATACAAGCTCTGAGAGGGCAGGGATTGTGTCTGTTTCTTCACTGCTGTATTTCCACACCTTAGAGGGATGCCTGGCATTGTAGGTGCTCCATAAACAGTTGTTGAATGAGTTGTTCTTTGTAGGATAGAGTGGAGCCTGTCTCTTTTCCAGGATCTGAGGTCTTGGTGCTTAAGTGCATTCATTGAAAACCAAGGTTACTTCCCTTTGTCTTGTTTTGTTCTTCAGTGATTGGAGGTACTCCACTGTTCTCTCTCATCCTGTTAACAATGTCTGCCTTGTAGGCTGCGGGCCTCCCAGGTGCTTCTTGTCGGCATGAAGGGACTCGGGGCTGAAATCGCCAAGAATCTCATCCTGGCTGGAGTGAAAGGACTGACCATGCTGGATCATGAGCAGGTGAGATGCGCTGTCCCCACATCACTGTCCTTCACAGTCTCCACCCCAGTATAAACACATGGAGATTGCATGTGTTCCTGCTTGCCCCTTCAGGGCTGTGAAAGAGGAGGGCTGGTGTTAATGACACTGTAGCCATGGAGGCTGACAGTGCCAACCCCGGATTTGAATTCACCTCTACCATATCTTGCGTGGTCTGCCGGTGGAGACGCCCGTTCCCTCACTGAGCTTGCTTGTCTGTAAAGTGGAGATACCATCTACCTTGAAGGGTGATTGGCACCACAGTGCCCCCTAGTGGCAGGAACATCTTACCCAGAAGAAGAATTTGTCTTGGGTAGAGAGGGTAAATGGCATCCCACTCCAGTACTCTTGCCTGGAAACTCCCATGGACGGAGGAGCCTGGTGGGCTGCAGTCCATGAGGTCGCTGAGTCAGACACGACTGAGCAACTTCACTTTTACTTATCACTTTCGTGCATTGGAGAAGGAAATGGCAACCCACTCCAGTGTTTTTGCCTGGAGAATCCCAGGGATGGCGGAGCCCAATGGGCTCCGGTCTGTGGGGTTGCACAGAGTCGGACACGACTGAAGCGACTTAGCAGCAGCAGAGAGGGTAATAGCGAAGGACAGGGAAGCCTGGTGTGCTGCAGTCCCCTGGGGTCGCAGAGAGTTGGACACGACTGAGCAACTCAACAGCAAGAGAGGGTAAGAGAGGAGACCCAGGGAGGGATGGTTCCAAAACTTGGAGGTCCTTGGTGTGGAAAAACAAAACAACAGTGGGACGATAGCGTCTTCATTTGGTTGTGTAATCTGAGCATGGGGAACCAGGAGAGATCGCTGAGGGTGTGTGGCCTGCTTCTGCCACCACCTCAGCCTGGGGACGAGCGCCGCTCAGTGTCGGAGCCACCTCTTACCTCTGCAGTGCGAGCACTGGTGGCGCTTTCAGCTTGGCTTCTGCTGCAAGGCCTAGCTCCTTTGGCTGGTTTCCAAAAGCCTAACACGTGGTTCTCAGTCCCATCTGTGCTGTAGAATATTCGGGTAGTTATTTGAGAGTTAAAGCTCCCCAGGTGAGTCTAAAGTCAGGGAGGGTTGAGAAGCACGGCCCTCATGTGACTTGGTCCCAGTCAGCTCACCTAGCCTGATGCCTGCTCATAAATTGCGTAGCTCACGAGCACTCCTCAGTAGTTCCGCCTTTTACAGTTTGCTTGAGCTTTTGTCCCTGACTGCAGACATCCCAGGGAGACAGTGCTGCACAATGCAAAAGCTTTGGAATCATGCAGACTTGGGCTCAAGTCCCACCTTCTGAAGCTAGGCAAGGGCATTCACTTCCCAGAGACTTAGTTTATACATCTATAAAATGAAGATATTCATTTCCGCCCCTTAGAGTTCTTTCAGTTACATCAGCACGCATCCAAGAACACCTGTGGCTACCTTGGAGTAGTCTAGGTAGGGGCAATAAAAAAATCCACAAGAGTGACTTCCCTGGTGGTCTGGTGGTTAAGACTCTAGGTGCAGGTTCCATCCCTGGTTGGAGAACTAAGATCCCACATGCCGTGTGGTGCAGGGAGGTGGGGGGAAGGGAGGGATACACAGGATTTGTTTCCCATTCTCAGTTTTTTCCAGAAACCAGAGAAGGCTCCCTGACTCAGGTTGTGTCAGGGAGGCATGAAAAGCTTCCTGGAGTGCTAAACTCAGTCTTAAAAAACAAGTAGAGCTTTTTCAAGGTTGGAGGGGCTGTGTTTTAGGCAGGGGACATTAGCACAGCATGATAGAAATAAAAAATAACAAGCAGGTTGGTATTTTTTTGAGCATGAAGCTTAAGGGATGGAGGTGAGGGTGCAGATTGCAGGTGAGGGCCAAGTCACGAAGGGCCTGCTGGTAAACTCTGCTGTAAGCCTTTCCTTACTTCTCTTGGTGGTGCGGAGTCATTGGAGAGTTTCAGATGGGCGAGGGGGTGCTCTGAGCTTTGGGCTTGTGTAGATCACTGATACCGTGTAGACTGTGGATGGCACAAGGCATGGGACAGAAGACTACTTAGAAGGCTGCCTAAGTAGTTTAGGGAGAGTTGGAAAGAGTCTGAGGAATGGCAGTGATGATAGAGATGGCGAGAAGCACCCGGAAGTGAGAAGTGCTTAGATGGTGGGGTCGGGTGGATTCTGTATGGGGAAGCAAGGAGTAACCACAGCTGCTGCCACGGACTGGAGGTGCTGGACGCTGTGCTTAGAGTGGTAGGTGTAGTGTGTCATTAATCCTCAAAAACAACTCTTGAGATGGGGGGATTATCATCCCTATTTTACACATAAGAAAACAGAAGGAAAGGAAGTGAAGCATGGCCCACCCAAGGTCACAGTAGTTAGTGGGAGCACCAGAACCCAGGCCGCGACTGCTGGCAGAGCCCACCTGCTTAGTCCTGTCACCTGGTGGCTGCTATCAAGGAAATGTCGAAGATACGAAGACCAGGTTTCTGGCTCTGGTGACTGAGTGAGTGACTGGTGGGCTCCTCAACAAAGACAACAAATGTAGGAGTCACATATGATTGGCCCCTGGGATCTACAGCAGGAAATATCCAGTGGACAGTTTAACAAGACAAATGGATCAGGAAGTCTGTATCAGTAAAAGCAATTTGAGAAACAGCAGTAGACTTTGGTAGATACTAAAAGGTATGGAGTTGGTTTATGGAGCTACATAGAGTGAGAATATGAGTGATTCTGAATGGAATCCTGAAGACAGCTTCACTGAAGAGGGCCCATATAGAGACTGGGGTGTCTGGTGAGGGGAAGGAGAGCTAGGAGCTGAGAGGCCAAGGAGTAAGGGCCAGATGACCCAGGTAAGCCAGGCAGTGTTGAGTAAGTGCATTGCTTCTAGTAAAGTCGTCATTTTCAGCCTTCTCCGTCCATGGGATTCTCCAGGCAAGAATACTGGAGTGGGTTACCATTTCCTTCTCCAGGGGATCTTCCCGACCCAGGGATCGAACCTGGGTCTCCTGCATTGGAGGCAGACGCTTTGACCTCTGAGCCACCAGAGACGCCCCATTTTACATGGGATTTCTTCATATTTGCTCAAAATCACACATTTAAGTCCTCGAGCCAGGATTTGAATCACAGATTTGGTTCCAAGCTTAATTACTCCAGAAACTGCCATGATGTACAATCTGTCTGTGTTGTGAGATCCCAGGATGGGTCACGGGGACTGTTAGATGGCTGGCCTGAAGCAAGAGGAGGACCACCCCCGTATGCTTGGAGGAAAGACCATAGGGACAGTGTGCGCTGTGCATAGTTGGCAGGAGAGCAGGGTTTCCTCTACTGAGCCCAGTCTTGGTGAAGGTGGTGAGGTCATCCATGGAGATGAATGATTAAATTAGACGTTTGATGTGTGAAGAAATGCATTTTGAACAGTGGAATCTAATCCTACTTGTGGCTATCAGGGGATTATATTATCTGTCTTTGAGGCTCTCTTCTGGTGATGTCCAGCCTTCCAAGTGAAATTGTCCCTCTGCTCTAGCCTCTGCTCATCTCGCCTCCTTTCTGAGTTTTAATTGAATTTAAGAGTTCGTTTCCAGCGTTCTTAATTGTGTATGATTTTTGCATCGGTTTGATTTGAAACTACTATTAGGCAGGGACTGCATCTTTTAAGCTACTTATGTCTTTCTATGAATGCTTCAAGTTGGGCACATGGTAGTTGTTTTTTGGTCAATTCTTAGCACTCATGATTATGTCATTTTGTTGGCAGTTAAAAATTAAGAAAGCATGGACTTTTTTGTTTAGAGTGAATTTTCATTATACACACAAGGGGGTGCTCTTTAACCATCAATGCCCAGTTTAAAAAATTTAAAAAAAGCTAAATGTCTGTTTTAAAGCCTCAGGACGAAAGAGTATAGGGAATCTGCGTTAGACGAATTCCTGTAGAAACAATCGTAATACAATTAGATGGTAGATATTTTAGTTACTCTTCAAAATGGAAAAGTTCACGGGAACTTCCCTGGCGGTCCAGTAGTTATGAGTTTGCTTTCCAATGCAGGGAGTTCAATCCTTGGTCCAGAAGCTAAGATCTCACATGCTCTTAGCCAAAAAACCAAAACATAAAACAAGCTACACTGTAACAAATTCATTAAAGAATTAAAAAAATAAAATGGAAGCATTCATTTGTTATTTTCCACCAAATTCAAATATTAAAAAAAAAAATTCCTTCCCAGGTATCTCCAGAAGACCCCGGAGCCCAGTTTCTGATCCGTACTGGGTCTGTTGGCCGAAACAGGGCTGAAGCCTCTTTGGAGCGAGCACAGAATCTCAACCCCATGGTGGATGTGAAGGTGGACACTGAGAATATAGAAAAGAAACCCGAGTCATTTTTCACCCAATTTGATGCCGTAAGTTTCATAGAAAATGTAAAATCTGCTGTAAGAATTAAGTACTAGTTGTATGTATATTAGGTCCCCTGGGGTGTTAGACTCTCAAATCTGAGCTTTTTCCCAATATAGTTTGTAGGCTGTTCTGTTCTTCGCTTTTAGTATTGGGTGGGCCAAAAAGTTGATTTGGGTTTTTTTGTACTATCTTAAGGAGAAACCCAAACCAGATTTTTGGGCAGCCCAAGCTGTTGCTCTAGTTGGGTGAAGTCTTATTACCTTAGTGCGTATATGCCTCGTTAGTGTTTGGCCTTAGTTTACTGAGTGTGTTGGGTAGGCAGACCCAGGCTGTTGAATCTGCTTTAGCTGCTTGTGAGTTGCTGCCTTTTGTTTTCTTCTTTCGGCATATTTCCCCCAAGACCAGCTTTCATCATTGGTGTTTTATCTTCCTTCCAGAATCTTCGCACACAACTTTAATACATTTCACTGCAAATGTTCTCTTCCGAAAACTTAACAAGTTGGTGATTAATTTCTGTAGCAGAGTCATTTTTTTTGTTAGAAATATCAAACTCCAGTCTGTGTTTTGTCTTTTAAAAGCGCACACCTGATCTTGGTCTGTCTGCATCTCTCTCCACACAGCTGCTTTGACCATGTTGCCATGGACAACTAGACAGAATCACTGCAGTCATAAGCCAAATGAAGCATATCCCACCTCACTTGATTTCACTGCCAAATCTCTGCAGAAGTAAAAGGATAAGTGAAATTCTGCTTCAGTGTCCATACGACCTTTTCAGACATGGTTCCCTCCACCCTGGAAGAGCTTAGTAAATGTTGGATAACCATGTAATAGTCAGAGATGATCTGCTTGGTTTTTCAGTGAAAGACCTATTACATGAGCGGTTAGAATTTGAGTTTGGTTTCCGTGCCATTGTATCTCATATGTGCATGTATTCAAATGTGGGCTTCAAAGGATGGTTCATCTGTGCGTTTTGTCCCTTTAAGATTTTTTTCACTCTGTTTTGTAAGTCCAGATATTGGAACATTTTCCATTTGGACATAAGTCATCCTTCATTTCTTTATCCATAGCAACCACATTTGGTTTACTCTAGGTGTCCTTGAACTTTTAGCCACTAAAACTTTGTTAGAACTGAAACAAGGGGTTGTTGCTTGTATTAATATAAGGCATGTTCACAGGGCAAGCGTGACTTGTTTGAGCCGTGTTTGACTGGTCCTCATAGGTTTTCACACTCACTTTTGACTGCAGAGCTCTTTTCAGACAGTTTGCATGTTCAGCTGCACCTGTCTTATCTTTTAGATATGATTTCTCCCTGGGTGGCTGCATCCTTTGAATGGCAGTGGAGACACATTTCTCTATGAGCAATGTGTCAGTGTTTAGGCTCCCAGACAGCAGCAAAGAGGTTATCAAATGAAAACATCCTTTGGTAATTTCTTCTCCAACTTTCTCTGTTCAGAAGGAAACGTGCGATTTAGAAGTTGTCTTCCTGCTCCGGATCACAAAACTTTTCCTGAGAAGATGGTGTCCTGTGCAGTAAAACTTAGTCATTTCCATTACCTCAACTTATTGGAACACCACCTGGAGGCCTCAGAGCAACATTGATGATTCCCTTGAGTGAATCACCAGCTCATTGTCTTAACTCTGAATGGGAGGTCACTTGGGCTATAACCTTTTCTTTTGTCCTTAAATTCAGATTAAGTTTCACATCGAAAACTGTAGGAAAATAATCTTAATGGGACTTGTTTACCTTCTTTATCATCACACATCAGTCAGAAGAAGGGGGGCATAATGCTCTTGTATTTAAACATGATCTTTGGGTAAATTTTAAAAAACTGGTTTTGTTTCTTGCTCTAGCTTAATCAGACTTTAATAGGTTTAATGATTTAGAAATAACTTACTCTGAGTTATATTACTGTCTTTTCAAGAAAACTGTGAAATGTGGTTTATGTATGTTCATGGTTTAGGGGAAACAAATTCGTTGAATGCCTGTTACTTAATAGCTCAACGTGTTTCAATTTGGTCGCAGAAGGTGAAGTGACAGTCTCGATGATTTACATTTTCTGCACACTGAAACCTGCAACTGTTCTTTTGTCTTCTAACCTGAGGATCCAAAGAACCTGTTGTGCCAGTTTGAAACTGGCTTTAGACATGCCCAGAGAGACTGTTCATTAAGGTTTATTTAGACATCTGGGCGGTGAGTCATGGTCTGCCTAACTCACATGTAGCCTCTTTCTTTTCTTCTGCAGGTATGTCTGACTTGCTGCTCCAGGGATGTCATAGTGAAAGTTGACCAGATCTGTCACAAAAATAGCATCAAGTTCTTTACAGGAGATGTTTTTGGCTACCATGGATACACGTTTGCCAATCTTGGAGAGCATGAATTTGTAGAGTAAGTTCAGGGAAAGGAGGAGAGAACATAGCATTTTAAAATGTACTTTTATTCACGGGTAAGAAATGACTGAAATGGTTAGATGGCATCACTGACTCAGTGGACGTGAATTTGAGCCAACTCTGGGAGATAGTGAAGGACAGGGAAGCCTGTTGTGCTGCAGTCCATGGGATTGAAAAGAGTTGGGCATGACTTAGCGATTGAACAACACAACAGCAACAGGAAATGACCTGTTTAAGGAAAGTATTTTACTCTAGTACTTAGAACTTTGGGAAATTAGTTAACAGCTTATTGACTACATAGATTGTGTGTTCAGAATTGTAGATGTGGCTCCTGCCTTCCAAGTTGCTGGTCTCCTCTAGAGCAGGGGGTCCCCAACTCTCAGACCCCCGACTGGTACTAGTCTTTGACCTGTTCGGAGCCAGGCCGTGCAGCAGGAGGTGGGCGGAGCTTCACCTTCTGCTCCCCATCACTTGCGTTACCACTTGAACCATCCACCGCCCTGACCATGGTAAGGTTTTCTTCCACGGAACTGGCGACGACCCCCCCCCCCGACCCCCAACTGTGCCACAAAGGTTGGAAACAGTTGCTCTAGATGATGAGAAAGGCATTTCTAAGGTGATCAAAGCGTACCACATGGGTGTCTGATCAGTCTGGGCTTTGCTTTCTGTTTAGGGACGACGTGATTAGATTGTATACATTTGTTCCCCAGCTTGGGCTTGTGTGTGTTCAGGTTTGAGAGCTAATAAACGGAGTAGTAATTAGTTAGATGGGCCTCTCTGGAGGCACTCTCAGCCAGAGTCTACCGTGGAACATCTCCAGGGTCCAGAGGCAGCTCTGGTGGAACAGACAGACCTCCTCTTCTTGCACCTTGAGATTGCAGATCCTGATAAGTCTCACATGATGAGACCTACCATATTTTGAACTTATAGCTTCTAGAGGAAAGATGGTGATGATACCATTCTTGTAAGATGACAAGAGTTGGTTTCGGGGCTGTGACTTTTGACCACCGCCTTGCTGATGAGAGATAAAGAGAGACCCTGTATGGTAGTGAAGCCCCCACCAGGAGTCAAGACAGGAACTGCTTTCTTTCATTGAACTTTTCAGGGGAGCCCCTGAACTCTCTTCAGTCTGCAGGTTTCTTGCCTGTGAAGTCAAGATGGGGGAAGGATAGACATGTTCAGAATCTCTTATAACTCTAATGTGTGATGGCTTTAAGAAAATGTAGTCTTTGGGCATGTTCTAAATGGATAAAGAAGTCACTGTAGAGAAAAGAAGGCCAGATTATTTGAAGGTGAGCTCCCCATGGTAGATGGGAGGAATTGAGTTCAGGGCATGTTTACAGCATTTCTTGAGAACATACTGTGTGCTTGGCAGTCTGCTAACAATTGGTTACTTCTCTTAATAATCCCGCAGGGGTTATTATTCCCACATAGTAGGTAGATGCCACATCAGGTGGTCTTACTACCTAGACTGGGATTTGAGCCCAGATCAGTGTGAGATGTTGCTCTTAACCACCATCCATTCCATGCAGTGAGCTGGTGACGCTCTTTTTGTTCTCATGGCATAATTCACAGAGTAAAACTCGATTCCCCCGCTTGTCATCCTCTAGGGAGAAAACCAAAGTTGCCAAAGTCAGTCAAGGAGTAGAAGATGGACCCGATACCAAGAGAGCCAAACTTGATTCATCTGAGACGACCATGGTCAAGAAGGTGTGTTGATGTAGCTGATTGACTGCTGTACAGTAGAAACTAACACAGCATTGTAGAGCGACTGTGTCATTGTGTTGTTGTTGTTCTGGTTGCGAAGTCATACTTGTTTTAGTTGCTAAGTCATATCTGACTCTTTTGTAACCCCATGGACTGTGTAGCCTGCCAGGCTCCTCTGTCCACGGGATTTCCCAGGTAAGAATGCTATACTCAGTAAAAATTAAGAAAAAAGTTATGGTGAGGTGGGGAGTGTTAAGTCAAAAAGCCCTGGTGTCCTGTAGGCTCCAGGCTGTAACCAGGAAAGGAAACATGTAGTACTGAAGGGAGGAGTCTGGACAGAGTGGGCCAGCGCTTGTCCCCTTTAAAGGGGGGCAGATAGGCTTAGTGCCAGCTAGCTGTTACCATGAGGTTGCGTGTTCAGTAGCTAAGTCATGTCTGAGTCTTTGCGGCGCCAGGCTTCCCTGTCCTTCACTGTCTCTCAGAGTTTTCCCAGGCTCATGTCCATTGAGTTGGTGATGGTATTCAACCATCTGATCCTCTGTGGCCCTCTTCTGCCCTCAGTCTTTCTCAGCATCAGGGTCTTTTCCAGTGAGTCAGCTCTTCACAACAGGTGGCCAAATTATTGGAGCGTCAGCATCAGTCCTTCAAATGAATGCTCAGGGTTGATTTCCTTTAGGATTGACTGGTTTGATCTCCTTGCAGTCTAAGGGACTCTGAAGAGTCTTCTCTAACACCACAGTTTGAAAGCATCAGTTCTTTAGTGCTCAACCTTCTCTGTAGTCGAACTCTACATGACTGTTGGAGAAACCGTAGCTTTGGCTATATGGACCTTTGTAGACAAAGTGTCCCCCGACCCCCAACTGTGCCACAAAGGTTGGAAACAGTTGCTCTAGATGATGAGAAAGGCATTTCTAAGGTGATCAAAGCGTACCACATGGGTGTCTGATCAGTCTGGGCTTTGCTTTCTGTTTAGGGACGACGTGATTAGATTGTATACATTTGTTCCCCAGCTTGGGCTTGTGTGTGTTCAGGTTTGAGAGCTAATAAACGGAGTAGTAATTAGTTAGATGGGCCTCTCTGGAGGCACTCTCAGCCAGAGTCTACCGTGGAACATCTCCAGGGTCCAGAGGCAGCTCTGGTGGAACAGACAGACCTCCTCTTCTTGCACCTTGAGATTGCAGATCCTGATAAGTCTCACATGATGAGACCTACCATATTTTGAACTTATAGCTTCTAGAGGAAAGATGGTGATGATACCATTCTTGTAAGATGACAAGAGTTGGTTTCGGGGCTGTGACTTTTGACCACCGCCTTGCTGATGAGAGATAAAGAGAGACCCTGTATGGTAGTGAAGCCCCCACCAGGAGTCAAGACAGGAACTGCTTTCTTTCATTGAACTTTTCAGGGGAGCCCCTGAACTCTCTTCAGTCTGCAGGTTTCTTGCCTGTGAAGTCAAGATGGGGGAAGGATAGACATGTTCAGAATCTCTTATAACTCTAATGTGTGATGGCTTTAAGAAAATGTAGTCTTTGGGCATGTTCTAAATGGATAAAGAAGTCACTGTAGAGAAAAGAAGGCCAGATTATTTGAAGGTGAGCTCCCCATGGTAGATGGGAGGAATTGAGTTCAGGGCATGTTTACAGCATTTCTTGAGAACATACTGTGTGCTTGGCAGTCTGCTAACAATTGGTTACTTCTCTTAATAATCCCGCAGGGGTTATTATTCCCACATAGTAGGTAGATGCCACATCAGGTGGTCTTACTACCTAGACTGGGATTTGAGCCCAGATCAGTGTGAGATGTTGCTCTTAACCACCATCCATTCCATGCAGTGAGCTGGTGACGCTCTTTTTGTTCTCATGGCATAATTCACAGAGTAAAACTCGATTCCCCCGCTTGTCATCCTCTAGGGAGAAAACCAAAGTTGCCAAAGTCAGTCAAGGAGTAGAAGATGGACCCGATACCAAGAGAGCCAAACTTGATTCATCTGAGACGACCATGGTCAAGAAGGTGTGTTGATGTAGCTGATTGACTGCTGTACAGTAGAAACTAACACAGCATTGTAGAGCGACTGTGTCATTGTGTTGTTGTTGTTCTGGTTGCGAAGTCATACTTGTTTTAGTTGCTAAGTCATATCTGACTCTTTTGTAACCCCATGGACTGTGTAGCCTGCCAGGCTCCTCTGTCCACGGGATTTCCCAGGTAAGAATGCTATACTCAGTAAAAATTAAGAAAAAAGTTATGGTGAGGTGGGGAGTGTTAAGTCAAAAAGCCCTGGTGTCCTGTAGGCTCCAGGCTGTAACCAGGAAAGGAAACATGTAGTACTGAAGGGAGGAGTCTGGACAGAGTGGGCCAGCGCTTGTCCCCTTTAAAGGGGGGCAGATAGGCTTAGTGCCAGCTAGCTGTTACCATGAGGTTGCGTGTTCAGTAGCTAAGTCATGTCTGAGTCTTTGCGGCGCCAGGCTTCCCTGTCCTTCACTGTCTCTCAGAGTTTTCCCAGGCTCATGTCCATTGAGTTGGTGATGGTATTCAACCATCTGATCCTCTGTGGCCCTCTTCTGCCCTCAGTCTTTCTCAGCATCAGGGTCTTTTCCAGTGAGTCAGCTCTTCACAACAGGTGGCCAAATTATTGGAGCGTCAGCATCAGTCCTTCAAATGAATGCTCAGGGTTGATTTCCTTTAGGATTGACTGGTTTGATCTCCTTGCAGTCTAAGGGACTCTGAAGAGTCTTCTCTAACACCACAGTTTGAAAGCATCAGTTCTTTAGTGCTCAACCTTCTCTGTAGTCGAACTCTACATGACTGTTGGAGAAACCGTAGCTTTGGCTATATGGACCTTTGTAGACAAAGTGATGTCTCTGTTTTTTAATATGCTGTCTGGGTTGGTCATAACTTTTCTTCCAAGGAGCAAGCATCTTTTAATTTCATGGCTGCTGTCATTGTCTGCAGTGATTTTGGAGCCCAAGAAAATAAAATCTGTTACTGTTTCTGCTTTTTCCCCATCTATGCTGTGAAGTGATGGGACCAGATGCCATGATCTTAGTTCATTGAATGTTGAGTTTTAAGCCAGCTTTGTCAATCTCCTCTTTCACGCTCAAGAGGCTCTTTAGTTCCTCTTCACTTTGTGCCATTAGAGTGGTATCATCTACGTAATTGAGGCTGTTCGTATGTCTCCTGGCAATCTTGATTCCAGCTTGTGAGTCATCCAGCCTGGCATTTCACATGGTGTACTCTGCGTATCAGTTAAATAAGCAGGGTAACAATATACAGCCTTGACGTACTCCTTTCCAAATTTGGAGCCAGTCTGTTGTTCCATGTCTGGTTCTAGTTGTTGCTTCTCTCAGGTAAGGTGGCCTGGTATTGCCATCTCATTAAGAATTTTCCACAGTTTGTTGTGATCTACACAATCAAAGGGTTTAGCGTAGTCAGTGAAGAAGAAGTAGATGTTTTTCTGGAGAAAATGTGGACCTAGTGATGCCCAGATGTCATTTTTCAAGTGAGTGAGAAATGTAGATTTTTTCATGTGCTCTGTCCCAGACTTGTTAATGCCAGCAGCCTTTTTGCATGCTGTTCCCTTGCACCGTGTAGAGACTAAAGAGAATGTGTGCCCTCCTCACTTACCTGCTCTGTGGGCCAGCAGTTTGAACCTTTGGTGTATGCAGTAGCATAAAGAAGACTGTTGTTGAGCACAAGCCATTACTCTTGTACAGATTTTTTTGTTTTCAAATTGGTAGACAATTTAGTTGGCTCCTTAATGGGCAGGGAGACAGTTTAAACTTGAATTGCTTATTGCTTTTTTAAAATAAAGTTTTTGTTTTTTTCCCCACCAAATAACCTTTTAAGAAGAAAGGTCTTGATATTGACAAGTGTTCTCAGGTGTATACATGTATTTTTTTTTTTTAACGTAGTTTATGTTAGGATTGGTACTGTAATTCATTTTACATTAGAAAGAGTGGAACGGGAATCAGTAGATAGATGATGGTTTCGTAGCTAGTGTTGGAATTTGAGAAGGGAATTCATGCGATGAGGAAAATAAATCCAAGTGGCCAGAATTGGTTTTGTTAAACCAAGAGGAAAGACATGGCCAAGCCCATATTTACTCTTTACTTTGTAGATTTAAACGTTGAGAAAAAAACCAGCTGGTCAGGGCGTTGAGTTAAAATTGCTCTAAAGGGGGGATTCTAAGAGTGCAGGAACCACAAAAGAGACTGCAGAAAACCACAAAAGTGGAACTCTTGAGTTTCCACCAAGGCTGCGTTGGAGATTTTCTTTCTCTTGCTCTTTATGTTTGTGTTGGAATAGTTCGATGCTGTGAGTGCGATACAGAGGAATTATTAAGTCCTAATTTTAGTGTCTATTCACAGGACCATAATTACCCAGAGCGAACATTAGTGTTTTGGCTAAAACTTGCCTCTTTTTCTTTCTTCCTTTCTTTCTTTCTTCTTGAGGCCCAGTCAAGCTTTATCTGAATGGCTCCGTGAGTTTGGTTGGGGGAGATAAATTGTTAACTAAGGGAGGAGGACAAAAGCAGCTTTGTGGGTGCTGTCAATTTATAAATCACACCCTCTTACAAGTGTGACACTTGGCCTTGGTGTGAAGGGTTTTATGGCTTAAGGGCCTTCTCTGATTGAGGCGGGCCTTTCACATTCAAATAGAGAGAGCCCTAGCTTTGTGAGCCTTGCACAGCGGGAAGTTTCCTGGGAGTCAGTCTGCTGGTGCCCACTGGGGCGAATCTGGAAACCTCTTTTGGGAGCCACTTTAGCGAGCTATGAGGAGAATGTGGGCAGCCCTGGCAGGCCCTGGGTGGCCTCTGCGTACCATTCTGCTGGCTCTTCAGGCACACAGCTCTTTGTGTAGCCTCTTCCTCCACAGGGCCCAATTTGAAGGTATCAAAATATTCCCCAGCTGACATTGTTAGTCAGCTGTTTCACGGGGACAATTCAGGCTTGGATTCCAACCCCGAGCCGTGAAGGTCGTGAGGCATGCAGGGCATTCCTCATGACAATCTCCGGGATTCCAAACCTTGTCTTTGTGTGGCCGCCCCGGGAGCTGCAGAAGGCTGGGGCCAGGCTGGGGCTCGGCCACCTTGCGAGAATGTGCCATCTCCATTTTGGCAGTGACTGCTCCACAGTTCCCAAGTTTTCCTCCAATTCAAAAATCCCTGGGTTTAGATTCTGCCCTTTCAACTATTTGGGCTATGCTCAGCCTTGCAGGATGGGGGTGGGGAAGCAGCCACTTCCTGTTTCCTGTGAAAGGCTTCTGGTGAGGGTTCCCTTCCCCTCCCCCCTTTCCTTAGGTTCAACCCTATGTTGTACACCTACTTGTGCTTGAAGGTACACATTGTGCTCCAAAATTAGTAACGTTAAAAAACAAAGAGGAAAAACAGAGCTGTGGTTTTCACACCGTCTAGGAAGATGCTTGGCCAGACCTTTCTAGCACCTGTGCAACGGTGAGGACTGTAGCAGCGGGCAGATGCCCAGCCCAAAGACTGGTGCTCAGGACACTGTGTGCTTCCTTTGGTGCCCAGGAGGAGTCATCAGAGAGATTTCCCCAGAAACAAGTCTTGGGCACAGGCGTGAAGTGGGTACCATATACAGCACGTAAAGGAGATGGCAGCGGTTTTAAGATGAGGAGGTGTCTGGAAAGGTTTCCCCAAGGAAGAGTCGTTAGAGTTGAGATGTGAAGAACAGTCTGGCAAGCACCCAAGCCAGGATCAGCACTCAGTCACAGGAAACAGGGTCAAGAAAAAGCTCAGATGTTGAGACAGAATGACTCTGACTTCCCTGGCTCCCAACAGCCAGTTCTTTCTGTATCTGTGAGTTGCAAAATGGCTGCTGTGTACAAGGCACTGCCTCGGGTGCAAGGAGGTACATTAGTTGTCTTACCTCCATTTACAGCAGACCCTGAAGCCCAGCGAAGTTACGGGACCTGCCTGAGATCACACAGCTGTGTCAGGGGAAGGACTAGGTGGGCTGCCCTGGTGGCTCAAATGGTAAAGAATCGCCTACACGGCAGGAGACCTGAGTTCGATTCCTGGGTCAAGAAGACTCCCTGGAGAAGGGAATGGCAACTCACTCCAGTATTCTTGCCTGGAGACTCCCATAGACAGAGGAGCCTGGCGGCTACAGTCCATGGGGTCACAATGAGTCAGACATGACTGAGAGGCTGACACCGGGAGGGGAGAACACGGGCGGTGGCCGAGGGTGGAGGGGAGCTTTATCAACACAAGGCGCATCCCCTTGGAGTTTTCAGGATGACTTGAAGTTGGGTGAGGATGCCGGGGTGAAGTATGTGAAAATCGGGGTCACTTCTGAAAACTTTCAGGATGAATGCCCACTAGGGTGCTCCAGTGTTGCTGCTCATGCTTCTTTATTGTTAGGGGGCTGCCGGACAGGAGTGGACAGATTCCTGGGGGTGGATACTCTCTGTGATAGCTTTTTAAAGATTAAACATAAAGATTTGCTTCTGACAGGCTAAGAAATACAGACTTAATTTTACCCCTTCTGAAGTAGTGGGTGACTAATTTTGGCCCTGGAAGTCCCTTTTTCATGAATTAGTTGTGAAATTCCACAGTTGAAGAGTGATTCATTGCTTTGATTTCTCCTTTCTGAGCCATTTGTTGACAACTCGCATCCTCCTTTAAGCCCTATCTTTACAGCAACATTCCTGGTGGCTGGCTAGTGGCTCAGCCTCTCCTCTGATGGCAGCACCCGTTGCCCCTCAGGAGACTTGGCAAAACCTCCTTCGTTCATGCAAACTCCATTCAACCTGGGCCGGAGAGTTTGGTTCCCAGCTGTGTTCCTAGTGCCCACAGGTGCCTGTTCAGGACATGTGTGTTCAGTTGCAGGAAGCATGATATGACCCAGCTTGGGAGATTGTCATTGTAAAAAGGATTTGTTCATCAGTTAGAAAGGATTTAACTTTCTTTGTGATTGAATAAATTGATTAGTGTTGTAGTATGTTAGTTCTCATAGTTGAGGTTATTTGAACTGAGCTGAGAGAACAGACTTTTAAAGAAGACCAGGGTCTTGGTGAAGAATGTGTAGAAGTCTGTTATTGAGTTGTTGTCTGGACCAGAACCTGCAGACCAGAGAAGTTCAGAACTCCCTGTCAGAGTGACTTGGTATGTTTGTGGTTGGGGGCAGGCAGGGAGGGGGCAGGGTGTACATTGCAGAGGATTTGGTGGGAAGCTGATGGCAGGTTCCCAGGTAGAAGAGTTTTGGAGTGGGTGCTGCTGGGGCCTTTTCTCATCGGAGAGAAGTTTCTCGGTTCTATGGATGAGGATAGAAGTCCCTGCCAGCATCACAGCACAGTGTGTGTGCGGGATATTTGATACACAAAAATCATGTGACATCAGTGCAAGTCATAAAACATATAACAATCAAGCAAACACTATCCACCTTAATAACCGGAAGGTCTCCAGGACGCTTGTACCGATCTGCGTGTTCTTTCTCTGTCTCCTCAGGTCTGCTGGCACATTTGTGAGGATTTACTAAGGTATCCAGAAAGAGTGGATATAGGCCGGCTTGGCATGATGTTTCATCATGTGTTTGTAATCTCAACAATGGAATGATGCTTACTAGGTGATATTGTAGGGTAGAAATTAAGAATGTAGAGTGAAACCACCATGAAACCACCACCCAGTTTAAAGCAGAAAACACTATTGGGTGGTCGCGGCCACTTGGATGGCCCTCGCCCACATGGGTAACCGCTGTCCTCAGTCATGTTTCTCATTCCTGAGCATTTCTTCTTCCTGCTCGCCTATGTTTCCAAGCAATACAGAATTGTTTGGCGTGCTTTTTAATTTCTTAAAAATTGGTCTCACATGCTTTTTGTTGTTGTTGTTCATAGATACTCCCTTTATTAAATGTCTGGTGGTTTGTACTATCGAGAAAATACAATCTTAACAATTCTCCGTGGAAAATTCACCTTTTATTTTTTAAATTATTTATTTTTAATTGCGATAGACTTACAATATGCTATACTAGTTTCAAGTGTACAGCACAGTGATTCAGTATTTTACAGATTATACTCTACCAAATGTTATTATACAATAATGGCTATAATTCTTTATCTGATACAATGTAAACTTGTTGCTGTTTTATAAATAGGAGTTTTTAATCTCTTAATCCCATGCACATAATTTGTCCCATCACACTTCTGTCTCTCCTTTGGTAACTGTTAGTTT
This sequence comes from Oreotragus oreotragus, assembly GCA_006410675.1. Taxonomy (NCBI): domain Eukaryota; kingdom Metazoa; phylum Chordata; class Mammalia; order Artiodactyla; family Bovidae; genus Oreotragus; species Oreotragus oreotragus. Next base: position 56,382 of record SJYX01023105.1, read on the forward strand.
GTTTTCTATATCTGTGTAGTTGCTAAGTCATGTCCAGCTCTTTGAGGCCCCATGGACTGTAGCCTGCCAGACTCCCCTGTCCACGGGATTCTCCAGGCAAGGATACTCGAGTGGGTTGCCATTTCCTCCTCCATTCCACATGCTTTTTAAGAGCAGCTTTGTGAGGCCATCTGTGTTTGTGTAGGTCTGGAGCTTTGCTGTCCATTATGGTAGCCACCAGCCGCGTGTGGCCATTCAAATTAAAATTAATAAAATTTAATTTAAAAATGCGGTTCTGCAGTCTCACTAGCCACATTTCACATGCTCAGTAACCACACACGGCCTGTGGCATCCATATTGCAAAGCACTTATATACAGAGTGTTCTTGTCATCATTGCAAGTTCTCTTGGACAACAGTCATTGCAAGACAGTTTTTTTGGTGGGTTTTTGTTTATTTGTTTTGACCACAGAGTATTTGTTGTGTGAAAACATTACTATTTATTCTCCTATTAATAGGCATTTAGCTATGTAAGTTTTTGCTGTTACAAATTGTGTTGCAGTCAGTGTTGTGTGCGTGCATAGATAATCTCTTTGGGTAGGTGTATGATTTCTCTAGGGCATAGGAGAATTAGAATGTGCACACCTTCAACTTCACGAGACTCTAAAAAAATAAGTCTTAAGGCATTTTATCTATTTACATTCCAACCCAGCAGCATGTAACAGTAAGATTTGGTAACTTGGGGCTCTTTTGCCACTCTGCTGAGTGTGAAAACTGTCTCGGGTTGTGGTTGTCAGTTGTTAAAATGCTTTTGAAAACTATAGTCTCTGATAAGTAGGTGTGGAAATTAGACCTCGAAATCTGTAGTTTAAAAGTTGTTTCAATTCTGATTTACATGCTGCTTTACATCCAGATCTTTATCACTTATAGATGTTCAGCCTGATTTTAAAAAGTGAAATAGGGCACTTCCCTGGTGGTCCAGTGGTTAAGATTCCATGCTTCCATTGCAGGAGGCACGGATTTGATCCCTGGTTGGGGAACTAAGATCCCACATGCTATGCGGCACAGCAAAAAAAAAAAAAAAACCCACAGAAAACAAAATGGTTTCACAAGTTCCAATGTGGAAAATATAGAACAAACTGAGAAAATGTGAATCTTGCTACCCAATAATGTCACTATTCTTTTTATGCATGTGCATAATAAATTGGAGTGCTAGTTAATATATGTAAATATATGCAAGACATATATAATGACCTAATGTATGTGGCATATATATATGTGTTGTCTTTTCCTTTTTTTTTTTTTTGTCTTTTCCTTTTTTCACTCCGTGTGTTTTTATAAGCACTCCTCAAATCTTTGTGTCTCCTTTGGAGAGCATGCTTCTGTTCTACTCTGTTTTATTTATTGAGGTATAGTTGGCATACAATTGGAGAACATGATTTTTAAGTGGCTGTCTGGTAGGTCTTCCTCGCTTTGCCTTGCTGTGATCTATTGAGCCAGTTTTCTATTGCATAGAGGTTATTGCAGTCTCCCACTATCTAAATGGCTCAGCGCAACCCCTTAATTTAATAGCTGATAGACTGTGTGGAGAATTCATCTTTTATATTTACTGTTGGGTTTTTGGCAAATGAAAGGCAGGTGGGTCTTATCAACTCCTGGGTATTTGTTGAAAATCTGCTCCATTCAATGCTGTGCCTTTCACTGTGGTCTCTGCCTCAGGAAGCTGCTACCCAGTGTAAGAAGGCTTGTTATTAGTCTTAACTAGACTCTCAGATTGAAATCCTCAAGGCCCAGAATGATCAGGGAAGAAAATGGACAGTGAAGGGGAGTGGGTGAGGCCTACCAGACAGGGATTCGTGAGCTGAGGGCGTGGTGGAACAGGAGGGGTTATTTCGTTTGGGGGAATGGTAGCGGCTGCTACCTGGCAGGCTTTGCGGCTGCTTCATCTGAAGGCTCTTCACTCCCTGAAAGCGGTCAGGCAGCCTTTTCTCTTTATAAACTCGACGCTGGTGAGGTGGGTAAGGCAGGCACCGCCTTTTGCATCTGTTCTACTACAGATTAGGCAGCTTGGTTAAGTTTTATTTTTGTTATGAGCCACAATAGTAGAATTTGGATACTTTGAACCAAAAAAGGGGACATTAATTGGAGGCAGGCTGCAGTAGCCCAAGAAGCATGGAGTTTTATTCCTATGATCTGAGAAGAGGAAAAAACCAGGGCAGCTGGGAAGCCCTGGAGGCAGCAGGAATCTGGCCTCTCTCTTTAGAGTTCTGCCATGAATGTGTCTCTATTTCCAGCTTTCATATTCTTGATTAAGGAATCCGGTGGGCCTGGCTTGGGTCGTGTGACCACCTCAGACTCTGTCACCTGTGCTGGTGGGTTGATATACATTAAAGCCAAGGCCACAGGGGCCTCCTCCTTAGATCCCAGGAAACTTTTCCAAAAGTTGTCTGCCACAGACCCAAGAGAGGTGAAGTCATTGGTCCACGGTCACAGACTAGTGGCAGAACTGGGACTAAATCTGCCCTAAAGTTGGGAAGGGCAGAGGGCCTCTACCCTTGGCTGTGGTGCTCTAGAAGGTCCCACTCCAGTCTTCCTCCAGCTGTTCCCCTCACAAGGTAAGGATCCCATGAGATCAGGAAGGTGCATCTGCCTGGGTCCCATAGCCTTTCCCCCAGTTGTGAACCCCATTCTGGGTACCTGGACCCCTGGAATCTCCTGGCCAGATAGCCTCACTTTCTAGGCTGCTTCCCTGTCTGCCTCTGGAACGTGGACCTTACCACAACGCCTGAATGCCTCGGCCTGAGGAATAGATGTTTTGGTGGGGAAGGATGGGCAAAACCTTGTGCAAAGTCAGGTTCAAAGCTCCTTACATTGTGGGTGAGCCAGAATGAGACAAGGGAGACCTTCCCAGGGTACCTCCTCTGACACAGGACTCCCATGGAGTGTGAGAATTTCAAATTTGAACCTAGTTTTCCAGGTGGTTATGAAGGAGGTTTATTTGTCAAGGCAGGAGAATACAATATACTTTACTTAATAGCTAATTAGTGTGATTTATCACTGAATATATAGACATGATACATGGGTTTTCATTTGTACTCTTACCCTCAGGCCCTGAAAGCGTTAGAGGCAGGCCTGTCTCAGACTGATTCTAGAACAACTTTTTTCCCCCCTTATTGTTCATATAATGGCCTAACAAATCCGTAGATTCTTAGCATTGGTCTTAGCCAGGCAAACTACAAAAATTTTTAATGAAAATCTTGGTGGGTTTTAAAACCTGGTAAGACGTTTCCTTATTGTGATGGCATCTCCAGGTCGTACTGCTGATGGCTTGATCTGTGTGGTAAGACTTGTTAAGAAGGGGCTGGCAAGTCTCTACCAAGCACTAAATGTCACTCTGGTTGACTACATGACTTAGCTTCTAAGGTCAGACAGACTCATTGACCAAAAGGTTTGAGGGCAGTACAGCCATCCTGTATCCTAGCTCTTACAGTGGGCCCAAACCCCAGAGGAGTGATCATGGAGAGGCAGAAAGCCACCTTACACACCATGGCTGTTTTTAATTTTCACCAGCAGTTTGTGTTTTCACCTTTCAGGTCCATTTTGATCTGCAGCTGTGGGAACTGCCTGGCAGCTAATGGGTCTTGGCTCCCTTAGCCTGTAAATTGCACCATTGTTGTCTTCCTTCTGTATTCTTTTTCTTTCTGATGTTGGCGGGGGTGGGTAGTCGTTAGAGGGAAGGAAGACACACACCTCTGTAAGTCTGAAGGTTTATACACTTGCACACACACATGTACTAGCTTAAACTTGGTCGAAGTAGCTGACAACCACATGAGGATAAGGTGCCACTGCCTTACTCCCAGATATTTTAGTCTGTATTTTCTCAAATAAGGTATTTTCTGTGATCAGAAACCAGCCATCACAGTCAGGAAAAATACCTGCATAAGTCACTGCCATCTAAATCCTCAGACCCTGTTTAGGGTTTGCTGGTTATTCTAGTCATGTCCTAACAGCAAAAAGATCCAGGTCAGAATCATGGATGCATCTAGATTTTCATGACATCTAAAGGTTGCAAGCCAGTTATTTTGTAAAATGTCTCTTAGTTTAGGTTCCTCTGATGTTCCTTTTAATTAGACTCTTGCTACACATCTTTGGCAAAAATACCATGCCATGGATGCTTCTCATTGCATCCTGTGGTCTGGTGCATGGTTTCCATGTGCTGCTTTACTGGTTGTGTTAATTTTGATCATTTGAGTAAGGTTACTTTCCATACTGGTCCTTTGAAAACAATTTTTTTTATCCCTCTGTGACTAATAGGTATTTTGTGGAGAAGTATTTTGAAAATATATAAATACTTCATTCCTTAAAAAACTTTGCTCATTAGTTAATGTTAGGTCTAAAGAATTATAGTTTACTTAAAAGTATTATCTATTATTCTTTACTTTTATCCTCAGATTGGTCCAGATTTGACCAGTGGAAGTTTCTTTAAGCTGAATTATTAACCTCTTGACATGTCCCATCGTTCTTTGGGGCACTTTTCCTGTCCCAGGCTCTCATGTTGCAGCTTTGAAATCAGTCATTTCTCAAATGTGTCTCTTAATGGTGATTAGAAACCAGAGTCTGTGTTTTAGATGTGCTCATTGCTGCTAGAGTATCATTGCTTTTAGACTTTCTCAGTGGACACAGCAGGTAAATATTTGTAAGTGTACATATACACTTGCATTTACATTTATTTATCTGTCTGTATATACGGAAAATGAGTTCATGGCAGTAACTCTCACCACAGGCTTCATTCTAGTTCTCTGTTTCCATAGTTCTGATTCCCGTCTTCTCTGACAGTGAAGCCTTGCTGCCCAGATTCTTGGTGTATTTTCTTGTCGCATCAAATCCTTGGATGTGATCGGTTTCCTGCTGCTGCCCTCTGGGGATGCCGTCCTTGCCCTGCTCTGCTCTGCCCCCTCCAGTCCAGCCACCAGCTCTCCACACACACGTTCTTTCCCTGACCTTCAGTCCCAGAAAACAGCTTTTGGACTTCATTGTTTAGAAAAGGGAAAGAAAACCATTTTCTTATTCATAATTAGTTGTTTGTATTTTAACATATATCTCTCATGGCATTTTTAAAAGAAAATTTGATGTAGGTTACTAGGTTTCAACTGTATTTCCTCCTGCCATAGGGGGAAGGAATGCTGTTATTTATGGTATTGTTGTTTGGGTCTGTTTACTAACACAGGGAATATTTCATTGAGTATCTTTAGACACATTTTATTGGTCACTTGTGAAGGAATTTCCGTGGTGTAAATACCACCAGAATTCACCAAAGAGTCAGAATGGACAGAGCTTTGCTCTGTCTTCCTGCAGTGCAGGGAGTCCATAGCATTGATATCTGTGACCCCAGTGCCCAGCGGAGCTCACAGTAAGTGCTCAGGAAGCGTTTATTGGATTTGAGTGGGCCTCAGCTTCTTTTCGGAGAAGGCAATGGCACCCCACTCCAGTATTCTTGCCTGGAAAATCCCATGGACGGAGGAGCCCGGTATGCTGCACTCTGTGGGGTCGTGAAGAGTCGGACATGACTGAGCGACTTCCCTTTCACTTTTCACATCCCTGCATTGGAGAAGGAGATGGCAACCCACTCCAGTGTTCATGCCTAGAGAATCCCAGGGACGGGGGAGCCTGGAGGGCTGCCGTCTATGGGGTCGCACAGAGTCAGACATGACTGAAGCGACTNGAGCGACTTCCCTTTCACTTTTCACATCCCTGCATTGGAGAAGGAGATGGCAACCCACTCCAGTGTTCATGCCTAGAGAATCCCAGGGACGGGGGAGCCTGGAGGGCTGCCGTCTATGGGGTCGCACAGAGTCAGACATGACTGAAGCGACTTAGCAGCTTCTTTTAGTGAACAAGGAAACCTAGTAATGGTGATGAGTTACTGCCTGGTGATTTGAAGTCAATGTATTTTATCCTTGGGCTTCCCTTGTGGCTCAGTTGGTAAAGAATCCACCTGCAGTGCTGGAGACCTGGGTTTGATCCCTGGATTGGGAAGATCCCCTGGAGAAGGGAATGGCTTCCCACTCCAGCATTCTGGCCTGGAGAATTCCGTGGACTGTATTGTCCATGGTGTCACAAAGAGTTGGACGCGACTGATCGACTTTCACTATTTTATCCCTAAGTACTCTTGTCTTTTTTCTTTTTTTAACAGAAGGTGGTCTTCTGCTCCGTCAAAGAGGCGCTGGAAGTGGACTGGAGCAGCGATAAAGCAAAGGCAGCTCTGAAGCGCACGACTCCAGATTACTTCCTCCTTCAAGGTGAGCCCTGAAAGCAGTTTCTCGGCACGCGCTTTGTGCTCTCATTTCTGCACATGAGGCTGCAGCGCCCAGAAGCTTCCTTGAGGTTGCCCTGAGCCAAGTTCCCTCTTAGTTGGTTCTAAGTGGTCACTTAGGACGACAGAGTGAACGGAGAGGAGGCCCATCTGAGCTCTAGTTTCTTTACGATTTCTGCTTTTTTAAAATTATGTGTTGAAATGAACTGCTTTCTGAAATTGAGCCCAAGATAACAGTGTTATAAATCAAGTTCCTGTCATCACCACTTTTCCCTCTTCAGAGTTCTTCCTGCTCAAAACCAGCATTCCTCTCCTGAGAGATTTTCTTTTTTTTTTTTTTTTTTTTTTTTTTGGATNGAAATTGAGCCCAAGATAACAGTGTTATAAATCAAGTTCCTGTCATCACCACTTTTCCCTCTTCAGAGTTCTTCCTGCTCAAAACCAGCATTCCTCTCCTGAGAGATTTTCTTTTTTTTTTTTTTTTTTTTCTGAGAGATTTTCTCCCATCTCTCACCATCATTGCCAATGTTCAGAGGGCGTTATGTGGGTATTGGTTGCCATCTCAGTGTTCTTGTGCTTGACACTTTATTTATTTATTTTTTTAAAATACCCACGGAATGTGGGATCTTGGTTCCCTGACCAGGGATTGTACCCTTGCCCTCTGCATTGGAAGCACAGAGTCTTAACCACTGGACTCCAGGAAAGTCCCTGTACTTTAATTTTTTAATATTATTTTTAAAACAGTAATCATGAACATTGAGTGCTTACTAGCAAGAGCCAATGGGAGTTGATGTGTTATCCCTTAGTTCACAGACAAGAGAGCTGAGGCACAGAAAAATTGAGGTTCCTCTTGTTCTCAAGGTGAGCAAGTGTGTAAATCACATGGGTTTGTTAGCATAAAAATAATCCATATCTGTTACAGAAAATACCAGAAAAGCCCGAAGAAAAAGAATCACCTTAACAGTTTTGTACTTTCGGGGATGTGCTTCTCAACGCCCCCTCCTCAATGCTGGGACATAGACACCCCTCTGTAAACAGCTGTTAGTTTGCAGAGGTTTGGGCATAGCCTTGGTGTTTCTAACTGCCACCAATAAGAGGAGTGAGCTAGTGTTTGAGTTTACCATAACCTGGGGATCCTCAGCCAGGGGCAGTCTTGCCTTCAAGGCAAGTGGAGACAATTTTGGTTGTTATGACTGGGGTTAGGGTGGGGAGAGAGTTGAGTTGTTGCTTCATATCTTAAGACAGCCCCCAGGACAGAGTGCTCTGGCCCCCAGATTCAGCAGTGTTGCGGTTGAGAGACACTGATCTACAACCCTTTTGCAGTTTCCAGAGTACTTTCTTTTCCATCTCCTCATTACATCTCCCTCGTGAGATGGACAAGGTAAGGTAGGAATTATCCCGTTTGGTTTCTGGGGGTGAGGAGGCAGAGACCCAGAGAGGCTCGTGTTTGCCTTGAGAGGACACCGAGTGAAAGCCTCTCAGTCGTGTCCGACTCTGTGATCCGACTCTTGCAGTTTCCAGAGTACTTTCTTGTCCATCTCCTCATCACATCTCCCTCGTGAGATGGACAAGGTAAGGTAGGAATTATCCCCAGTTTGGTTTCTGGAGGTGAGGAGGCAGAGACCCAGAGAGGTTCGTGTTTGCCTTGAGAGGACACCGAGTGAAAGCCTCTCAGTCGTGTCTGATTGTGTGGACTGTAGCCGCCAGGCTCCTCTATCCATGGGATTCTCCAGGCAGGATACTGGAGTGGGCTGCCATGCCCTCCTCCAGGGATCTTTCCAACCCGGGGATCGAACCTGCATCTCTTACATCTCTCCTGCATTGGCAGCCATGTTCTTCACCACTTGCATCACCTGGGAAGCCCAAGAGGACACCAAACGCAGGTGTTAAAAGAGGTGGGGCCTGAGCAGCCGGGTCTTTGAAATCTAATGGATTAAATACCGTATGAGGCACCAGGTAATAAGAGCATCCGTGCTCCGTTCTCAGTGCCCTGTGAGTGTTAGCTCGTTGAATCCTCGCCGCACGCACACGAAGCTGCTGCTGTACACCCCTCTATACACACAAGGGGTAGACTGGTAAAGACACAGGCCCATGGCCATCCCTGCCCTCAGGAGCCTGTCACTGAGATGGGGAGGCAGGACTCATGCCCTGGAGACCGGATGGGGGAAGGTATATAATTCACCCCAATAGACTCTGCTGACCATCATCATCAGAAGTTACAAGGAGCTGGGGAGTCAACAGGACTTGAGGAAGAAGCAGGAGCTTTATATTATGACAGACATGGTAGGCAGTGGTGCACGATTATTCAGAACTGCTGCTTTGGAATAAAAACAGACCTGTCTTCCAGTCCTGGCTCTGTCATTTTTTTTTTTTTCCAGGTGGGTGAGGTTGAGCCACAGACTTCAGTTCCTAGAGGCTCCCTCAGATTCCCCTCTGACCATGAGGGTGTTGACAGTGCTGGCCTCAGAGGGCTTTTGTGAGGCTTGGATGATACCCGTGCAAGAGGCTTAGCCCAGAGCAAGTCCTAGAGACCTGTCTAATCTAGCTGTGTGCTTGTCGGAGGTACTTTATAGTACAGTGTTAGGGTTGACTCAGTTTACCCTTGATTCCATACTTGAGTAGGTATTATCATAGCAGCAATCCTGTCGGCCTTTAGTTTTTTTGCGCGTAAAAAGCAATTTGTTTTATAATACACTTCATGTGTTTATTTTCCTCTTCTAAATGGTGACTAATTCTCTAGTTTCAAAGCTTTGCATTTGGAGATTAAGACTATGTTCATAACTAATAATGATACAGTTAGTTTCTTTACTATGATAAAAACATGCACCATAAAGTTTATCACCTTAACCGTTTTTGTGTGTAGTGTTTTTTTTCTTGTTGGCTGCATCTGGTCTTCGTTGCTGCGTTTTCGCTCTTTCTAGTTGTGGAGAGTGGGGGCTACTCTCTGGTTGCCGTGCGCGGGCTTTTTGTTGTGGTGGTGTCTCTTGTTGCAGAGCCTGGGCTCTAGAATGAGGGCTCAGTAGCTGTGGCTCACAGACTTGGTTGCTCTGCGGCATGTGGAATCTTCCCAGACCGGGAATCAAACCCATGTGCCCTGCATCGGCAGGCAGGTTCTTAACTACTGGACCACCAGGGAAGTCCGTGTGTATAGTTTTGTAACGTGTATGTGTGTGAGTCGCTGAGTCATGTCTGACTCTGCGAACCCATGGACTGTAGCCCACCAGGCTCCTCTATCCATGGGATTCTCCAGGCAAGAATACCGGACTGGATTGCCGTTTCCTTCTCCAGGGGATCTTCCCGACCCAGGGATCTAACCTGGGTCTCCCGCATTGCAGGCAGATTCTTTACCATCTGAGCCATGAGGGAAGTGTCCATAGTTTTGTAATAGGGAATTTTTAAAAAAGGAGGCAACTCCACATGTCATAACCATCTTGGTCAAGGCTGGCAGCTGTGTGCTTCCCACTCTTCCCTCAACCCCTGTGGCAGACGTGGCTAAGAAAGCCTCCTTGTTGACCGGCCTCTTCTCCCAGAGCCTCAGAATCCTCTCGACAGCACTGCCTGCAGTCCTCCCTGGGCATACAGATGAGCCCACTTCTCAATTCTAATTAGCCCACTTCTAAGCTTACAAGACCTAGAAGGGAAGTGACTCCTCCTCCTGGCTATACAGCACACCAGTGGCAATATCAGGCCTAAAACCCAGGTCTAAAACTGTGCACGTCTGCGTCCACCCCGCGCCACATGCGCGCACACACACACACACACACACACACCCCAGCACGTCTGCACCCACCCCACGACACACACACACACTGCGTGTCCGTGCCCACACACACAAACACTGCACGTCTGTGCACAGACGCACACACATACACACTGTGCATGCACATGCCCCCCACACACCGCACGTCTGTGCACACACCACGCATGTCCGCGCCCACACACACAAACACACACCATGCACGTCCGTGCGCACACACACCGCGCACGTCCGCGCCCACCCGACACACACCGCATGTCCTTGCACACATACAGCACATGTCTGTGCACATGCACACACAGTGGTCTTGCTGAGTCCTCCAGATGTCCAGCATAGCCTTCACTTTTCTCTTTGTAGCAGATGATGCGTCCTAACTTCTTGCATGTTGTCACATGCATATTCCTGATGTTTTGTTCTGTTTCGCCCTCATGGGTCCTCCTGTGCCCTGTGTGTCTTTCCAGGTATGCTGCACCTGGAACTCTTAGGAGTGTTCCAGCAGTGAGCGTCAGGATCTGGTTAGCTTTCTGGGGGCTTTTCACATGTGATTAGCTCCTTGATTAAGGACTGGACTGAGCTTCTGGAAGTGGAGGGCAGTGGCTCTCATGATCTCTTTCCCTAGGGGAGTCTGGCCGGCAGCTTAGACTTCTGCCAGAATTCAGCTTGTAAGTGTTAAGCGACTTGCTTTCTTTGACTTGATGGCCTTAAGTGCTTCGGAAGAGATCTTGGAGCATACATAGAATGACCTCATTTGTCTTGTTGGCTGCGAAATGTGTTTCTCTGGTCTTTTGTGACTAGTCTTACCAAATGTAAGTTGTTTTCAGCTTTTCTCAGTCCTTGGAATTTGTTTCCAAGAGCCTTTCTAGGAATGTGACTGATACACCTGTTGATGCCTTAGGAATTCCTAGTGAGGTCAGAGTGCAGGGTCAGAGTTCTTGACTGTGATACATACATGAGGATACCTTGCAGAGAACCCAAATGGAACACTTAGTAGATGCTCGACAAATAGTTTATACATGAGTGACTAGTTTGCCTGTCTGGTCATTTCTTCCCCACTTTCTGCTGGTGTCCCCAAAGGCTCCTCTTGCCTGCCTGCTCCCCTCGGCACCCATCAGGCTTTTGATCCCAGTGTCACCCAGCTCTGGCCTGCCCAACACATGTAGACGGTCCTCACCCCATTCACCATCCAGCCCCTGTGAAATAGTTGCCCCGCCGTCCATGTGCATGTGTTTGCCTTGTTGGGGTGTGAGTGTTTTTCCAGTTTACTTCATAAGATAGTGGCCAGACTGCACGCTTCCTGCTGCATTTTCCACTATCTGAGAGTCAGCCTCACCATCTGTGAGCAAAAGGTCTCATCTTTTTATTATTCTCCCATGGCATGTTGCAAAACATTAAGTGTGAGCTGGTTTCCTGTGGCAAAAAGTTGACTTTGATTTGTTCTTTTTGAGGTTACTGTGAGTTTATCATAACAGGAGTGCTAAAAATAATTGAGTCTTGTATGGAAACAGCATTCACTTACCAGCATGAACAATAACACGCAGGTTTAACCCAGACCAGGAAGACATGGACTTCATCTCGAGATGTGAATTACTGAGCAGAGAATCTCTGGCAATCCTGACTTTTCTCAGTCTGTTTTGACGAGTCATGGAAAAGTACTTAGGCCATCTTTGAACCACAGAATTAATGCTGAAAATAATCTTAGACCATTTTTGGAGCACCTGCCATGCTCCAGATCTCGTGCCTGGAGATCGTCACGGGAAGAAGAAGCCTCCTTGCCAATGGAAAAGACAGACAGAGATAATCCTGCTAGTGAGGGGAACTGTAACAGAGGGCTATTGACAAAGCTGTCATGTTGTGCTGGTCTGTTTTTCAATATGTGTGAATCATTCGACAGTCAAAAGCAAACTGTTCTGAGAGCTCAGGGAACTTGTGGTCTGGCTGTCTTTGGGGAATTGGGAAGGCTTCAGAGAGGAGGAGACATCTGAGCTGGATTTTAAAGAATAGGTATTTGCCAGGTGGTAGAGGGAGGTGAGAGTATTGTGGGCCAGAGAAGCAGCGCCTGCAGGCGGCCAGCAGGGTGGAGACTGTGGCCCCGCAAGGCTGGAGCTTGGTGCAAGCCAGCCAGACATGAGATCAGGGCCTCGCTTTTTTAGGTTTCTATTCTTACAGCCAGAGGTTTCCCAAGAGGATATCAGGATCCCTCAGGGAACATTTGAAATACAAGTTCCTTGGTTCTAGCTCAGATTTACTGAATCAGAACAACTCAGAGTGGCTGGCATCTACATTGTTGTACACCTCCCAGGTTTCTAAAGGACCAGTCAGTTAGAGGGAAACCATTGCCCTAGGAGACGGGAGCCTCTGTCCTGTGTCAAAGCCTTGCTTCATTCATTTGCAGTTTTATTTTAAGACATGTTAAATGCTGTATTTCAGATGAGGACATGACTGAGGCAGGGCTAAGAAGATAACCCCATGTCGCTCTTGAATGCACTGTTTTGTCTATAAACCTCAGATTAAAAAAATAAACAAATATTGAACTTGAGTTAGGTTTGTTTTTTACAGTGCTGTGGGTTAGAAATTCTGAAACTTATTTACTCTTATTCTAGGATACCATCTGAGCCACCAGGGAAGCCCTGGTTGGAGCAAATAGGCAAATATATCATGGATAATGAGACTGGATTTTTTTGTTGCCAGAAAGGGGAATTCGTTAGTTCCCCTTGTTGTTTTAGTCGCTCAGTCGTGCCTGACTCTTTGTGAACCCATAGACTGTAACCCATCAGGCTCCTCTGTCCATGAGATTTTTCGGGCAAGAATACTGGAGTGGGTTTTAATTTCAGTCTCCAGGGGGTCTTCCCAACCGAGGGATCGAACCCATGTCCCATGAATTGTCAGGAGGATTTTTTTTACCATTGAGCCACCTGGGAAACCCCCTCTACTTCAATTGGAATTGGAGTCATCTGGATGAACTCATGGTTTTTTTATATGTAGGTACAGAAATAGATGCGTGTGTGTCCACGTATTTACATTTTTTATTATTTAAAAAAATATTTAGCTGCTCCAGATCTTAGTTGTGGCATGCAAGATCTTTTTAGTCGTGCCCGGTGGGATCTAGTTCCCTGACCAGAGATAGAACTCGGGTCCCTTACATTGGGAGCATGGAATCTTAGCCACTGGACCACCAGGAAAGTCCCCATGTGTTCACATTTATACATATGTGTTTCCCAGCTCTAACTAATAGCCATGAACAGACTTCATGGTTGTTAACGTGCAGAGAACCAGGACTCCTTGGAGAAAGGGCTGATTCTGGGCCTGGGGTAGGAAATTTACAGGTGTGCTTGGAACATCCTGCTCTGCCTGAAAGTGAGGACGTGTACAGAGAATGACAGTCGTGTCTGCGTGAAGGTCACAGGAGTCAGTTTGAAGGGGTGCCTACTGATCAAATCTGGGAGAATTTGAGGATCATATAAATCATGATCGTAGTTTACTACAACCCATAGAATAAAATAACTCATGAACCTGTACTGATAATTTAATAAATAAATGAGGGAGAGAGGAAAGGTTTTTGTTTTTGTTTTTTAAACAGAAGAAGAATAATAAATACTCCAAGAATGAGGAAGATTAAAAAAAAAATCTGTGTTTGGCCATCATACTGGTAGTATTGTTTTAAAGATCATTGATGGATGCTAAAACGAATGGGAAAGTAGGCTGTGAAGCAGCATAGATGTCTTCCCAAGATACTTTTTGATTTATTAGATACTAGAGAACACTGGCAGGTTGTCCCTCCACCAAGAGATCACAGTTAACATTCCGGGAATAGGACAGTAGGTCTCATGCACCCGCTTGGGCCCACTGAGCAGGTGGGAGATGGAATAAGTAGCTCCTCGCTGCTGGATTGGCCTCTGGTTCCTAGCCCAATGTGGGTGGTCCCAGCCCAATTACGAGGAAGCATCAGACGCACTTGGACTGAGAAGATTCTGTAAAATAAATGGCCTGTGCTCTTCAACGGTGTCATTAAAGACCCAGGAACTCCATTTCAGATTAGAAAAGGATGAAGAGACAGGGTAGCTAAATGGAACACGGACTTCCCAGACTGGATCTGAGAGCAGAAATTTTTTTTTTTTGCTTTTGCTTTCAAAGACATCAGTGAGACAGTAAAATTTCAAAAAGATCTGTTGAGTAGGTAGTAATACTCTTATCAGTGTTAATTTTCAGTTTTGATAACTTTTGTGGTTCTATGAGAATATTCTTGTTTAGGGGAAATACACAGTGAAGTGGGGTTCCTGGAGCTGGTGGATCAGACCTCGGGCCTGCCGTGGAGGGATTAGAATCTTTTCCAAGGTGGCTGATTGTTCTTGGTTCATAAGTCCAGCCCAGAAAGTTTAGAGTTCCTGTCTGCTTTGTGCCACCCCTAGAACCTTGATGTCTCCAGATTGGGATTTGGAAGAAAGGCATTTTGGTTCTACTGTCACACAGTTCTTGGCCTTGAGCAAGCCCCTTTACCTTATGGCCTCTGTTCTCTCATATAGGAATGGGGGAGATGTTGATAACCTACTCCCAACAATCATGTATAGGAGAGCTTTAGAAATTGTCCTGTCTTCTTCTTTTAATGTTAACCTTCTGAGTAAAATAGTCAGATGTCTCAGAGGAAACCGCCATTTCATGTGTATTCTTCTAGAACTTTCTAGTATTTTGTGCCTCATTCTTCCTCATCACTGCAGAGATTCTTTGGCAAGGTTTCTTAATAATGAACAGTTTTAACTTTTTTATGGTTAGAAAACTTAGTTTCATTGACTCCTCCTTGCTCAGCTCTCCCTGCTCCCACCACACTCCCAGCCTACCTGTTTTTATGATTTTTAACTGACTTTGTCTCTAGACCTCAGGTTGATTGGGTGATCAGTTCTCTGCAGGAGGAGCTTCTTATTTTAGAACCTGTAACCTTTGCACACCAGCCGTCGCCACTTGCTGGGCCCGGCATTTCCCCACGGGTGTTCTGGTGTCCAGCAATGACAAGAACTGCTGAGGAAGAGACAGCCACAGGGAAATGGGTTCCGATAATGGGACAGCCACTGAGTGCTTGTTGATTTGCTGCTGTCATAACCACAGATGTTTAAAGATAATTTGTAGGGAGGGAAGAAGAAAGAAGTGGTGGGTTTTGTTGTGTTTCTTTTTTTCGTTGTTTGGTTTTTTTTTCTGGTGCCACTTGTCTTATCAGTGGTACAAAACCCAGACCACAGTCATTCAGAAAGGAAGAAGGCAGTGCCACGCAGAGTAGAGAGGTGAGGGGGAGGGCAGAGGTGAGCCGTGAGTGCAGTCCTGGGCTTCATTGCCGTCGGTGGGTAGAGACTTGCTGGAGAGCCAGCTCTGGTTAGGCTTGTGCTCCATTCCTCAACCTGAAAAAGAGGCACATAACCCAGAGTCTGCCACCAGGGGTCACAGAGATTAACAAATGCAGGCCAGGCACATCTTGTGCATTCATAATTTTTTTCACTTTTTAATTTTTATTGGTGTATAATCAATTTACAATGTTGTGTTAGTTCCAGGTGTACAACCAAGTGACTCAGCTATACATATACATGTATTCATTCTTTTTCAGATTCTTTACTGATAGGGATTCTTACAGAGTATTCAGTAGAGCCGCCTGTGCTATACAGTAAGTCCTTGTTGGTTAACCAACAGGGCACTGTCATGAGAGCAGATCTTACTATGATCATCTCATTTTCACAGACGGAAATAGAGTCTGGAAGAAGCTTAAGTCGTTTGTCCAGGGTCACCAAACCTAGTAAGTGTTTAAGCATCCCCCAATAAATACCACGTCCCTCAAAGTACTCAGTCAGACTTCAGCTATTCACCTTACTAATTAATACTCATGGCATTATATCCATTTTTTAAAGTCTGAACATCACAAGAACCCGTGACATTTTCTTGTTCCACTTTTGCAGATGGGAAACTGAGGCCCACCGAGGCCAGATTGAAATAATGGGCAACATTGTCAGCAACCTGCCTTGTCTTCTCTGCAGGCTCATGTCTCCCCCACCCCCATGTTAGCCTGTGTTTGAGCTGCTCTCGGGCCCCAGCCCAGCTGCGATTCTGGTTGAAAGCCTCACATCTCTTCCCTGACTGTCAGACAACAGTCACGGGAATGTCCTGTGCCATCTTCCCTGGGCAAGAGCGGTTGGTGGAGAGCAGCAGATGCCCAGAGTTAAGGTCATGTGCCACTCAAGTGCTGGGCTGGAGAAAAGCCCCTGTCTCCCTGCTGCTTGTGACCAGGCAGGGGAGTGTGAATGGGAGAGGGTTCTGTCAGAACAGCTCTGTGAGCCGAGGGTGCGGCTGGCCACGCTGGGAGACGGGGCCAAGCGCTCAGGGTCCAGGGCGCTCCATACTTGGCCTCTATATAACCTGCCTCAGCATTTCAGAATGTTTATGTCCCCTTCTTTTTGTAAGTTACAGACTTCTCAGACTGCTCCATTGTAAAGATGAGAGTCAAGCTCAGGAATCATTAGACCGTTGTGTTTTGTTTTGTTTTTTAAGAAGAGAAATGGGGGACTTCCCTGGTGAGTGGGACTCATGCTTCCACTTCAGGGGTCACAGGTTTGATCCCTGGTTGGGAAACGAGGACCCCACATGCTATACAGCACAGCTGGGGGATAAAAATTGTTTTCAATTTTTGTTTTAAAATAATAACTTTTTTCTTTTGTTTGTTAAGGAGAAATAGAATATTTCAGATGGAGTCTGAATGGGTGGTTTGCATTATTCTAAACTGATGGGTTCTGGGATGGGAAACTAAGTTCATTTGAAGTGATTTTCTTTTTTCTTTCTTTTTTTAAACCAGTCTGTATTCTCTCTTCTCTCTGCTTCCAGGGAGGCAGTGCAACATAGAGGTTAGAGGTGTAGTGACTTTGGAATCTATCATAAGCCCAAGCCTTAGTTTCCCACCTCGGATATGAGGATGATCACAGTTGCACCCACCTCATTCTCTTTTATGTAGAAGAACTCATTCTGAATATAGGCTATTACATGCCCCCATTTTAAAAACTTAAATGTTAAGGAAACAAACATGTGACTAAAAAAACTGCTTAAACATAATTTTGATAGCTGAATAATACTCCATTCTGTCAACTTGTCATTTTTTATATATGTGCTTAGTCAGTCGTGCCCAACTCTTTGTGATCCTATGGGCCGTAGCCCACCAGGCTCCTCTGACCATGGGATTCTCCAGGCAAGAATACTAGAGTGGGTTGCCATTTCCTACTCCAATCATGTTTTATGTAATCATCCTATTATTGGATGTGAGATTGTTTCCAGATTGTGGCATAAATAACTTGGCGGCAACCGTTTGCACTTAATTAAATCACTGACCAAGGGCCTGACCTTTTGTAAAGCCCCTCAATACCGCACCTTTGCATGGCTGGGTGAGCCAGTCCCTCCGCTGCGTGCTCAGGTTGAGTAATCTGGGTCTTTCATTTGGTAGGCAAAACCCAGCAGGTCATTTCTGAGAAGCAGGACTCCCCTCTCTCCCATCAACAACTTTCATCCAGCTGCCTCAAGTTTTCTTCAGAAGACAAGTGAGCTGTAAATAACCAGAGACAGCTTTCTTTCTCCCTCTGCTGAACTGAGATGGGATGTGGTCAGAGACTAGCTTTCATTGGCGAGATGAAAGGATGGCCAGGACTTGGTGCTCGGCAGGGGTGTTTCAGAAAAAGTCTTCAGGGCAGGCCAATCTGGAGGTGAAGTTCTCTGGAGAAAGAGGTCAAAGGCCCGGGCGGGCCTCAGTTTCCCAAGGGGCTTGTGTGCGTGCCCTCTGTGGACTGTGATCTCTGCCTTTTGGGTCCCAACACAGCTCAGCATACGGGGTGGAGGTGGTGTGCAGGTGCTCAGGAAATGTTTGTGGACGAGAAAATAAATGAAGGAATATATGCATGCACATACTTTAAAATTTCTGGGTTAAAGAGGAAAACTAAGAGAGGTAAATGAAGCGGGTAGTGGGGTGGAGCTGAGCTGAGCAGATGACCAGATGCCACCAGATGCCTTGAAAGGTGAGAGGCTGAGAGCCAGCAGGCCTCATGGGGGTTCCCGGAGACCATGCCTCTGCCTCCCCCAGCCCAGCCCCTTCCCTCCTTTGAGCTTCACGCCCGTGGGCCAGCCGTTCTGCACCTTTGGCCCTCAAATGTGGCCTTGAAAAGCAGGCTTCTGTCTTATTTCCCTCTTGAGGCAGATGTGGTACACTGTGTGTCTTTTTTTTTTTTTCCTCTGGCTGAACATTCCTTGGTAAGAAACAGAACCATCCTGGCTATCTTGAGGTCTTCATTCAGTTCAGTCAGCACAGGAGCAGGCTGGTTAGATCTGTGAGGGCCTGTGTCACCTTTTTGTGAGCCTTCTCCCCGCCCTGTGACTCCTTTCCTTCCCTCTGCAAGCACCGACGCTTCCTCAGTGTGTGCTGGGGGGGCCCGCCCCGTGCTGGACACTCAGTAGGTAACGGTGAACAAGACAGATGCGTCTCTGCCCTGCAGAGCACCAGAGGCTGGTGAGGAGACGGGTCCGTCCTTGTACAGGTGAGCCGACACTTGGACTGTGGAGTCTCAAATTGTGATTGAGACCATGAAGGCCAAGAGCAAGGTGAGGAGAGTTACCAGAGCCAAGGCGCGGTCGCCCCCTGAGCTCACTGTTGAGTTGGTGGTGGTCTCAGTCACGTGAGGAGTCAGGGCATAGGCCAGTGCGCCAGCCTCTCATGAGGGCCATGTGAGTGGGGTTTATGGAGGTCGGACAGTTCTGGAGTGGCACCATGGACCTGATGCTCCCCTGGCGCCAGCCAAGGTGCCTGGCCTGTGTTCATTCTGTTCATCCTTAAACCGCATGAGTTCAGTGCTATGACGATTCCCATTTTATGGAGGAGGCTCAGGGATGTTGTCAGGGTCCAGCGTTACAGTGATTTAGAACAGGGTTCAGAGCTGTCTGTTGGTTCCAGGCTGCCTGGGCCTGGGGAAGGGCTCTGCACAGAGAGGGCACAGTGGCCCCTGATGAGCAGCACGGGCAAGTCCCAAGGGCAGGAGGTGGCCAGGGTCAGCATTCGGGCCTGGAGGACCCGCCAAAATATGGTGGTTGTGCCTGGTGGGAAGGGGGTGTCTGGCTGCTCGGGGGACCACCTGTTCCACCCCCTCGCACCCACTCAGCGCCTTCTCTCGCCCCCGCCTTTGTCGCCATGTGTTGCTATGCGTGTCACCTCACAAAATGCTCGGGATGGCAGAGCGTGCATTTTGCTCTTTGCCGTGCTCAGGCCCCAGCGCGGAGTCTGTGCTCACTGTGTATTTATTGAATGAACAGTTGACTAAACAGGAGACCTGGTGTCTTGCCTTAGAAGGTGGGCTGCTGGCTAAGAGGACAACTCGCCGTTTCATTTTCTTGGAGATGTATGTCACCCAGGAGTGGATCCGATTCCCAGACCATTCCCAGAGAGAATGAGTCTCTTGAGTGAGCCAGTTTGGGGAGAATGTTGAGGAGCACCAGAGAGGTGAGGCAGGGGTATCAGTTCTAGGCACCAGCCAGGCAGTTTTATAGAGATTTGCCTTTTTTCCTTTAGATGAATTCTTTCGGGGAACAGCAGTTGGGTTGGAGCTAGTTTGCAACATTTTCATCTTTTTTCCTACAAAAATAATGGAGTTTTTGAATGGCCTTAGTGATTATGCTAAATACACTTGTGCTATTTAAATGCAATGAAAGTTTTCAGAAAGAAATAGAATAATTAATAATATTGCTTCCCGGGTTCCTGTTATAACACTAATCTAGTAGTCTGATTCAGATTAAATTTGAATTTGGGTTAATTTCTCTTTGTAAAAGTAGTAGTTTATCCACATGTACAGTTTTTCTTCTAATCCAGGAAAAGGTGCTTGGTTTCTCCCTTTCAAAGTTTGTCTTCTCCGTTGCATGGGCGAGTCCTGAACTCTAGCAGAGACCCCAGTCTGTCCTCAGTAGCGGTGAATGTCACCCCCCACCCCCAGACTTCAGCAGCCTGAGTTAATTAAAAGGTTCAGAGGAAGTTAATCAAGTTTGGAACTCTGATTTTGTGCAGTGTTTTGATATGTTTCGATGAATCATCTTTTGGCATCCCTAACAGTATTTGATCTTCATGGAATAGTTTCATAATCTGGAAACTGGCAGGGAGGTGCTCTCCAGAAATGCAGAGTCAACAGTGGTGTGTGTATGTCTGGCCATTTGGGAGGGCAGATGATAGAACAGAGAGGGGACTTTAATAAGCAAGAACCCGTCAGGGGCTCGGGTCAGTCCTGAGGCTGCTGCCCATCTAGAACATTGGGCTTCTTCCCGCCCCCTCCAGGCCTGCTCACTGGAGTGCTGGCATTAAAGGAAAAAAGAGTACAGAATACAGCCTCTGTTTGCTTTGCTGCAAATAAGTGGCTGGAGTGACTGGCCCCTGTCCCGGAGGCCCTGTGCGAACTTCAGATGTGGTCAGTGAGGCCTCTAGACGGTGCCAGGCTGCCGGCCTACATCCAGGCGGCCTGCACCAGGAACAGGCAAGGGGCCCAGAGAAACAGCGGGGCCAGCTGCTGGCGTCCTCTGAGCGCCGTCTTATTTCTTTCCGAGATGAAACTGGTCTTACCCTCCGAAGATGGATGGGCCAGGGCTCGTCTGGCCCCTGCCTCCTCTTCTCAGCCGCAGAACTAGGAACTTAAAATTATTGGACCAGTTGAGAGAGGGCAGGGCCCGTCTGGAAAATGCATCTCACCAAAATGTGGTCGAACGGGAGTCCTCTTAAGGTGGGGGGGCAAAGAGCCAGACCACTTGGGATCCTTGGGCTGCATTCCTCATGGTCCTGGGTTTCTGCTGGGTCCAGTTAGGATTAAGAAGCAGAGATTCTGAGTGCCAGCATTGGCTGTTCTGTGCCATGCCGCAGTTGCAGTCCCATGGGAAAACTGCTCAGTCTCTGAGCTTCAGTTTCTTCACCTGTGAAGGAGGGAAGCGTATTAGGACCTCCCTCCGTCCCTCAGTTATTATGGACGTAAAACGTTTAGAAAGGTGCCTGGCCTGGAGTAGGCACTGTTTGTTTTGGAGTTATTACAATACTTTGAGTTTGCTTCAAGAGCTGTGTTTCGTAACCAGAAGGTGAAAAGTTTTGTGGCGAGGGCTTAAAAAATGAGCCTCTCTGATGTCCCTTGTGACAGTTCGTGCTTCTGCCCCAGTGACACAGAAGAGGACTGTACAGGAAGCAGCTGAGGTGGGGCCCCAGCTGCAGTCCCGCAGCCTCATTCGCTTCCCACCTGCTTGTCCCTGGCCCTTGGACTGTGCGTTACAAGCATCTGCTCAGGCGACACTGACGCACACTCTGTCTGCTCTGGAGTGATGGACAGGATGAGGGCTGACATTCTATACCATCTGCTTAGAATGTCCTCTTGACTGGACTGGAGATTTCCAGGTTCGTTTGTCTTCACAGGACCTTGTTGGAAAAGAGGCCCGGCCTCAGCGATTCCTCACCACAGCCTTTCCTCTACCCTTTCCCCACACGCTTGCCTGAAGGCACTTGTTTAGTCCAGATCAGAATCCCAGCGACACATCCACAGAGGTAGAATTGGAGCTCAGGTAATGGCACTTCCGTGTTAGCCAGCATCCAGATGGACATTGGCTTTGAGTTGGCTGCCAAATGATCGGGCCGAATCAAGGATTGTAGAAGCTGTATTCTTGGAAGAGAGAGAAGACTAACATTCCCAGAGAGCAAACAGTATCCGAAGCAGGTGTTTTGGAACCTTCTAAAGAAAAAGAGGACAAGCCCTCTGATGTGCAGAGCCCTGTCCAGGGCGCGTGACTAGCAGTCTTTCTCTGATACTGGCACTGAGAAAAGCATAGCCCAGCAGCAGTTTGCATCTTCTTTAATCCAGACCTCCGCTGTCTGGGGTCTTCTGAGAACTCTATAACTGTTTATGAATCTATCTCAGGCTGCAGTGGAGCTGTCTGTCCTGGCCTCTAATTCCCCGTCCTCCCCCATCACCTTCAGGCTTCAGAGACCTTGCTTACCATTGGACTCTGACATCTAGGTCCACCGGGCACACCTAGGTCAGCCGTGCTCACTCGTGCTGGGGAATGAATGAATTTTTAGTACTTCTTGGAGAGCTGTTCTCCACTGGGCCTCCACTGGGCTGCTCATCACCAAAACTGTGTGTGAGTCTGAAGAAAACAAAGAGGTCGGTGATTCCCTAGTCCCTAGTCTGGGGCTAGATCCAAACATTTGCATTTTGAGAGAGCCCCAGGGCAATTGCCCATTCACCTTTAACTTTTAGAGGAGAGCTCCTTGTACTGAGAGGGAGGGAGTATGATTTGAGGGATGAGTTCACTTGTTCAGTCAGCAAACACTGATGAGACTTAAGTGGAACCACTTCGTGAACTGTGAGTGTGAAGGGCCCTCCCAGGGCCCCCCAGGATCTACTGTCTCTCCCTTTGCTCCAAAACAGCCTGTGTGCTGTGGGAGGAGGCTCCGCCTGCCTTGGAGAGCACAGGGGGACAAGAGTCCCCCCCAGCCCGCCTACAGTGACATCTGGATGAGGCAGTGGAAGGGGCTTGTGTTTTGATCGGTCTTCTGTTCATGCCTATGTCTTTTCATTTGGCTTACAAGTTCAAGCCTTGTTCAGAGCTCGTTCCACGGTAGCTCTCACTTGCTGCCATCATCTGAACGCTTCCTCTAGTTCACATCCAAAATGAAGCATCCCTTTCTGGAGGTTGACATAGCGGTTGTATTAACTACGGGAGGGTTTGTAACGATCCGACTGTCTGATGCGTCGGAGCCCTTGGCTGGCCTCTCTGGCTGGAAGCAGTTCATCCTTTGAACTTGTGCCTAGAATGCATGCCTCCTCCACCTGACGTCTCTCCTGGGTCAGAACAGGGCCTTTTCCCTGTGCTGAAAGCTTCCTGGACCTTTCTTCCCAAACCCACACAGACTTCACTCATGGTGCTGACGCTGGGAAGCTTTGCTTAACAGCACCCTATAGAGGATGTCAGACTGTTGTACTGTCATGGTTCTCGTCACAGGCATTTTAGTCGTTTTTGTTATTATTTGATTACCTTTCTGACTATGTTTGTTGAATAAATGAAAAGTGTTAACCTTTCACTTGGCCCACAGTTTAATTAATGTACTTCCTGTAGAATGAAAAAAAATTGTTTTATTATCAACATTTATAAGTATTTATTTAAAAAATTATTGAAGTACTGTTGATTTACTGTTGTGTTAATTTCTTCTCTACGGAAAAGTTGATTCACATTTATAGACATTCTTTTCCACTGTGCTTTATCACAGGTTATTGAATATAGTTCCCTGAGCTATACCTTAGGATCTTGTTGTTATTGCGTTCTATATATAATAACTTACATCTGCTAATCCCAACCTCTCAATCCATCCTTCCCCTTTAGCGAGCACAAGTCTGTTCTCTGGGCCTGGGAGTCTGTTACTGTTTCATAGATAGGTTTGTTTGTGTCGTATTTTATACGTCGTATTTTATACGTCGTATTTTATACGTAATGTGGGTTTTGTCTCTTTCTGACTCACTTCACTTAGTATGATCAGCTCTAGGTCCATCCCCATTGCTGCAAATGGCTTCATTTCATTCTGTTTTGTGGCTGAGTCAATACTCCATTGTGTATACACACCATATCTTTATCCATTCATCTGTCGATGGACATTTAGGTTGTTTCCATGTCTTGGTTATTGTAAATAGTGCTGCTTTGAATATAGGGATGCGTGTGTCTTTTTGAATTGTAGTTTTGTCTAGATATATGCCCAGGAGTGGATTGCTGGATCATACGGCAACTCCTTTTTTTTTTTTTTTTTTTTTTTGAGGACCTCCGTACTGTTTGCCATAGTGGCTGTACCAATTTACATTCCCACCAACAATGTAGGAGGGTTCCCTTTTCTCTGTAGCCTCTCCAGCGTTTGTTATTTGTGGATTTTTTTTTTAAAATTGAGGGCCATTCTGACCAGTGTGAGGTGGTACCTACCTCATTGTAGTTTTGATTTGCATTTCTCTGTTGGTTAGTGACATTAAGCATCTTTCCATGAGCCTGTCAGCCGCACATCTCTTCTTTGGAGAGATGTTCATTCAGGTCTTCTGCCCATTTGAGTTCTATGAGGTCTTTGTATGTTTTGGAAATTAAGACCTTTTTGATCACATCATTTTCAAATATTTTCTTTTCAGTTGTGAAAAGACTTGCTTTTTTAACCTGCCTTCTTC
Organism: Oreotragus oreotragus; assembly: GCA_006410675.1. Taxonomy (NCBI): domain Eukaryota; kingdom Metazoa; phylum Chordata; class Mammalia; order Artiodactyla; family Bovidae; genus Oreotragus; species Oreotragus oreotragus. The sequence continues at coordinate 80,645 of SJYX01023105.1, forward strand.
CTTTCCCAGTGCTCCTGAAGTTTCGCACAGATAAAGGAAGAGATCCTAGTTCTGATACCTTTGGAGAAGATTCTGAGTTGTTGCTCCAGATACGAAATGACGTGCTTGATGCCCTGGGTGTCAACCCTGATCTGCTTCCTGAAGACTTTGTCAGGTTGGTCTGACTATTTATCACAATTGAGTTTAGATTGATAAATGTCTGTGTTTAGTATTTGGACACACACACATTCACACACACATCCCCATGGCCCTCCGCCCCTCTGTTAGTATATGAAAAATGGATATGGCATCCTTGTTCCCAGCATCTTCACCCCTGGACACTGCGATGCTTTCAGCCTCAGGGACCAGTCCTTTGTTCTTACACACAGTCAGGTTTTGGTTTTGATTGGTGAGGTCCAAAGGGAGACTTAAGTCAGGAATCCCTCCCAGACAGTTTTGGGATCATCTGCTTACTTCCAGTCTCTCTCCGCATCTTTGAGGGACTCCGTAAACTGCCTTGCTGTGCTCTCTTGTAGCAGCAATAATGATGGCTAGAATCTACTGAGCAGCTATTACAGTACCACGCATTGTGGTAGCTGCTTTGTGTATGTGCCCTCTCTTGACAAGATCCCATTTTATAGGAGAGGGGAAGCTGAGTTAGAGCTCAGAGAAGTCCAGTCACTAGCCTGAGGTTACACAGCTAATAATGGAAGCGTGGTGCAGTGCAGGCTTTCAGTGCTTTACCAGTGCAGCCGTATGGTTGTCACAGTAGTCCTTGAAGGGTGTGTTACTTCCCCGTGAGTTAACTGAGGCTCAGAAAGATACAGTCACATGTCCAAGGTTTTAGTAAGTAGCTGACCAAGATTTCCCCACACCACTGATCCCTAGGGACAGCCTAGTACCTTGGTTCCTGTTCAGCAAGAAAGTGGATGGTGGTCCCATCCATTCCTAGTCTTTTCCCTGTGCACTCATGTCTGGGGACCTCACTTAGACACAGACAGGCCTCAGCCAATTTAAGACCAGCAGTGGGGCTTTGAATCGCCTGCCGAGCCCTCAGCCAGAAAGAGGCACCTGGATACCAGGCACTCTTGTAAGTTGGGACCGGGAGGGAGTTCAGGGGCTAATGACACCACCGCCTGGGATGGGGTCCCTGTGCCGGGGGATGGCCCACGGAGAGCAGGTTCCCACAGGTGTCCAGCTTCAACAGTCCCAGCCAGGCCAGCGAGCACACCCAGTGCCAGTGCCAGGCCATGAGCGTGCAGCCGAGTGACTGATTTGGGCATTGAGAGTGATAAATGGCCTGCCTGGGCGTCGCCAGCCAGTGGCAGAGCCCCCAGTTCCCAGAAGGAGAGAGCCACAGCCTTGGTGCTAACAGCCTGTCTCGCTGCTGGCTGGTTTCCTCTCCACAGAGTGTTGTATTCCCCCCACCCTCCCAGTCCTCTTTGCAGAAACAGCTCTCCCGTGTCTGTGCCCCCATGTCTATGCCCTCCCGTGCTCAGGCGCTCCCTGTCTATTGCCCTTTAAGTGAGAGGTGTTTGATGGCCTCTCGACGGCCGGCCATGGCCAGTGCAGATCAGGCTGGGGGAGATGCGCTGGGGATGTGGCGGGGAATCGAGCTGCCGTCTGGCAGCTGAGCTGCCTGCACAAATTGTCCACCGCCAGCTCCGAGCAGGGTGCGCTCACTTGAGGAGGGAAAGCTGTGCCCAAGTCTCCGTTTCCCTCATCTGTCTGTGATCTGCTTGTCCCGTCCTTCATGTTAGGTAATTTATTCTCTTCAGAGGGCTCAGTTGCTTTTCTGATTATGAAGATAACAGATGCCCGTTGCCAAAAAATAGAAAAGGGAAGAAAAGGATCTCCCATAGCCCCTCCCAGTGAGAAGTCACCACTGCTGGCTTGGGGTTTAATTTGGGGATTTAGCCTCTCAGAAATCTGTACGTGTATTTACTCATGTGTCTTCTCTTTTTTAAATACCAAAATGATCACACTTTCCATGCGACAGCCTTCCTTTTCCAGCATCTCATGGATCTGTTTGTGTCACAAGTAAAGATCCGTGACCTCACTGGACTGCCTGATGTTTCATTGTCTACTGTATGGTTTTTATTTAACCATTACCTGCTTGCTGGTACTTAAGTTATTTGTAGTTTTTCACTGTTACAAACATCTATGACAAAACATTCGTAATGTATATGTGTAATATAATTTGTGTTGTTAAATTTTGGCATTATGGTAAAGTGCACGCATCATGAATTACACCATTTTAGCTATCCTTAAATGGACAGATGAGTGGCGTTAAGTCCATTCACACTGTTGTCGCCTGTGTCTGGTACCCGTCTCCAGAACTTTGTCCTCATCCCAAAGTGAACCTCTGTCCCTGTTGAACACTGACTTCCCATTGTGTGTCCCCAGCCCCTTGCAGCCTCTTTCTTTCTCGATGAATTTGACCGTTGTGGGCATCTTGTTTAAGTGGAATTGGAATGTAGTATATGTCCTTTGGTGAACTTACTGGTCCTTAAGTTTCAGAGATAATAGACATATTATTGAAAAAAACATAGCATGGAATGAATCCAAAGATGAAAATGAGGGGAAGTGGGAGGCACAGATGGGATATAACATAGGCTCAACACATAACACAGGGAATATAGCCAATATTTTTATTAACTGTAAATGGAAAATGACCTTTAAAATTGTATAAAATTTTTTTAAAATAGGGACTTCCCTGGTGGTACAGTGGTTAAGATTCTGCACTTCACCTCTTCTGGGCATGCAGGTTCAATGCCTGGTCAGGAAACACAGTATCCCACATGCTGGGCAGTATGGTCAAAAGTTTTTTGTTTTTAAAATAATTTTAAAAGAAAATTAAAATTACTCATTCCATGAAGGGATGGGGAGGGGAATCACTGAATTTGTTCTGTGCCATATTACACTGTCTTGATTATTGGAGCTTTGTAGTAGGAGGTTTGAAATTGGGACATTTGGGTTCTCCAACTTTAGCTCTTTTCCAAGATTATTTTGACTATTCTGGGTCTCATGCACAATTTTAGGGGGGATTTTCCCATTTCTACAAAAAAGATTAGCTGGAATTTTGAGAGGAATTATGTCAAATGTATAGATTAATTTGGAGAGTATTGCTGTCTTAACAAAGTTAAGTTTTCTGATCCATGAACATGGAAATATCTTTCCATTTATTAAGTCTTTTATTTCTTTCAACAGTAGTCTTCAGAGAGTAAGTCTTACACATCTGTTAAATTTATTCCTAAGTATGTTATTCTTTTGGATGCTATTGTAAATGGAATTCTTCATTTCATCTTGAGGGTGTTCATTGCTGATGTATAGAAATAGACGGGGTTTTTTGTGTGTGTATGTTAATCTTGTATTCTGCAGCCTTGATTCAAATAATTCAGTAGTTGAGATAATTTCTCTGTGGTTTCCTTAGTACTGTCTGTATACCAGATCGTGTCATCTGTGAAGACACATCACTTCTTTCTTCCCGGTCCGGATGCCCCTTGTGTCTCTTTCCCGCCTTCCTTAGATGCCCTGGCTGGAGCCTCCAGGACAGTGTTGAATGGAAGCGGTGATAGCAGACATCCTTGTTTGGTTCCTGGTATTCGGTGTTTTGCTGTTAAGTGTGATATTAGCTGTGGATTTTTGTAGATGTCCTTTATCAGTTTGAAGAAATTTCCTTCTGTTCCCAAATGTTGAGTGTGTTTATCACGAAAGGGTGCTGCGTTTTGTCCCATGCTTTTTCTGTGTCTGTTGAAGTGATCACGTGTATGTTGCTGTTTTGATTTACTGGCATTTTGTTGAGATGATACTTTTTTTTTTAAGATTATATACTTTAAGAGAAAAAAAGTAGAACATTCAGTTTGTATAGTAGGATCACATAGAATAAAGGAGAATTTTTTTAAAGGAAAAAATTGACTATCTTTGAGAAGTATAATTGTGGCAACTTGTTTCTCCTGGCTGTAGTTTTCTTTGTTAGGTTTTATAGTTCCTCAGAGGACCTTGGTATGCAAGAGGAAAAGTTGCCTCCATAGATGAACAGATGGGGGTGCTAGTCCCAGCCAGGGGGTGAGGAGATGGTCACCCCCCAATCCCAGTTGGTGGGAGTTGAATGGGTCGAGCCTTTCTGGAGGGCATCAGGACTCAGCAATTCTATATTTAGGAATTTGCCATAAGGAACTGTTTGGACAGTTCTACCAAGGTGTATGATCACAGAGTCCAACAGCTTAAATATCCATCCATAGGTTATGGGGCACAGTGAATAGTAGTTGCTGTGACCTGGGTTTTCAATTATATATATTTAGATATGTGCCCTTTTAAAAATATCTGGAAGGGTGTGCACCAAAGCGGGAAGACTGGAAGTGTTCTCCTCATGGTAGGGCTCCAAAGAGAAGCTTTTCGTTTAACTTGCCTGCACCGCAATCTGCTCATTTCAGAAACCCCTTTGTGTTCAGCAGGGGAGCTGGCGAGGCAGGCTTCCTGGAGGGAGGTGGTGGAAGACAGTGTTTCACTGTCTGGGATGGATGATTGGGAGGGGCAGGTGACAATATTAGCTAAAATTTGTCCTCTAGGTTTCCCCTCCTGGCCCAGAAGGGTTGGTATCTATGTGGGTAGTGAAGACCTTTCTCTGCTCCCGTGCTTTAATTTCAGACCCCGACTTTGCCAAGCTGTCTGCATGTTAACACAGGCCTGCTCCTGACATTTGTCTGGGACTAGCATATCGAACCCACTGCCCATTGTGGGACAAAAGAGAATTGCGAGAATGTGACCGGGGCACCAAAACATCTGGTATTTGTAGGGCTTTATTTTTAGGATGCACAGATATAGTCTTATCCTTTAACTTCAAAAAAAAAGAAGTTGTGAAACAGTTCTTGCCTGCCAAGGTTCAGATGTCTTTCTCGCCACCTACTAACCTGGATCAGATTTACTTTTCACACCTAGATACCAGTATTAGCATTGCTGTCTGAATTGACTTCTCCTGGTGGGAGATGTTTTCATTCAGGCAAACCCATCACTGACCCCTCCCAGATGTCCACGCCAGCCTTCCTGTTGCTCAGAGCTCCGTTTCACATGTCTTCTCTTTTAGGTACTGCTTCTCTGAGATGGCCCCAGTGTGTGCAGTGGTTGGAGGGATCCTGGCCCAGGAAATTGTGAAGGTAAAAAGTCCCTGTGGCATGGAAGATCACTGGCCTTCCACGTTAGGACCTTGAAAGTGCAGACAGAGAGAACCCAGAGCTATCTTAGAGAGCTGCCTGGTTTCTCAGACTCCACTCATCCTTGTCTCCTGACCTCCCTGTTCCCTTTCTCCCTCCCTTTTTCCACTTCATCCCCTTCTCTCCAGCCCGTTCACGTGGACCTTCAGCAAATGACCTTGGGAATGCCTACTTCGTGCTGATAAGCCCAGAACTGGACACAGAGCCCACGGGGTGCTGTCTGCCATCCCCTAACTGTACCAACCAGCTGTCTGGTGTTGACATTTGCCACAGATTCTGCTTCTCCCAGCTCTGTGAAGTGGGCACTGTCCTGATTCACACTTAAGGGATGGATGCCGAGGCCCAAAGAAGGGCCTCCACAGCCTGTGCTACTCCTGTCTGCTCCACAGTTTCCCTCCACTCATGCCATGGCATCACAGTCCCCTCTCGTGGCTTCACACACTGTGGGCGAGTGTAGAGCAGGCGGGAGTCAGCACCAGAGGGGCACAAGCCCTGACCCTGGAGCCCACAAGGCTCTGTCCAGGGTGCCCTGTGCCCACGTTAGGCAGGTGTCCTCCTTCCTCTCGGGAGGGGAGCTCTCACACAGAATCATGTGTTTAGTACCTAGCACGGCTCTTTGAAGTCTCTTCTGGAAAATTTGGGCTGTCAGAACTGTAGCATACCCCCCAGTATGTGTTCCTTTCTTGGGAGACTTTGATATTTTCCTAATGTGATGAATTTGCCTTCTACACATCTTGACCACTGAAGTGGACTTGCAACAATGGACCAACTTCCCCTGCTTTGTCTTGGTTTCTGCAAACTTGCTTCAAAAACAGTTGACTCAATTTGATGGTCCCACCATCTTAAGGCTTTTTTTTTTCTCTCTCTCTTCTTCCCTGATCATTCTCTGGATCAGATTCTTTCTCTAAATCTAACTCTCTGTGGCATAGGCAGTAGGAGGAGAGTAAGAGGAGAGACGTGCGCTGCTGTGTGTGGTCTCACTCCTGCCTACCCAGGCTGGTCGGAAGGCTCAGCTCAGGGCCCCCGTCTGGGGAGTCGCTAGTGGCTGCGGGAGGACTGTTAAGAAGGACCCTGAGACTGCCTCTGGAGAGCCTTGGCAGGAACGAGAACAGTGATGGGACAGCAAGGGCAGAGTGGGAGCCTAATAGGTGTCATACAATGATGAGAGCATAGATAACACTTGTTTATTTTAAACATAGTTTTCTCTAGGACTTTTTTCTTTTTTTGACTATGCTGGGTCTTTGTTGCCGCCGCAGGGCTTTCTCTGGTTGCAGAGAGCGGAGGCTACTCCGCAGTTGCGAGGCACGGACTGCTCACTGTGGTGGCTTCTCGAGGACATGTGGGTTCCGTAGTTGGGGTAAACGGGCTTAATTGTCCCTCTGTGCGTGGAATCTCCCCAGACCTGGGATCGAACGCGTGTTCCGTGCATTGGCAGGTCGACTCCCCACCACTAGACCATCAGGGAAGTTGCTAGGTAGCATTTGTTGAAAGCCCATTCTGCACTCACTGCTTGGAGACCTTGTTCTTGACTTGATAGACTCATTTGATCCTCACAACGGCACGTGAGGTAGGAACCGCTGCGATCCCTGCCCTGAGATGCAGAGCAGCGGTAAAGCCGGGATTCAAGCTCATGGCGTCCGGCTTCTGGGCCTGTGCTCTTCAGCACTCATCAGCAGGTCCCGGGTTCCCTCAGCCTCGCCTCCACGCATCCCGCATCCCGCGGAGACGCTGCTCCCTGACTTTCTTGCGTGGGATGGAGGTGTGGGCTGGGCCGGTGGTCTTGGCCCGATCTGTGCAAGGGCGCCCCTCCCTCCTGCCGCCGGGGACAGCTGTGGTCCACATCTTGTCCTGGTTGTCCCATAGCCAGAGCGCTCTGCATTCCTGCCTGCTGGCGTGTTTGGAATCCCCCCTCCCCCTTCAGGAAGCACGTTACCTTTGGCCCCATGTTCACCCCGCGCCCTGCTGTCTTGTCCCTGCCCCTCCCCCTCACTTAACACCGGTTCAGCTTCAGCCAGCTGGCAGTAAAGGCTTGCCATCTGAGGGCGGCAGACCTCCGCCCTCTCCCTGGTGGGGCCCTCTGACCATGGTAAAATGTAAACAGCAGGAGATGGGGGCAGACGTACAAGTCTGTTCCTTTGGCATCATCTGTTTCCCTCCTTCCTTGTATCTTTCCAGACACCACACATTCTAGCCCTGTCCTCTGTCTCATCCTCCTTCCTTGGGTTTAATCATTCTTTCTCTCTCACCGTTGGTGGGCAGACTCCCCGCCTACAGCACTAGAGCTTAGAGTTGACAGCAGCAGCCTCACCAGGCTCCATGTGAAAATGCGTTGTGTCATCTCCTGGAACGTGGGTTCTTGCATCTGGGATCCACCTGTGTGCCCTCCACCTGGCTGAGTGCCTGGGGGGCCTCAGATATTGGAAAGGACCTCCTGTTCAAGCAGTAGCAGCTCCCATTTATTGAGAATCGACTCTGTGGCCGGCATGTTACAAGCTGGATCGCATTTCATGTTCACCAGGAAGCCTAATAGGCTGAGGCCATTTGTTTGGGTTTTCATATGCAAGCTCAGAGAAGCCACCCTCTGACACCAGGTCAACACCTCCTCTCCAGAACAACAGTTCGTTCTGGAATAAGCACTCGGAATAGGTATAATCATCTCCGTTTTACAAACGAGGACTGGGATTGGCGCTCAGTTCAAGGAGGAGAGGTTCAGGGCCCAGCTTTGTAAAGGCGGGCCTGCCTGAGGAGTGACTGCACAGAGCTCCCAGGCACCTTGGCAGGTTGCAGTTTGCGTGGGTGATATCCTCCTCTTTAAACAGTGGCCCTTCTTGGGTTGAGAATGTCTTAGAAAACTCACTGTCACCTCTGGACCTTTCCCCAGTCCGCACAGGTCACTCGTGGTCCAGCATATAATCCCAGGGACTGTCACTCGGGAAATGATGACCATTTCCATGGCCGACTAGCATCTCCCAGGCCCTCTGGCTGCCCCGCCTGGTGTGTCCCTTGGAGGGCCAGCAGCACTGCCTTCCCCCGGGAGTGTCGCTGTGTTCCCCCCGGTGACAGAGGCTGTGCTCTCAGATGGGTCAGAATGATCATTCACTGCCTTTCTCAGTGGAGTATTCATAAGTAATTATTACGCCCATTTGCCATTGGTGCTTCTCCGAGTTAAGCATTGTTTTAGATATTGGAGGTAAAGCATGTCTCTTAATCCCCGGGATAAAACAGTTGTTGTTTTCATTTTAAACGGGGAACGTAAAGGTCTGAGAGGCTAAATGGTCTGCTCAAGGGCACACAGCTGGTAGGGGACAGAGTGCAGGGACAGGACAGTCACAGTCAGAACTGTTGCCTGACATGGCCAGATAGCCCCTGGGGAGCAAAATCAGCCTCTTTCGAGAACCACTCTCCATGTTGGCTTTGAGAAGAACTTGGTTCAGGGGTCTGTTCTCTTTTCTCCCTCATATCCCCTTTTAAGCACTTGAGCTGAACCCTCTTGTTTCCCTCCGCAGGCCCTGTCTCAGAGGGACCCCCCTCACAACAACTTCTTCTTCTTCGATGGCATGAAGGGGAACGGGATTGTGGAGTGCCTGGGCCCCAACTGAACGCGAGACTGCGGTTCCAGAGATGCTGACCGCACAGCGCCCTTGTGCGATCGATCCCCTCCCCTCCCCGATGAAGGCCTCTCCAGGCAAGGGAAAAACCAAGTCACTGAACCGTACGAACCATTTCCTGCGAGGCTGTGCAGCACTACTGCGCAAGGGCCTGGGTCCTGACAGTCTCTTCCCCGCCTCAGGCCTCCCAGCTCGCCTGCGTGGCCAGTTCCTGGAAGTCCCCAGCCAGGAACCAGCACACCTGGTTGCCTAGGAGCCTCTCGCCACCTTTTTGTCCTCGGTCCCCACCTGATGTCCCACAGCAAGGAGCGTGACTTCAGGTGGGGAATAACGCCCAGGGCAGTGAAACCACACAGCAGAGCCACTGTTCCAAGTGTGGATAGGTGCCCCTAAGAGAGCCAGAAACACGGTGGGCGGATTGTGTCTCCACCAAAGGTTGAAGCTCTGAGAAACAACAGGTGCCATCTGGTGTGCTGTTCTTGAGTTTTAGTTTAGGGTTAGTTGAGTTCCAGCCTGGATTTTGAAAGAGAGGAAGTATTACCAATTCTCTTGGGTATTAGGGTGAGGCCTTGCCAGTGGAATATTAATGGGAAAGCTTGTTTAAAAAGGCAGATTCCTGGGCCCCACCCCTGGGAAGCCTGACTCTGGCTTTGAGGTGGAACGGGGAAGCTAGCCTGTCTTCCCGCAGAGCCCCTCACAGGTGCAGGCTGTCGCGCTGCAGGCTGCCTCATTGAAGGGCTGTGTTGGTCCTTCTTGTTACTGAATCGCAGCTGTTTGTGTGTTTTTTATATTTTCTATATTTCTTTGGTTCTTCAAAAAGGAATGATAGAAATAAAGTTATTTGCTTTAAGATTTGTTTTTCTTCCACTTGAGAAACTTCTTCCTCTGACAGGGAACAATGGACTGTTTAAACTTGAAGATGTATCCCTGGGTGCTTGAACACAACACCAAGGCCCTTCCCTGTCACCATTCTTGCCACTGTTTTTCTGAGCAATGCAGCAAAAGTTGGCATGCTCATATTCTAAAGCACATAGAAGCTTGAGTCTTGTTGTCAAATAATTCCGTTAAGTAGTGGCTGTTCACAGTGACAGCAACTGTAATGTAATAATAGTGGGAAAGGAGTAAAAGTGAGCAATGATCTCATAGCAGTTAAGTGAGACCGAAGTAAAATGCCCCAAGTCCCACAGCTGGACGGGTCAGAGCTGTTGCTGGAGTGCCAAGTGTATCTTGACTCAGCGACCCGAGCGTGCGTTCCACCTGGAATGCATTCCTCACCCACACTTGGCTTTCTCCCCATATTTAAATTGGCTGGTTAGAATGAATAAATCAGCTTCTCCATTTCAGCCCTGTTGATGTCAGTGAGAAAAGAAAAGCACGGATCTCCTTTGGGAGGAGGGACTCAATTCTCCCCCCTCCTGGTTCTCTCTGCCCCCGCCGGAGGTGAGGCTAGGCTCTGTTTCTGGAGCAGCCCTTTTCTGGGCCCTGGTAGTGTTGAATCGGGATCTTTGCAAAAATTTCACAGGGTCTTGGAAAATCTGAGCTAATTACACCCTTTATTTTGCAATGTGGGGCCTTGGTCACAAGGGGGAGCAGATGGGTCTGGATGGATTAAAAGCAAAACTGTCTTAGAATCTTCTCTGCAACTTTTCAAACTTTTCCACCCCTATACCTGTAATGGCAGAGACTGAGTGACCCCAAAATGACCCCATGGGAATCTGGAGCGTGGTGCTGGAAACTTCCAGCCCTGGACAAGAAAAAGGCTTAATTCTCCTTGCTTTCAGATTTCATATTTTTCCATATTACAAGTTCGTGTTAAGAATGGATTTTCCTAAGTCTCCAGGAAGTCCATGGTGATTATCCTGTGGGTTCAAACACCTCGGAACATACGCAGCCCACTTGGGAAGAGGGATCCTGCCTGTGAAGGTAACGTACGTTTGGTGGGGGAGGTGCTGAAGTTAGCAAATGGTTCTACCAGGCCTCTCCACTCCATACCCCACTTCTCTTGTCTCTCGTGTGCTTAATAACCAAACTTAGGTTCTCAGTGGTTGAATATTCTAGTGAACAGGTGCTACTCAAAAAAGCCTCCCTTGTCTTAAGAGTCCACCTGCCAGTGCAGGCGACCTGGATTCGATCCCTGGTCCAGGAAGACCCTACGTGCTGGGGAGCAGCTATGCTGGAGCGCCACAACTGCTGAGCCCAAATTCTAGAGACTCCGAGCCGCAACTGGAGGAAGCTGGTGCACAGCGATGAAGACCCAGCGCAGCCAAAAATCTCAAACTTTTGGCCCCATCACAGCCTTACATTCCATGATTCCCCTTTGCACAGCAGACCCTTTTTTTTTTTTCCCAGATTCTTGCAATTTATTGATAAATATAAATGTCGCATCTGTTGAAGTGTCCCCTACTTGTCCCTGTACAGGTGGGGAAGTGTATGTTTTAGTTGGCAAAGAGTGTAATAACAGCTGAAGTCCTCACAGGACCCACTTGATACCTTTCAAAATAATTAGACTTCAGCTAAGTTGCTTGAATCTTCACGGCAACCATGTGGGTAGATACTGTTGTACCCATATCACAGATAATGGCAACAGCCTCACCCACCCAAGTCTGGGGTAAATAGAGAAAAAAATTTTTTTTTTCCTTTTATTTCTGACTCTTCAAAGCGAAAAGTAAATGTCTAAGGACTTCCCTGCAGGGGCCCCTGGGTTTGAGCCCTAGTCAGAAAAGTAAATCCCGCAAGCCGCAGCTAAGACCTGGCACAGCCGAGTAAATACATATTTTTTTAAAAGTTCATACTTGTGGGCATTTGTAAGGGGTGTTAATATCCTCTGTATGACAACTACGGCATGAAATGATGGGGAGAAGAGGGTGAGCGGGGCTGTGTGTTGGCAGAGCTTCTGCGCTGTAAGTGACGTGACAATCCATAGATAACAAATAGGTAAGGATGTTTGTGATCCCGAGGGCAATACCTAAAAATGCTGATAAACCTAAAGATAACGTTTAAAAGAATTGTTAGAAAGTATTCAAATAACCCAAGAGAAGGCAGGAGAGAGGAAACACAAAAAGCTGATGAAGAGAAAACAAGAAAACGACCTAATCCAAACAGGTCAATAGTTCAATGAGGCGACTTCTCTCGTTGTCCAGTGGTCAGGACTCCCAGCTCCCACTGGGCCTGTGTTCAATCCCTCCCTGGTTGGAGAACTAGGATCCCACAAGACATGACACAACCAACATGCCCTCCCCCCGCCTCGCCAAAAAAAAAACACCTTGGGGCCTTGGGTGTGTGTAAGCATGAAGGAAATACAGAGAGGCACAAGATGAATACCCAGTACCCACCCACCATCGTTGTGCTACTTGCTGTTTCTGCTCACCATTATTTGCTATTTATTCATCGTGATACATTTCAAGTTCATTCCTGTTGACTGCTGTGTGTTCTATTGTGTGGCAGCAGACTTGATTTACCCTTCAAACTGACGGTTCTTGCTGCTTAGATGGGGGCTTTGTGTCTTGCCAACACTTGGACACCTGTGCATGTCCCCCTTTTTTTATTTCTGGCTGCGCCGAGTCTTCATCGCTGCACAGGCTCTCTTCTATTTGCGGGGGGGGGGGCGGCACCTTCCTAGTTGCGGTGCTTGGGCTTCTCTTGAGGACGGGCTCTAGGGTGTGGTACGGGCTTCAATCGCTGTGGCACGTGGGCTCCAGAGCACGGGCTTAGTGGCTCGGTGGCATATGAGATCCTCCCAGAGCAGGGGATCGAAGCCACGTCTCTTGCATTGGCAGGTGGATTCTTTACTGACCCACCAGGAAAGCCCCGAACATCCACTTGTGAACGAGACACCCCAGAAGGCACTTATTGCCACAGACAGGTACATCCTCAGCTTGAGAAGCTTTTGCCAAATTCTTGTCCAAAATGATGGTTCGCGTTTCCGTTTCCCTCAGCCTGCCCTTTGAGAAGAGCCACTTTTGGGGAATGCACTGGTGGTCCAGTGGTTAGGACGCTGCTCTTCCACTACAGCGGGTGCACATTCGATCCCTGGTTGGGAAACAAAGGTCCACGTGCACCACACTCCTCCCCCCCCCCCAAAAAAAAACAACAACCATTTTCTCTGAACTGCCCCTTTACTAGGATACCCAGGGGAAGGGGCAAGGCTGGGGTCTGAGCCTGTCTGGGCCAGTCCTCTGTGGAACATGCCACAAGAGAAACATTTGGCCCACTACCCTGTTTTCCAGAAGATAGCAGTAGAAGCACCTCTTCTTACATTTTCCTTTTTTGGGGGGCAGCCATACCACTTGGCTCTTGGGATCTTAGTTCCCCTGACCAGAAGAGGAACACGGGCCCCTGCAGTGGAAGTGAGGCATCCTAACCACTGGCCCACCAGCGAAATCCGTCCCCTTCTTGTATTAATTCAACACAGGGTTTTAACGCTAGGTTAGAGGGTGCTTGGGCTTTCCAAGTGGCACTTGCAGTGAAGAACCCGCCTGCCAGTGCCCACCAGGTCTATCTCAGGACTGACACGTTCCCCAGGACTCCTCATGGTGGGACTTCTGAGTAAGTTAAAGGTCATTCACTCATTCTGTGAATCTTGAGCCCCCTGATGTTTTATCCAATAAGAATAAAGTGAGAAAGTCTCCCCAAAGCCCTGTCTTAGCAGGGCTTAGCTTTTAGTGGGAGCCCAGGAGGCGTGCATGAAGGTTGGGCTCCCACGATGGCTCAGAGCCATCTTTTAACCAGAGCAACAGACACCCCAGGGTGCTCCAGGCAACACCCGCCCACCTCTTCCCAGACAAGGGAAGGACAGGCTGGGCCCAGGCCCCACCGAGGGGAAGGACAGCTGACAAGAGTATCCACTGTTCCAATCTGATTTTATTGAAAAGGAAACATACAAAAATCATGTACAAAAAAAATTAACCAAACATGTACAGAAAATTCATTCCGGTATCTACAGCAGCGCATATACAGTATTTTACAGGCTGGGCCATCCCTCCCCACTCCCAGACTCCTCCCTCTTCTGAGATTTGCCCCCCCCTCCCTGACTCCCCGTCTCCCCCCAGCGCTTCGCCCTGGGGACTAAGGCTGGGGCGGCTTCCGCCAAAATATCCCACCCCCCAAATGAATGCCAGTGGTCACACGTGCTCTCTCTAAACCTATGCAATGGGATTGATGGGGGGGGGAGCGGGGGGTGGTCGCGGGCAGAGCACAGGATTCACAGTCTGGGCCCCTCCTGGCCACCCCCAGATGAAGGTGAGGCAGGCATGCCCACCACCCGCCGGCTGGCTCGGGGAAGATGGCTGGGCGCTGGGCCGGGGCACCCATCAGGACGCACCCCACTCTCTGGCTCCAGGAGGCTAGTGGTCACGTTTGGCTCATTTGCTCTTCATGGGCCCCCTCCCCAGGAGGAGGGGGGGAAGCACCAGGGGCCTGAGACCAGGCCCAAAGTGAAGGAGCGCCGGGGGGAGAGACCCCCGCCCCCCAGTGTCACCGCTGCAGCTGGAATGGGCAGCCAGCACCAGCAGCCTTTCCTGAGATGGTGGTGGGCGGCAGAGGGGGGCAGCTCAGGCCCTGACCCCTCGGTCCCCGCCGCCTTCAGACGCCAAGTCCTTCAGCCCTCTCTCCCCTGGCCCCTCAGGCAGGGGCCCAGGAGTCCACGTCTCCATCAGTGCTCCCCGGGGCTAGGCCGGGGCTGGGTCGGGAGTGGCTGCCCTGGCCCACCCCTAGGTCGGGCAGGGCTGTAGTCCAGTATGCTACATGGTGCAGAAAGAGTCCCCCGCGCTGGCCAGGGCATCAGGAGTTGGGAGGGTCCTGCCCCCCCGGGTCCCCGACATCCACCGGGCGGGTACAGGCACCTAATTGGGCTCCACCTCGGGGGCTCCGCGGCCCCCGGGGAAGGGCAGGAGTCCCATGATGAGATTGTACAGGACCCTCCAGGGCGAGGGGCGGTGTCGCTGCCGCTCCTCTTGTCTCTGGGGAAAGGGAGCAGACAGGAAGTTAGACGGGCTAGAGATGGACGGGTGGGGCGCACAAGGGGGTCAGGCTGAAGGGCATCGAGGCGGGAGGCACAGACCCTCCACCAACCTGCTCAGGGCGGTACTGTTATTATTGTTCACTGGGTCATCTCCTGGCCTGGAAGAGACTAGGAGGGACAGGATGTGGACGAGGCCCTCAGCATAGGCCCCGTGCGTATCAGCTCTGATCTCCTAGTCCCTGGTCTCCAGATGAAGACAGTCACCCGACCGAAGTCACTCGGGCTTGAGGGGTAGACTGGACCGCAGCCCACCTGCCCTCCCATTGAAAGCTGATGAGACACACAGAAGGGAGCATAGAGCCCCCCTGTCTCAGCGATTCTGGAATACTCTGTGCAAGAACTGAGAACTATTCAGTGCTGAAGCTGTACAGAAATATGTTTGGGCCAAGCAAACCCCCAGCCCTTTCCTGAGTGGCAGGATGAAGGCTGGGGGCAGCCTCTGGGACTGTCACAGTTCCACAATGCTAGAAAAGCGGGAATGAAGGAAGCTAGATACAAGAAAAGGTTGCCCTCCAATAAAAATCAAGAATACTCAATACTTATGGAGAGCTACAGTTCTCTCCACTCTGCACTGAGTGCAGGCCTAGGTCCTGTGCCAAGGAACTAATCTCATCCCCACCAGATGGGAAGAAGAAACCCATTTTACAGATGTGAACAAGAAGGTCAGATCAACCATGCTAACGATCTTAATTGGTGCCTGGGGGTGGGCTGCCTGGTACCATATTTGTCTCTGCCTCAGTCCCCACCGAATTTTCCAGCCAGAAGGTGACCAAGGGGGCACATGAGATTGGCAGAAATGCCACTGTCCCACTGTGGAGTGCCACTTGGCACAGTCACCTTGCTGAGCAAGCCAAATGTTATTTATCAAGGCTAGGGGCCAGCAGACCACCCAGGGATCTACTGTGGAGACATGTGTGTGCCTGGAGATACCCATTTTTTGGAAGAGCAAAAAAAAAAAAAAAAAATTACATTTAAAAATTTGAGACACTTCTGGAATATCCTAAATACCCACCAATGAGAAAATGAAGACAGATATGACATGGTGATCCGACAGAATGCTATGCTATGTGGCAGTGAAAATGAATGAACGTGGCTGTATCTCAAGCAAAACACTGAGGGGGTGGGAGCAGCTTTGAGAACACACCAGATCACGTTTAAGTCTGAAACGCTTCGCGTTTGTGACCTGGTGAATGTGTTGTAAAAGAATCAACACCTGCAGACCAATGGGACAAGCCAATCTGTGAGGTTTCCTTTGAAAGCGGGGAGGGGAAGAGGGTCAAAGGGCTTCGCAACATCCGGTTTTTGTTTTTTCCCTCGAATAAGCAAGCAGTATGGCTGTAATGTTCAGGTTGGACAGAGCTGGGTGGTGGGCGCCCCGGTATCTGTTATTCTCCGTTCCACCGCCTTAGGCTTCAAGTATCTGGTAGTAATGAGAGGCCTGGCTGAGGGCCCGGGGGCGGGGCCTTCAGAGGGGCGGAGCTCCAGGCCCCGCCTCCAGCCCCCCGGGGAAGCTAGGTGGCGCGCCGCCGCCGCCGCCGCCGCCGCGCGGGCGGGTGGGTGGGAGGGGCGGGTGCGGCCGCGCCGCCGCTGCTGACTCATCGGCTATAAATAGCCCGGGATATATGAGCCGCTCCACCGAGCGCCGCCCTCAGTCCCCACGGCCGCGGGCCCCGGGCGCGCAACGGCGCTCGCGGACGCTCCGGACCCGGCCCTCAAGCCGGGCCGTGCCGGCCACGGCGCGGGTCCTACGGCGGCGGCTCGGCAACCACGCCGCCCCTCCCAGCTGCCTGTCCCNGGGGGCGCTGCCGAGCCGGCACCCCATTGTTTGTAAACAAACCCGCCGGACCGCGGAGGCACCTGCGCTCTTGGACCCTCAATGCCTCCCGCCCAGGGACCCCAGCCTCGTGGAGGGCGGGGAGGGCAGGGAGAGAGGGGACCCCGGTGTGGGGACGCAGCGCGCCCTGCCCCCGCACTGTCTCTCCGAGTGCACTCCCGCCACCTCCTCCAGGGAGCCCACCCGGCCTGGCCAATCGCGGCTGGCGGGGATTCGGGGTGCGCACACTCACCCCGGGGGCATGAACACGCCGGAGGGGATGGTGATGGGGGGCGGGCGGCTTCCTTCAGGAGGGCGCGCCCGCCGAGCGCCGCTCGCTGCGGCTGCTGCCGCTCTAACTGCAGTGGCTGTTGCTGTTGCTGCCGCAGCTGCTCCTGGAACCGCAGGCGCGTTCGCGTCCTTGTCGCTGCTGCTGCTGCTGCTGCTACTGTCGTTGTTGCTGCCGCCGCCGCTAGGCGCCCGCTCGCATGTGGCTCGCGCCGCGTCTCAGGCCGCCCGGCGGATCCCGGGCCCGCACGGCGGCCGCCCCGCCCCGCCCCGCCCCCGCCTGTCGGGTCCCACGCCCCGCCCCCGAGTGACGCCACGGCCGGGCCCGCCCGCCCGCCGCGGACAAGTCGGGACTTGCAGGCGCGCGCCGCGCCCCCTACCTCGGCGCGGGGGGTTTCCCTGAAGCCGGGGGCGGGGAAAGGCTTGGGCCTGGGGGCGGAGGCGCGCCGATCAGCCGTCCAGACGGGCGGGACAGCTGGACACACACACACTGACACACTGACACACTGACTGGGACCCACAGACACACACCCCGAGACGTGTATGCAGGCTGACCGCCTGGCACTCCAGGGTACATAAAGTCACGTGCTGTCAGGGCCACGGGGCCAAGCCCACTCGCAGACACGCCAGATACACTCCCTGGACAGGGGCGTGGACGCACAAACTCACGCACTGACGAGGCACTTACCCATTCAGGCACAAATACATACGTAACGTGACTTCCTAACAGTCTCACTGGGACGCAGTGTCACAGACACAGAAGTTGCCCAAACACCCGCAATGCTGAGCACACCTAGGCTCACAAAGCAATCATGTTCACGAGCTCTGTTTAGGTACCCACAACACACACAGTGATGGACCCACACAGACACCCACTGAGAGCTTGTCTTGTCGGCACACAGAAACTTCCTGAGAGGCAGAGCAGGAGACACACACACACACACACACACGACACCTGTCACTGGGACACCTGGACACACTGCTTGATCTACAGTGTGTAGAAACACTACAGGGACACACCTCCAGCAGCTCACACACAGACACACCCCCAGCAACTCATAGCTGACACATGAAAACTGCCAGAAATTGACCCTCCCAGACACAGATCAAGTCAGACATAAAAAGACAGACTCCCCCAACAGACAATCACAAAGTCACACCTGTGATGGGTTCCTAACTGGCCCACTGCAGGGACACGCTCCGGGAGCATGCGCACCTGTCCGCACTCACCACGAATCTGGTGGGGGACCCAGGGGGAGAAGAAAGCCTCGGGCAGCTGGCACGGGACATGCCCGGGCAGCCTCTGCAGTGGCTCTCACCCGGGGTTTTCTGCCTTTCAGTTCCCTTTCCTTTCTCAGTCTCCCTTCGTCACTCCTTCCCCCACTCTGATGTGGTGACACGAGGTGGTGTCTAAAGACTCTGGGGCTCTGTCTCCCGTGCACTCTCCATTCCCTTTGCATCACCCCCCAAACCCCACAGCGTCATCAGAGGGCAAGTGGCCTCTGAGTGCCCAGCAGAGGAGGGTTCTCAGGGGGTTGTCCAGGTTCTCAAGTTTGGCCAGATGCTTCTATTTCCCAAGAGCAGAGAATGCAGGTCTCATGTGTGATCTCCCTCCTTCAAATNTTTGTGACCTGGTGAATGTGTTGTAAAAGAATCAACACCTGCAGACCAATGGGACAAGCCAATCTGTGAGGTTTCCTTTGAAAGCGGGGAGGGGAAGAGGGTCAAAGGGCTTCGCAACATCCGGTTTTTGTTTTTTCCCTCGAATAAGCAAGCAGTATGGCTGTAATGTTCAGGTTGGACAGAGCTGGGTGGTGGGCGCCCCGGTATCTGTTATTCTCCGTTCCACCGCCTTAGGCTTCAAGTATCTGGTAGTAATGAGAGGCCTGGCTGAGGGCCCGGGGGCGGGGCCTTCAGAGGGGCGGAGCTCCAGGCCCCGCCTCCAGCCCCCCGGGGAAGCTAGGTGGCGCGCCGCCGCCGCCGCCGCCGCCGCGCGGGCGGGTGGGTGGGAGGGGCGGGTGCGGCCGCGCCGCCGCTGCTGACTCATCGGCTATAAATAGCCCGGGATATATGAGCCGCTCCACCGAGCGCCGCCCTCAGTCCCCACGGCCGCGGGCCCCGGGCGCGCAACGGCGCTCGCGGACGCTCCGGACCCGGCCCTCAAGCCGGGCCGTGCCGGCCACGGCGCGGGTCCTACGGCGGCGGCTCGGCAACCACGCCGCCCCTCCCAGCTGCCTGTCCCCGGCGCGACCCCGCAGCGCAGGGCAGCAGCTGCCGCACATCTGGCTGGGCCGCCGCAGCCCCCTCCCCGGCGGGAAGTCCCACCTGCCGTCTACCCCTCCCCCAGCACTCACCCGCCGCTCGTATAGCGCGTTGAGGTCGTCCGCCATCCGCCGCAGCTGGGCCCCGATCTCTCGGGCCCACTGCTCCTCCTCCCCCCGGACTCCCGGGGCCGCTTGGGTGGGTCCGCCCGCCAGGGCCCCCGGGGCGCTGGGCACTGGCGATTCCAGGTGCTGCTCCGCGGGCGAGAGTGAAGGCTGAGGACCTGGGAAAAGCCGGGGCTGGGGTCACACCCACCACCCCTCTAAGGCCCTGCAGTGGCCCAGAGGAGGGCCGGCTGGCTAGGACTTGCTTCTCCCTTTTCCCGTCGCCTGACTTCTCTTCGGCTCCCTACCTCATCTCGAGCGATGCCACTTTGCCCTCTTAAGAGCTAGATTTCTTAGCTCCTACTTCCCGGGGGAGAAAAAAAGTGCTGGGGAGGCCTTCCTGGGCTCACCTGTCTAGCAGCCAGCTACCACCCCACTCCCCGTGTTAGTCTGGAAGTGCTTCCTCTAATCCTACCCAAGTTGTTTGTTGATGTTTAGGTAGCTCAGTCGTGTCGACTCTATTTGCGACCCCATGGACCATGGCCGGCCAGGCTTCTTCCAAAACGATTGCCAAATTTTGACTGCTCTACTCAACCGACAGGAAAACTGAGGCTCCCCCTGGGAATGGGGCCCAAGGTCACACAGGGATACGGTGACTGACTACACCCCGAGTCACAAGCCTCGGGTCTCCAGGCCTCTAGTGTCCGACCACAGTGAGGCCACACCCCCGGAATGTGGCAAAGGCCTGGAAACCCAGAAGGCCGGCCTATAGCCCCCAGTGAGCCTGGAGGCTAGGATGCGGGACGTCCCCACGCACTTTCTGAGTTCCTCTGACGACTCTTCCTCCCTCTGTCACGCCGGGTCCTGGCCTGAGGGATCCCTGAGAACTAACCTCAGGGCCTCAGTTTCCATGCCTGTCATTCTGGTCTAGGAACCGGGTATCCTCCAGCCTCCGCTGGCCAGGGAAGTCTGCCCTCTCCTGACCTCTTCGGGTTCCGGGGGACAGGTGGGCAGGGAAGCGGAGAAAACCTCTCCCTTGCCACCAAGCGGGCCGGCCGGGCACCACGGAGTTAACAGCCCAGAAGGCAGGGGACCTTTAACCCTTCCCTCCCCAAGACCCGCCCCCCCTACCCTTTCCCCCAGACAATGGCCTGTCCCCCTCCTTCCTCCTCTCTGACTGCAGAGAAGGCGGGCCCTGGCCAAAGAGATGCAGATAAAGGCACCAGGCCACCGTCGACCCCTCCCCGAAGTCCTGAAGTGACAGTCCTCTCTGCCCACACTCTTTCCAGCTGCAGTCCTCAAGGGGCTCCCGGGGACCCAGACCTGGAGAGGGTGGGGGCTGGAAAACAGCTGTTGCCCCGGGCCCGGAAAAGGCCATGGGCTGCAGCTCGCGGACTGCAGTCCGATTCCAGGAGGGACTTCCCAGTCGGCCTCCCCCCACCCCCCAGCCTCCCACTCCGTCTTCCTGCTTCTTGCAACACAAAGACCACACTGGCCACACCCTCCCCGTGGCCCGGCCAGCTCGCCACCTCCCCCGACTCGCTCCCCTTTCCTGGGTTCCTCGGGGTCTCTTTTTTCTCAGCTCCCAACATCTCAGGTGCGGGGCAGGCACTCACCGTCGGGTCGCGGGCCTCGGGGCCGGCTGCGGGGACCCCCAGGCCAGCGGGGAGCCCCCAGGGCGGCGGTGACGGCGGGCGGGGCGGTGGGGGCACAGAGGTAGGCAGCAGGCAGCAGGGTGGGGGCGGCGGGGGCAGCAGGCAGGCCGGGTTCGCAGAGGCCACAGGACACCGCCGAGGGCACCAGGCGGCTGAGCGGGAAGGGGCGCGGGCCGTCGCGGGCCAGGCCCTCTACGGGCTCCGGGGAGCTGCCCTCCTGGCGTGCTCGGGCCATGGCGCTCCCTGGGGCCTGCGGGACAGGGCAGATGGGCACGCTCAGCAGCAGGGCAGTGCAGGGGGAGCCCCAGGAGGTACCCACCCCATGCGGGGTACACAGGGTACCCCACTTCTGCCTGCATGGCAGGCTGGGGCAGCCCACGAGGGTCCACGACACACAGAACTGTGATGGAGGGGGCCGATGGCCCCTCACACAGTCCCTCCCCGGGCTGACCCCAGGCCCAGCCAACCCAGAGAGCCTCCCCCAAACATGGTGACCGGCACACAGGAGGGACCAGGGACAAACATGGTGACCGGCACACAGAAGGGACCAAGGACGAGGAGGCACAGGACAGTTCTCACAGCAAGGACAGGGGCTCACGCAGGTCCCAGACTTGTGGGCCCATCAGCAGTGTGTGTATAAGGGCTGAGAACCCCCCAACACACACTCACCCAACCTGGGACTCACAAAGGGCCTGGGCTGGCAGGGTTAACTTTTGGAACACAGCGATGGGTGCGCACACACACACACACACACACACACACACACACACGGAGGGCAGCCAGGCACTGCGATTGTTCCCACAACAAACACCAGGACTCACACAGGACCAAGAGGGGGTGTATGTGGAGGGTACACAACGCACACAGGGCTCACACAGGACTGGCCCGCCTGACCTCCCACCAGGCCTCCTATTTGTACCCCAAAACACTGAGAAGGTCCCAGGACACACACACACAGACCAGGGAACAGCTATCCACACACTGCATGCTGGCTGGTACACCCCAGCCCCTCCATCTCAAAAACAGATACACAAACTGTCAGGATGTCACCCACTGACCCGCTGTTAATATGCCCACAGAGCCACAGAGACTCACAATGCGGCCATCACAAGCACAGACAGAAACACACAGCAGCTAGGGCACTGTCCCTTCTCAGGCACACGTGCCCCTCCCCCGTAATGCACCCGCAATAGATAAGACCTACACCCCTCAGGACTCACACACATCAACACAAAACAGACCTCTGTGGACACACAGGGACCCGTACAACTGCAACACACCCACTTGTCACCAACTCTCAGATCCCGGGACACACGTAAAGCAGGGACACATGACATCAGATCTGGCTGAATCGCCACATGCCAGCAACAACACGGAAACGCAACAGCAGACATCACCCCACCCTCCTCCCCGAACCTCCAAACACCATTACCAACTGTCAGCCCTGGACGCACACGCACACACACACTATAGCTAATCCCACACTGGCCTGGCAGGGCGCACACCTAAAGCACCCTCAGAAAACACTGGTCTCACGTGACTGACATAAACACTACACACACGCAGCCCACATGATACACATGAGCCAGCCGATCACAGAGACAAGCCCCTCAGACTCAACACACACACTCTCTCTCTCTCTCACACACACACACACACACACACACACACACGGGCTCAGACACATCCCTGTACAAGAGGCTGCCAGCAGCATCTACTACTGACTGTTCTACTCAGACCCCACAGAGCCTAGCTCCTCAATTCCCAGACGCGGATGCCAGACACACAAGCCAAACACAGACTGAGACAACCCCCCACCACACACACACACACACACACACACACGATGCAGAACTCACACAGACACCTGGACAGAAAAGAGACATACGCAAACGCTGAGCAGAGCCAGATGCCCTGGAGATAGACACAGACACAGTCCACACAGACAAGACACACAAGCACTCACAAACACAGCCCGTCGGGCAAGACGCACACGTAAACACACAAGCAGCTCACTCAGGCAACGCGCACACACACCATAGCACAAGCAGGCAACCAGGAGCCAGAGACTCACCCCCAAACAGCACACACAGACAACTCTCAGAGAGAACACACACAAGTACACCACACATCTGCAGAGCGCCCACCCCTCAGGCGAGGCAGCACACACGGAGAGAGCCCCTTCACACACACAGGGGCACGGCGCCGCACACCCCGCCGGGGCCACAGCCCCAGCACGCCCCGGGACTGGCACAACCACTCCCGCAGACCCCAGCACAAACTCGGAGCCAGACACGCGCACACACCCAGGCCAGACACCTGCAGATCCACCACCCCTCACACGCGCGCTCCCACGGCGGGCCCAGACGCCCCCCTGCGCTGTCACGGTCCCCCCACCCCCCACGCTGCCGCCGCCACGTGCGCCCGCCCCGCCCGCCAGGCGAGCGCGGGGCCAATAACCGGCTGTTGCTGGGGCGCAGCCCCCGCCCGCAGGAGCCGCAGACTCCACGGCCCGCGAGCCGCCCCCTGTCGCCGCCCCCAGCGGGCGCGCGCCCGGGGTGTGGCCGCCCCTCCACGCCATCCCCCCCANGGGCATGAACACGCCGGAGGGGATGGTGATGGGGGGCGGGCGGCTTCCTTCAGGAGGGCGCGCCCGCCGAGCGCCGCTCGCTGCGGCTGCTGCCGCTCTAACTGCAGTGGCTGTTGCTGTTGCTGCCGCAGCTGCTCCTGGAACCGCAGGCGCGTTCGCGTCCTTGTCGCTGCTGCTGCTGCTGCTGCTACTGTCGTTGTTGCTGCCGCCGCCGCTAGGCGCCCGCTCGCATGTGGCTCGCGCCGCGTCTCAGGCCGCCCGGCGGATCCCGGGCCCGCACGGCGGCCGCCCCGCCCCGCCCCGCCCCCGCCTGTCGGGTCCCACGCCCCGCCCCCGAGTGACGCCACGGCCGGGCCCGCCCGCCCGCCGCGGACAAGTCGGGACTTGCAGGCGCGCGCCGCGCCCCCTACCTCGGCGCGGGGGGTTTCCCTGAAGCCGGGGGCGGGGAAAGGCTTGGGCCTGGGGGCGGAGGCGCGCCGATCAGCCGTCCAGACGGGCGGGACAGCTGGACACACACACACTGACACACTGACACACTGACTGGGACCCACAGACACACACCCCGAGACGTGTATGCAGGCTGACCGCCTGGCACTCCAGGGTACATAAAGTCACGTGCTGTCAGGGCCACGGGGCCAAGCCCACTCGCAGACACGCCAGATACACTCCCTGGACAGGGGCGTGGACGCACAAACTCACGCACTGACGAGGCACTTACCCATTCAGGCACAAATACATACGTAACGTGACTTCCTAACAGTCTCACTGGGACGCAGTGTCACAGACACAGAAGTTGCCCAAACACCCGCAATGCTGAGCACACCTAGGCTCACAAAGCAATCATGTTCACGAGCTCTGTTTAGGTACCCACAACACACACAGTGATGGACCCACACAGACACCCACTGAGAGCTTGTCTTGTCGGCACACAGAAACTTCCTGAGAGGCAGAGCAGGAGACACACACACACACACACACACGACACCTGTCACTGGGACACCTGGACACACTGCTTGATCTACAGTGTGTAGAAACACTACAGGGACACACCTCCAGCAGCTCACACACAGACACACCCCCAGCAACTCATAGCTGACACATGAAAACTGCCAGAAATTGACCCTCCCAGACACAGATCAAGTCAGACATAAAAAGACAGACTCCCCCAACAGACAATCACAAAGTCACACCTGTGATGGGTTCCTAACTGGCCCACTGCAGGGACACGCTCCGGGAGCATGCGCACCTGTCCGCACTCACCACGAATCTGGTGGGGGACCCAGGGGGAGAAGAAAGCCTCGGGCAGCTGGCACGGGACATGCCCGGGCAGCCTCTGCAGTGGCTCTCACCCGGGGTTTTCTGCCTTTCAGTTCCCTTTCCTTTCTCAGTCTCCCTTCGTCACTCCTTCCCCCACTCTGATGTGGTGACACGAGGTGGTGTCTAAAGACTCTGGGGCTCTGTCTCCCGTGCACTCTCCATTCCCTTTGCATCACCCCCCAAACCCCACAGCGTCATCAGAGGGCAAGTGGCCTCTGAGTGCCCAGCAGAGGAGGGTTCTCAGGGGGTTGTCCAGGTTCTCAAGTTTGGCCAGATGCTTCTATTTCCCAAGAGCAGAGAATGCAGGTCTCATGTGTGATCTCCCTCCTTCAAATACTGGGGACCAGTTCACCCTCCCTCTCTGCTTCCTTTCCTTCATTCATTCAATCATTCATTCATTGACCTTTCTTTCCTTTCTTTCTTCCAATGTGTTTCATTTTTCTTTTTTTTTTCCAATTTATTTATTTATTTTGGCTGTGCCACCCGGCTTGTGGGATCTTAGTTCCCTGACCCAGGATTAGACCCGGGTCCTTGGCAGTGAAAACAGTGTAGTCCTAACCACTGGACCAGATCATCAGGGAATTCCCCTTCCAAACTGTGGGTCATGCCCCATGTGTGTGAACCATGCATTGTGAAATCACTGGTGTGGATCTTATTCTGAGTTTACTGAGATGTATTTACATACCATAACATTTACTCTTTTTACGAGTATAGTTTGGGGAGTTGGGACAAATGGACACTGTTGTACATCACCACTTCCAGATCTGGACCTTGTCTGTCGCCCTCTGAAAGACTTCTATTGTGCTCCCCCCTTTTTATTTTTTGATATTTTATTTATGTATTGATTTGGCTGTGTAAGGTCTTAGTTGCAGCACACAGGATCTTTGATTGTGGCGTGTGTGCCTTTGTTGTGGCATGTGGGTTGCTGCAGGCAAACTCTTAGTTGCCACATGTGGGATCTAGTTCCCTGACCAAGGGTGGAATCCAGGTCCCCTGCATTGGAAGCACGGAGTCTTAGCCACTGGACCGCCAGGGAAATCCCCCCTTGTGCCCCTTTATAGTCAATCCCTTCTCCTGCAACTTTAATGGCTCTTGACCAGACTCAAAGCAAAACAAAATGATATCATTTTAAAAATGTTGAAATCAAAGGAAAATATTGTTTTTGTGAAAATTTTATTATAGCGGTTACATACCAAGTCACAAAGAAAATGGATGTGTTGCTGCCTATAGATCGAATTTAAAGGCATTTTAGAAATGCTGCTTTAGACATTTATTAAATGAGATCACGCGTGGAAGTCAGTGAGTACAGTGTCTCATATGTTTGTGTATGTGTATATGCTCACAGGTATAAGTGCCTAATAAATGTTAACTCCAGGGAGGTTTCCAGGTGATGCTAGTGGTAAAGAATCCACCTGCCAGTGCAGGTGATGTAAGAGACATGGGTTTGATTCCTGGGTTGGGAAGGTCCCCTGGAGGAGGTCATGGCAACCCACTCCAGTGTTCCTGCCTGGAGAATCTCATGGAGGGAAGAGCCTGGCAGGCTATAGTCCACGAGTTCACAAAGAATCAGACACGACTGAAGTGACTTAGCACGTGTGCACACATACTCTATCACTAGTATAACTAATTATTGTCAGTGTTTGCTCTGGGCCTGGCAGTGATGAATCAGGAGAAAGGCTCATGGACCAGCCTGGACTTCTTATCCACTGGCCAGTGCCCTAAAGCTGCCTCGTCTTGGGCTGGACACCAGGAGGTCAGATGTGCTGGAATGTTCTTCTGAGAAGAAAATGAGGGTGAAGGCATCTGGCTTGGTAAGTAAGGGTGGGAGAGGAGAAGGCCAAGAATCTATCAGGTCACAAGCAGTGGCACCAGTCAGGACCCTTCCCACAATCAGATCCTGTTGCAAATTCTGGTATCCTCTCACTCACCAGACCAGGGGTCTCAAACTCAAGACCATCATGAAATAAATGAGAGAAATGAGTCCAGTGTAACACAACAGGGCATGGTGGGGACTGTGGCTAAGTGGAAAAAGTATGTGTCTTCTGGAGGCCTACAAACTCAAAATTAGAAACTATATGAGTGGGCTTGCCTGGCGGCCCAGTGGTTAAGAATCTGTCTTGCAATGCAGGGGACACTGGTTCGATTCCTGGTCTGGGAAGATCCCACATGCTGCGGGACAACTAAGCCTGTGCGCCACAACTACTGAGCTTGTACCCTAGAGCCTTGGAGCCGCAACTGCTGAAGCTCATGTGCACAGAGCCTGTGCTGCGCAACGAGAGAAGCCCCTATAATGAGAAGCCTGAGCCCTGAATCTAGTACCTCCTGCTCACCGTAACTGGAGAAAGTCTGTACAGCAACAAAGACCCAGCACGGCCAGAAATAAAAATATAAATAAATTAAAAAAACCCTATATGGGCAAAAAAAAAAAAATTATGACTGGCTGAAGGGTTGCATCCTAGGAGCCCAAGGAGGGATAAGCCCCAACCTCCACCTTCCAGACTAAATTCCTCCCCCCACCACCACCCCAGCAGGTCTCCTGAGGGACCCAGGGACTCCCTCCTCTAATTTTCTGAAGAACCGTTCCCTCCAACCCTGCCTCTGGTCCCTGCTCCCCTGGAGAGGGGACAGAGGGTTCTGAAGCTCTGCTGCTGCTGCTAAGTCACTTCAGTCGTGTCCAACTCTGTGTGACCCCATAGACGGCAGCCCACCAGGCTCCCCTATCCCTGGGATTCTCCAGGCAAGAACACTGGAGTGGGTTGCCATTTCCTCCTCCAATGCATGAAAGAGAAAAGTGAATGTGAAGTCGCTCAGTCTGTCCGACTGTTAGCGACCCCATGGACTGCAGCCCACCAGGCTACTCCGTCCATTGGATTTTCCAGGCAAGAGTACTGGGGTGGGGAAGCTCTGAGGGGTCACCAATACCTTTGACAGAGGACTAGCAACAGAGGTAAATGGAGATACAGAGACAGGAAGACTCAGACCAGAGGAGTGGAGGGAGTTGGAAAGAGAGCAAGTGGAGAGAAAATAAGAGGGGTCAGGGATGGGTTGGCTGAGGGTAGGGGAGGTCAGGCTTGGCAGAGGGCCAAGTTTTGCTTTTTGGCCCAGCAGCATGCAGGATCTTAGTTCCCAGACCAGGGATGGAACCCATGCACCTGCAGTGGAGGCGCAGTCCTAACCACTGGACTGCCAGCGAAGTCCCTAGAGCAGTCTGTTCCTCTTCTCTCTACTGACATGTGAGGTCGGATGAGTCTTTGTTGTGGGGACTGTCTGGTGCTCTGTAGGATATTTAGCATTCACCCTGACCTCTATCCCCTGGAGGCCAGTAGCAGCCCCTCCCTTTGTGACAGTCAAAAATGTCTGCCAAAAAAAAAAAAAAAAAAATGTCTGCAAACACTGCTTAATATCATCCACATGCATGCTAAGTTGCTTCAGGCATGTCCGACTCTTTGAGACCCTTTGGACTGTAGCCCGCCAGGCTCTTCTGTCCATGGGATTCTCCAGGCATGAATACTGAAGTGGGTTACCATGCCCTCCTCCAGGGGATCTTCCCGACCCAGGGACTGAACCCTCATCTCTTATATCTCCTTCATTGGCAGGCAGGTTCTTTATCACTAGTGTCACATAGGAATCACCTGGGGGAGGCAAAAATCACTCCAGGTTGAGAACCACTGGCTAAAAGAAAGTCACCAGAATCTCCATAACTGAGGCCCATTCCCCCCTCCCCCAAGAATGCACAGAATCTCATCAAGGAGCTGATGCTCTGTGAACTTGATGGCCTGACCTAGAATCCCCAGCTCTGCCTCCTTCGGGCTGTGTGACCCTGGGCAAGTGGTCCCATCTCTGTTCCTCGATTAATTTCCTCACCTGTGAGTTGGGACAGCACAGGTCCCTACCTCAGAGGATTCTTCTGAGTAAGAAGGTCAGTAAAAATAAAGCACTGGGCTCTAAAGGGTCCTTCCTACATCGTTTCTCTGTGTGGGGGAGCTATTGACTCTCTGAGAATCCAGAGAAAGTCTTCCAGCTAAGACCTTCAGGTTCGGGCAGGGGTTTCAAGTCCGGCCTGTGGGCCAGCCATTAGTGTGTTTCACCGGCTGGCACAATTTCTCATTTTGAATATTTTCTTTATTTGGCTGCACTGGGTCTTTAGTTGTAGCTTGTGAGACCTAGCACCCCGACCAGACCAGGGATAGAACCTGGGCCTCCTGCCTTGGGAGTGCAGAGTTTTAGCCACTGAGCCACCCGGGAGGTCTCTCATTTGGACTATTAATGCCTCTCAAAGGGACAGTCAACCCAGTGAAGATATACACCATCCAGATTTTGGAGGTTCAAACGATGACCTTGAGGAAGTAGCGTCCTCCTTCTGCGCCTCAGTTTCCCCACGTGTACAAAGACGATCGCCATAGGACCCCAACTTCAATGTGAAGATTAATCAGTGAGTTCCGATTTGTAACGCAGGTAGGACAGTATCGTATCGTATCGGGCAGTGCAGGGCTCCATGTGAAGTGCTAGGTGAAGAAAAACAACGTCCCAGCTAGTTTACTGCGGCCGCGCAACCTGCCTGGGTATCTTGAATGCCGTTCCAGGGAAGTAGATTTCTCAGCACCGGAGAGGGAGTTGGAAAGGACTTAACTTTTCAGAGCAGGCTGTGAGTCCTGGCTTTCCGCGGTGGGGAGGGGGGCCTCCTGGGTCCCCTCGGTGCGGCCGGCCTCTCAGGCCCCGGGGCTGGACTGGAGCCGGGTGGGGGCTGGGCGGGGGCGCCGGTGTCCGCAGGGTCCGAGCGGCCGGCGCGTGTGAAGGTTACCGCTCCCCGGCGGGGCGGGGGCCGCGCGCTGTTGCTGGGGTCTGCGGGGCCTGCCCGCGCCCGCGCCCCCCCTCCTTCCCGGCCAGCCAGTGAGCGGTACCCGCCGCCGTTGCCAGGGGAAACTCGCCGCCCCGTTACCCAGCAACAAGCCTGGCCCAACCAGGCGCGAGGACCCCCCAGGCCCCGCCCGCCGCTGCCCACCGCGTGCCCAATGCCAGGCGGGCAGAGCCGGCCCGGCTCCCGGAGACGGCGAGCGCGCTCATTGGCCGCCGCCGCGCCCGCCCGCCCGCCCGCCCGGATCTGGGGGAGCCCTCGGCGCGGGGGGCGGGGAGGCGGGCCCCGGGGAGCTGCCGGGCTCCCTGCCTGCAAGCCTGCGGCCGGCTGGGGTGAGGCCCGGGCTGGGCACTGCCGCCCCCACCTCCGCGCCCCCCACCCCGGCCCGCCCCGTAACTCGCAC
>SJYX01023105.1:115699-141998 GCA_006410675.1 Oreotragus oreotragus
CCCCTTCCCCCCCGCCTCAGACCCTCTCCAAACAGGATTTAGGCATCTTTCCTTAAAAAAAAAAAAAAACAGGGGCTGGGGAATCTCTCCCAGAAAAAGATCCCATAAAATAGGGGTCTCCCCTTCTCCCCAAAGGACTCAGGCATGCCCTGTCCTGTGACTACGAGGATATGAACCCCCCACCAAGGGATGCTAGTTTCCCAGTCCCTGGAAAGAAGCATTCAGGCTGCCCCCAGAAGGGAACCCGGACAGGTCGGCTTCTGAGAAAGTTAGAACTGAGCTCCCCACCCCCACAGGAAGCAGGGACTCTGGTCTTTGGGCCCTCAGGCAACGAAATGTCTCAGAGTCCGTGGGCATCCTGGCGCCTCACCATACTGATGCTGGGAGACCCCACACCAGTTACCAGACCCTCAGATGTCCAGTTCATCCAGACTACCACCTACCCAGCCCCAAGTGGTAGGCTGCGAGCTCGCCCCCCCCTCCGAGTCATTTCCCCCAGGGTCTAGCTTGTTGATCTCCCAGGTCGCAGGCATCTGACCCCACAGCCACGCCCTCTGCTCCCTGGCATTCAACCTCCCCCCTCCCCCCACCACGCACATGCCGGGAACCCAGGAGTCGAAGCCCCAAGTGTCACAGAGCCTCCCCCTCCTCCAGTCACCTGGCGAGGTGACTCAGCCCCTCACAGTATGCAGGGGGGTCCCTTCCAAGTCCTGGGGCCCTGAGATGCCCAGGACCCTAGGTCTGGTAGATCCTGTCTCCCAGTGCTTTTAGTTGGCCACCAGGGATCCGGGACCGCGAGCCTGCAGCCCTAAGGGACCCTGATGTGAGCGCCCAGGCTACTCAAGAGAGGCTCAGATTCCTCAGTCCTCACCCCCAGGAGACCCAGGCAGCCGAGCCCCTAGCTCCAGACGCGGGTTGAGTCCAGGTGCGGCCCGCCCCTACCCTGGTACCTGGGGTGTGGGGGGGTGGAGTCGAGGATTACTCAGCCTCCAGAATGAGGCGATGACATCATCCTGGGGGGGGGTGACTAATGGCCGCGCTGGGGGGGGCGGGGAAGTTTACCCGGTAACAGCGGCTGCCGCACGGCCCCGCCTCCGGGGAAGGGCCAGGAGAGGGAGGCATAAGCACACACACACACACACAAGCACACACATACATACACACACATACATACACAAGCATTTCCCCTCCCCCCAAGCATCCCACATCACACACATTCTATTGGGGCAAGGGCAGGGATGAGTGCGTGTGTGTGTGAGACTGTGTGTTTGTGTGACTGCGTGGTCTGTGTCCTGGAGAGTTCTCCGTCAGTCTGCTGGGCTACTGTGCTGTGTGTCCAGGGGCTGACTTATCTGAGCTGTGTTTGTGAAAAGTTGTGGTGTGGGACTGTGTCAGTGTATTGTCGTGTATCAGCTGATGGTATGTGTCAGAGGGATGATGTTGTGTGATGACATTTGTCCCACGGGGTGGCTCTGACTCTGCGATTGTGTGTCAGTGTGCTATTTGTATGATATTTGGGCATGCTGTGTGTGAGTGTGATGGTGTCTCTGTGTGTTTGTGTTCATGTGCTGTTTTGTGCAACTTTCTGGTGTGCATAGATGAGGTGATGTATGTACCTGTGGTTGTGTTTGTATGACAGTGGGATTGGATACGCATTGGAGTGCTGTTGTGCATTAGCAGAAATGTTTGTGGACATGCTGTGGTGGTATGCAACGGTGCAACTGTGTGGTTGCATCACTATGATTGTGTCTGCAATGCTGTGTGATCCTGGAATTGTGTGTGTATACCATCAAGGCTGTAAGTGTGTGTGCACAAAACTTCACATCGTTGGGATTATCTAGGCCACTCTGTGCCTCAGTGGAATTGTGAGATTTTGGGTGGTACGTTGTGTGTCACTGTGATAGCGTGTGCCTGAGTGCTTTGTTGCGTGTCAAGGGGAAAATGTGCGTGCCTGTCACTGCTAATGTGTGTTTGGACAACGCTGTGTATAGCAGGATACTCTTGTCATTGTATTGGAAATGTTGTGAGTCTGTGGGACTGTGTGTTACTGAGTGTACATCAGTGCAGTGCTGTGTGTCCTTCTGATTATGTGTGTCGTTGTGATTGTGTTTGTCAGTGTGATGTGTCCATGAGACTGTGCCTTTGTTAATAAGATTGTGTGTCTGTACAGTCTTGTGTCACTGTGATTGAATGAGTCATTGTTGTGATTGTGTGTATCACTGTGATAATGTGTGTGCCATGACCACTGGCATTGTGTGTGCCACTTATATTGTGTGTTCTAGGGTCTAAGACGTGCAGAATGCTTGGGTCTGGGCAACACTGGGTTTCAGTGTGGTTGTGTGTTAGGATAATGTTGTGTGTCATGGTGATTGTGGGTCTCGGCAGTGCTGTGTGTCCTGAAACTGCGACTGTGTCCCTGAGATTTTGTGCGTCTGCGATGCTGTGTGTCTCTGCGTGTTCCTGGGGCCGCGTGTGTATGACACGATGTGTGCCGCTGCGATCGTGTGCGTATGGGGGGCAGGCGATGCTGCGTGTCCCTGGGACAGGGTAAGTGTGTGAGCCACTGTGATTGTGTGGCCGCGTGCTTCGCTGGGTGTCGGGGGAAGGTGCATCTCCAGGCCTCCTGCCCGAGAACAGCGACGCTGCTCTCTGATTGGCTGCGGCCTCGCCAGTGAGAAGCTTCCGAATCCTGCGGTAACTTGGTAACTCGTAACTCGGCCGCCGCCGCCGCCACGGTGGGGATGAGGGGGTAGGGAGGGGCCCCGCCTATATCCCGCAGGGCTCGCCCCTGCAAGCGACCCTAACCCTGAGTGCCCCTCGCGGATCACCCTCACCCCACCGCTCCCTAAACTCACCTCGGTCTCTGCAGCCCTGATTCCATCTCCCTCTCCTTCCCCATCTCGGCCACTCGCTAGGACTCTCTCCACCTCTGTCGTCCCCGTTTGCTTGCTTCTCCCTATGTGTGTGTCCTCGTTTGTCTCTTTCTCTTTTTGTCTCTTGTCTCCCGCCTCCCACCTCTGTCTCTCCTTGATCTCTCTCTCTCCCCAACTCTCTCTTCCTGTCTCTGTCCCTCCTGAGACCTTCTCGGGCTATCTCTCTGTCTCCCCCTCCTCTGCCTCAGTCTCCCCATCTTTGCGTCTTCCCACGTCTTGGCTCTGCCTCCCTCCCTTTCCCGTCCCCTTTCTCTCTCACTCCCACAGTCAAGCTCAGAATTCACTTTTCATTCTGCGGAGGCAGCCCGGGGACCGACCATTCACTACTTCACCCTCGCCCCTCCCCGCAAACCCAGGCTTCAGCCAGCAGGCCCACGCAGGGCAGACTTCAGGAAGGACTTCCCTCCCTGGTTCAGCACTGGAGTTTTATCGCTCGGGCCAGCCGGAGCCCCGGAGGCCCCGTGGCTTCCGGAGGCGCCCGGGCGGGATGAGCTCACTGCAAGTTGGCTTGGATTTCATCAGCTTCCTCCGCCGGAGTTGCCCCCGTTCCTCATCCCGCGCGGGTCGAGGCGGTGAATCCGCTGGGCTCCTGCTGCCTCCGAGCGGCGAAAGGAGGAAGCGCAGGCTCCGGCGTAAAAACCCAACCTTTGCAGTTCACGATGTCACCAGCTCACGAGTGCGGCAAATAGGAATCCATTTCATCCTCACAGCAACCCCATGAGACAGAGACAATTTTCTATCCCATTTACAACTGGGAAACTGAGGTTAGAGCCTTGAGGTCGGCCGCCTGAGGTTACATATCTGATGAATGGAGCCCTTTAGAGGTTCACATGTGAGAAGGGAATGCTAGTAATCACCCAGATGTCTGCGGTCATTTCTTCTTCTGTTTTTAAGATTTTTTTTTTTTTGATGTGGATCATTTTTAAAGTCTTTATTGAATTTGCTACAGTATCGCTTCTGTTTTATGTCTTGGCTCTTGGCTGCCAGGCATGTGGGCTCCTGGCTCCCCGACCAGGGACAGAACCCACACCCCCTACGTTGGAAGGTAAAGTCTTAACCACTGGACCACCAGGGAAGTCCTTCATTTATTCGTATATTCATCAAAGATTTTACTTTCTATGCCAGGCACTGTTACAGGCGCTGGGGACACAGAAGTGAAGAAAACAGACAAAAATCTCTGCCTTCCTGGGGCTGATACTCTAGTTTGGAGGAGATAGGCAATGGATAATAAAATTAACAATACAAAATGAGTCTCAAAGTAGATAAAAGAAGCAGGGAAGGTAGACCGAGAGTGTTGAGAGTGGTCTTAATCACCACGGTGACCAGGAAAGATCTTCCAGAGAAAGTGATACTGGAGGAAGCGCCCAAAGCAGGTGCCCCTGCAGAGGGAAAGGCAGGTACAAAGGTCCTAAGGCAAGAGTGGACATGTCCAGAGGAGACAGGAGCGCTGTGGGGCTGGAAGGGCGTAAGTAAAGAGAGAGGGTGAAGTCCATACAAGATTAGATCGTGCTGAGAACTTTACTTTTTACTCGGCGTCAGGTGGCAGCCACTGGAGAGTTCCCAGCAGAGACGGGGAGGTGAGCGGACTTCGTTCTTAAGGCGCCACCTGGCGGCCAAGTGGGAAACAGGTTGTCGGGTTGTGGGCGGAGCGAGCAGAGAGCCCCGGGAGGACGCGATTGTAATAGCACAGATTGGGATGGTGGAGACTGGACCAGAGTGGGTACTGTGGAGTCAGGCTGAACGTGGAGCCGATGGGATTGGCCGAGGCATTGGGTGTGGATGTGTGGGAAAGAGGAATTTAGAGGGTTTTTTCCTGAGCAGCTGGAAGGATAAAAAGGCCAGGATGATGATAATAATAATTATAATAATGGCGATTCCCACATTCTGTGCACCTACTGCCAAACTCTGTAACAACTCACCGCTTTACACACCCGTCCTGGTTAAACCCTTCTGACTATCCTGAGAAGCCAGAGGTGGAGGGGGCCAGTGTAGTATTCTGGATTTACTGAGATTTTATTTTGAAAGTAGAATCTACATGATTTGCTCAGTAGCTATGTGTGGATTTGATGGATAATAACAATAATAGCCTACACATAGAGTATGTTGTCAGCACTTTAACTGTATAATCTTATTTAATCCTCACAGCCTCTCATCGTTAGCACCATTTTGCATAAGCGGAAACTGAGGCAAGAAAGATTAAGTATCTTGTCTAAGCACAACTAATAATTACAAAAAACTTATTATAGAGGTGTTAGTGTGGGCTCTGGGAATCAGAAGGATTGCTTTGGGTTCAAATCCCAGCTGGATGTGTGACCTTAAACAGCTCACAAGGACTCCGGGTATTGGTATCCTGCTTTATAAAATGGAGATTGCATGAGTACCATTTTTACCAGGACTTGGGAATGAATCGCTGAGGAACAAAAGAGAAACACAGAGAGACTTCACTGGTGGGTCCAATGATCAATGCATTGGAATGCCACGCTTCCAATGCATCAATGCAGGGGGACGTGGGTTCGATCTCTGGTCTGGGAACTAAGATTCCTCATGCACCACGACAAGACAAACAAACCCCCCCCCAACAACAACAACAAAACTCAGCGGTAAGAAAGGCTTAAATGTTAGTACAGACTCCTTTTGGGGCTTCCCAGGTGGTGTTAGTGGTAAAGAACCCACCTGCCAATGCATAAGAGATGCGGGTTTGAGTCCTGGGTTGGGAAGATCTCCTGGAGGTGGGCATGACAACCCACTCCAGTGTTCTTGCCTGGAGAATCCCACGGACAGAGGAGCCTCGAGAGCTACGGTTCACAGGGTCACAAAGAGTCAGACTCGACTGAAGCGATTTGGCAGGCACACACACTCTCATTAAGGCCTGGGGCTACAGAGACACTATCTTAAAACAATCCTGATAAAACAAATATTCAATCAGTCATCTCAGAGGGCCTACAAGGTGTGGTGCCCAGAGGGCAAAAGAACAAGATAAGCCCAAAGGGCCTCAGAACCCAGGGACAGAAAGCAGCAGCCCCTTCCTGCCTTTCCCTCCAGGTTGCAGCTGGTGCAGAATATTTGAGCCCTCCTGGGCAGCATGGCTTGCCCTTTTTTTGTCTAAAGGTATCTGTCCTGTCCTTTTTCCCCATAGAAGGAAAGTATACATACCTCGTCCAATCAGCAAAGGACTCGCAAGCTGTCTAGCCCATTCTTTTGTTCCCTGGTTATAAAAACAGGCAAATGACCCATATTCCTTGTCCTGCTCCCTTGAGCTGGCCCGCTGTTCTAACAGTGCCTCCCACTCTGATAAATTCTATTCTTCTCTTGCTCTGCCTCCTGTCTAAAAATTCTTTTCAGGGACCACAACACAAGGTTTGAGTCTTGCGAGGACTTCTCCAGGCAGGACTCCCTGATTGCCTCCTTGCTTCCCCAGGCTGATAGGAGCTTGTCTTGTCTGTACCTCTGCCTGCGCAGCTTGTGTCAGGGAATATGCCTCCCAGTGCCTCTTACTGGGCCAGGATGGGCCTGCCTCAGCCTCCCTTTCTATCTTACAGCAGGGAATGGAGCCACCATATTCCCTCTCTTCACCCGGGACACGGCTCTGTTCACCTGGCTTGCCCCCACGTTTCACTCTGATCTCTACTGAAATGTCGCCTTCTCCGAGAAGCCTTCCAGGACCATCTTTGTCCTCTCACTCTGCCAGTTCTCCTTTTACATATTCATTTGTTTAGCCAGTTACCGTCTGTTTTCTTTAGTTGAAAGTCACTTCCATGGCGGCAGGGACATAGCTGTACCTTCGACTTTCCATTTCACAGATTGAAAAAAAAACAGATCAAGGCTCCTTTAGCAAAGCAGGTTTCATGGTTCAAGGACTATTTGTTTAATGAATGCGTCTGGGTGGAAGGCGGCAAGGAGTGCGCCACACCGCCTCCTGGTGGCGAGTGGGAAACTCGCACCGCGGAAGTACCTCGCAGGCTGTCCCAATTTTCTACAGACCGTCGAGGCCCTCTGTCATTACTTATGTACTAATACTAGGACGTAACTCCATTTCACGTTAAACACAAAGTATTGTTTACGATTATTTTTTAAACTTTCAAATTTTCCTTTTCAAATGCTTTAAAACGTTGCTTCAACTGAGGCATAACTTCCATACTTTTGTAAGGCTCGCAAATCCCACACGTGAAACTCCATGTAATACGTACACCCTGCCCAGAGTCCGAGATGGGGGATGTAAGACACAGTCATTACCCCTAGGAGCTTCCCTCAGACCCCCTCTAGTCACTGTTCCCCCGGGGTAACCATCATGCTGAATGCTAACAGCGGAGATTAGTGTTGCCTTTTCCAGAACTTCAGACAGACAGC
The DNA here is from genome assembly GCA_006410675.1 of Oreotragus oreotragus. Classification (NCBI taxonomy): domain Eukaryota; kingdom Metazoa; phylum Chordata; class Mammalia; order Artiodactyla; family Bovidae; genus Oreotragus; species Oreotragus oreotragus. The sequence continues at coordinate 122,980 of SJYX01023105.1, forward strand.
ACCGTGCAGTATGTGCCCCTTCGTGTCTGTCTGGCCCTTGCCCTTCGCCTTCATGTTTGTACCATTCATCATGTTGCTGTGCAGCACGGAGACCGTTTGTTTTCTCTTTCCTTTTTGGCGGCGGCTCTCTGGCACGTGGGATCTTAGTTCCCCGGCCAGGGCTCAAACTCAGAAGCCCTGCATCGGAAGCACAGAGCCTTAACCACTGGACCACCGGGGATGTCCCCCGCTTTGGTTTTTGTATCGTATTCCTTGGTAGGAAAACACCACAGCGTGACCGTCCACTTCGTGGACAGGCATTGGAGTTGCTTCCGGTATGGGGTTGGCTTAGTCTACTTAGGGCTGCCATAAGAAAGTAGCACAGACTGGCTGGCCTAAACCACAGATAGTTGTTTTTTCAGAGTTCTCAAGCATCCGGATGTCTGAGATCAAGGTCTCGGTGGGGGTGGTTTCTTCTGAGGCCTCTCTCGTTGCTTGGTAGAGGGCCACTTTCTCTCTGTGGGTTCCAGTGGTCTTCTGTGAGTCTTAACCTCTTCTCACTCATTTTTTGGCCTCAGCACAGGGCATGTGGGATCTTCGATCCCCTTCCAGGTAAGCCAAGGGGAAGACTTGCCAGCGGCCTCCAGAAGCTGGGACAGAAGCGGGGCTTCCCGAAGGAAGCATCTCTACTGACACCTTGATTTCAGACCTCTGGCCGCCAGAACTGGGAAAGAATGTATGTCTGCTATTTTGAGTCATGCTGTTTGTGGTCATTTGTTATCCGACACCAACCCAGCCGCTCCTCAGCTGTGATGACACCATGGATGGAGAGGCCTCACTGAGCTTGTCTTCTCTTTCTGTAAAATGGGTATAAACAAGGCACCCACCTTTTAGGACTATGATGCAGATGAAAAGAGAGTATCCTTTTAATCAATAAGTTAGCAAACATTTGTGACATGTTCATAGATCATCAGCTGGCCTGTTGTGTGGTCAATTGGTATTACACGTAACAGAAATATAATCGAACCCGGGTCTTCCGCATTGCAGGCAGAGTCTTTACCAACAGAGTCACCAGGGAGGCCCACAGAAATATAAGAGTGGCAGTTAAATGCACTTAATGTGTTCTGGGGACAGGTTTTTGTTTTTGTTTTTAATTTACTTAGCTGCGCCGGGTCTTTGTTGCGGCACGTGGGGTCGTCGATCTTTGACGCAGCATGTGGGATCTTTAGCTGTGGCACGTGAGCTCTTAGCTGTGGCATCTGGGATCTAGTTCCCTGACCAGGGGTCAAATCCCAGCCTCCTGCATTGACTTTGTGGAGTGTTAGCCACTAGACCACCAGGGCAGTTCCTGGTCACCGTCCGAAGTGCCTCTTGCTGCTATCGAACAACACATGTGTATTCTCTTACCATTCTGGGAGTCAGAGACGAAAGTCGATTTCACTGGACCAAAATCAAGCTGTCGGCAGGACCACACTCCTTGCAGGGGCTGAGGGGAGAATTGGCTCACTAACCATTTCCAGCTGCTGTTCCAGCTGTGGTCTGTGCATATGAGCAGTGGAGCATCTTGCTTTATCGGCATGTGGCCTTCTTCCTTGTCAAATCTACCTCTGCTTCCCCCTCTTTTATTTGAAAAATGTAATTATTTCTTGGTCATCCCCTGTGGCATATATGGGGGTCTAGTTCCCTGACCAAGGATTGAACCTGGGCCTCCTGCACTGGAAGCATAGAGTGTGAGCCACTGCACCACCAGGGAAGATCCTGCTTCCTTCTTCTAAGGACCCTTGTGATTGGCATTGGATCCACCCCGATGGTGGATGGTGCAGGGTTCTCTCTCCATCTCAGGTTTCTTGACTTGATCATATCAGCAAAGTCCCTTTTGCCACATAACATAACGTTCTCAGGCTCCAGGGATCAGAAGGTGGGTATCTTTGGGAACCACTCTTTAGCCTACGAGATCCTTGGTGGCTCTGTGATAAAGAATCTGCCTGCAGTGCAGGAGATGCAGGTTCGATCCCTGGGTTGGAAAGATCCCTTGGAGGAGGAAATGGCAACTCACTCCAGTATTCTTGCCTGGGAAAGCCCATGGACAGAGGAGCCTGGCAGGTTACAGTCCATGGGGTCACAAACAGTTGGACACGACTTAGCAGCTAAACTCCCACCACTATTCAGCCTGCAACAGCCTTGGCCGGTAGCCCACTGGGGTGGGCGCTGCACTTGCCACTCTACGGATGAGGATCCTAGGGCTCAGAGAAGTTAAGTGACTCCTTGTGGTCCCACAGCTCAGGTGGCAGAGCAGGGATTTGAATCTAGACAACCTGGTCTCAGAGCCAAGATATCACTTGTTCTCCTCACTGTCTGTCTGGGGTCAGGCAGCCCCAGGTTCAAATTCCAGGTCGGCTACTGATCAGCTGGATGACTGGGGGCCAGCACCATCAGCTGAGTCTTCATGTCTAACATGTGTGTGAACATACTACTCCATATAAAATCGATAAACAAGGGCCTACTGTAGAGCACAGGGAACTGTAGTCAGTATCTTGTAATAACCTATAGTGGAAAAGAATCCGAAAAAAGGACACATATGTATGAGTACCTATGCTAGGTCGCTTTAGTCCTGTCCACCTCTGCATGACCCCATGGACTGTAGCCCACCAGGCTCCTGTGTTCATGGGATTCTCCAGGCTAGAATATTGGAGTGGGTTGCCATTCCCTTCTCCAAGGAATCTTCCTGACCCAGGGACTGAACTCGGTTCTCCTGCATTGCAGGTGGATTCTTTACCAATCTGAGCCACCAAGGATACCCACTTTATAATATATCAACATATATACACAACTGAATCACTTTGCTCACCTGACACTAACACAACATCGTAAGTCAACTATACTTCAATTAAAAATTAAAAGAAAAAAAAGAGAGACGTCTCTATCGGTCCAATGGTTAAGACTCTGAGCTTCTACAGCAAGGGGCATGGGTTCGATCCCGGGCTATGGAGCTCAGATCCCACAACCCCCAGCAGTGCAGTCAAAAGAAATAAAACTAAATAAAAAATTTATTTAATAAAAATATAAAACGGGAGTGAGAATGCTCACCTCTTTGACTGGCTGGGTGGGGCAAAGGGATCAAGACCACGGGGAGCCTGAACCCGTGGCTTTGCTCCAGGCACTGGCAGCTCAGCGGACCTTTGAGTTCTTCTTACTGGGCCTCTGTGGTCTCCTTTGTAAAGTGAAGATGATAAAGAATTCCCTTCATTGCCCAGAGTTCTGGTGAAGATATCTTGCTGAGTGTCCCAAGGAGGGATTCTCAAGGTCCGGCTCACTCTTCTATCTCACCTTCTCATCCCCAGTAGACATACCAAAAGTGCTCTGTTTCCCTTTTTAAAAATAATTTTTGGCTGTGCTGGGACCTCATTGCTGCGCGGGCTTTGCTTCAGTTGCGCGGGGGCTACCCTCTAGGGGCGGCGCGCGGGGGCTACCCTCGGGGCGCGCGGGGGCTACCCTCTAGATGCGGCGCGCGGGGGCTACCCTGTAGGGGCGGCGCGCGGGGGCTACCCTGTAGGGGCGGCGCGCGGGCTTCTCATCGCAGTGGCTTCTCTTGTTGCGGAGCTGGGGCTCTAGGGCGCGTGGGCTTCAGTAGTTGTGGTTCACGGGCTTAGTTGCTCGGAGGCGTGTGGGATCTTCCGGGATCAGGGATCAAACCTGTGTGTCCGGCACTGGCAGGTAGATTCGTTATCACGGAACCACCAAGGAAGCTTGAAGTCTCACTTTTTAATCAGAGAGTGGCCACTCAAACTACACTGAGACAGACTCTTTGGCTGTGATATTGGCAAAGATCAAAGAATGAGACTACCCCTGTCCGTGAGGCTGCCAGGGGACCGGCACCACTGTCCTGCCTGGAAAAGTGGAAGTGAGCACTAGGTCTTTCCTGAGCGGCCACCAGCAGAGGTGGCTTTCCTGTGAAACGGAGGAAGTGCAAGCCTCTGGGTCCCCCCATTTCCACAGCTTCGCCCAACACCCTGGGAGGTGCCCTTGCAGTCTTGTACATTTTTTAAAGGCTGTGGGATCTTAATTCGCTGATCAGGGATCAAACCCTGCCCCCAGCAGTGAAAGCTCCAAGCCCTAACCACTGGACCACCAGGGAGTTTCCTACTCTTTTTTTCAGGAAGCTTTCCAACTGGTATAAACTTCAGGCTCTATATACCCTGGGTCCACCTCTCTTCATTCTTTTTTTCCCCTGGAAAATAAAAATGGGAATTAACCTGTGATTCAGCAATCTGCTTTCTTAGAAGACAGAAGAATGGTTTCCATTTACTGAGAACTTACAATATTTCAGGCCAAGCACTGGGTGTCTATTAATTCATGAATCCATTGAATTCTGCGCAACAAACAGTAGGATGGTGTTATGATCTCCGTTTACAGATGGAGAAGATGAAGGCCAGAGAAGTTTCCTATGCGTGTTGCCCAAGATCACACAGTTGGTAAATGACAGAGCCAGGATTCAAAGCCAGATCTTCTGGCTTCAGAGTCAACAGCCTTAATCATGACATTAGGAGCCCTTTTGTGAACAAGATCACAGATCATGCACGCATCAAGCTATGCGCCTATAGAAATTCAGTGCTGCATCTGAAACGCTGTTAATGATAACCATATTTTCCCGTTCCATGTTTTAGACCACAAACTAAATTTACCAGCAATCTCAGGAAATCTGGTCTGCCCACTTATAACTGTCATCACCTCCTGTAAGGGTGTTCCATAGCACTCCTCGTCACTTGTAACAATAGGTAAATTATGTCTAAGCTTTGTTTAATGTATGTAACCCTCTTGACTCTGTAGCCAAACCCAGTAGATCCTCCTCTGAGCATCTTCCAGTTCCCTAGAAGCAGCAGTTCACTCACCACAGGGCCTTTGCACAGGCTGTGCCCCCTGCCTGGACAGCCACCCCCTCTCACTCTAGCCTCATCTCTCTCACAAGACATCCCCACAGTTTTGTTTTCTGTCATTTCACATGCACTTGTGCCTTCTCTCAAAAGTCCAGGGATGGTGTCTGCCTTGTTCATCACCTTAACCCCACTTCCCTATCCCCCCCAGTACAGAGTTGGCACTCAATGCTGATTCAGAGGATGAAGAAGAGATTCTTTCCATTGAAAACTGTGAGCTCCTACAACTAACTATAAGGTTTCACTGGCAGGAGGGTGGGGGACCCCCGCCCACCTCCCAGCACAAGCTGGCAGGTCAGGCTTCCAGGAGTCAGTCCAGCGCCTGGCACCTACTTGTAGGAACCAGGAAAGAGGAGACGCAAATAGAGACCAGAGAGAGGATTGTGTTTCCTTTCCCAGGAAGGAGGTCATTCAGGTAGAAGACAGTAGAACAAGCTTGCAGAACACTCTGAGCACCCGCTCAACCCACTCCCGCCTCCACTCGGCGTGGGGGGTTGGGAGGAGGGGGTGTTGGCGGGGAGGAGCGCCGCGCCTTTAAGGCTCCCGGAAACAGGCCTGCAAGACCGGAAGTAACCCGCTTTAGTTCCCTTCTTCACGTGGTGCAGATCGGAAGTGACGCGCGTGGCCCGGGAGCTGCAGACGCGGAGGGCGACGGAGCCGGAGTCGCGGACGCCGCGGGGTCTCCGGGACAGGTGACCGGGGGAAGGGGCCGGGAGCGCGCCCGGAGAGGGCGGGGCCTGACGCCCCACGTGGGGAGAGCGGGCGCCGGCGCTGGCGGGGTAGCCCGCCGCCCGCGGGGGCGGGGTCAGAGCACTCCGCGGGGGGCGGGGACTGGACGCCCACAACTGCCAGGCTTCTCTGTCCATGGAATTACCCCAGCAAAAATACTGGAGTGGGTAGCCACTTCCTTCTCCAGGGGCTCTCCCTGACTCAGGGATCGAACCCGGGTCTGCTGCATTCTTTACTGTCTGAGCCACCAGGGAAACATATATATTTGTATATACACATATATTCATTCTTTTATGAATTCTTTTCTCATATAGGTTATCACAGGATATTAAGTAGAGTTCCCTATGTTATATGACAGGTCCTTCTTGGTTATCTATCTTATATATACTAGTGGGTGTGTGTTCATTCTGAGGTAAGAGATAGATGGGTTCCCTGGGTTGGACAGCTAGTGTTTGTCAAGTGGAATAAAATTGAAACTTTGTTCTCACAAGACACTCCAAGGACAAAGCTGATGGAAGGAGCTGAGCTGTGCTGAAATAAAGAGGTAACAAGGAAAATTTCCCTGTCTGCACATGTGCAGGAAGGCTTCTTGGGTGTCAAAATAGAGGGGGTGCCACTCCACAAGTATGTGGACATACCCCCTCAGGCCTCTCCAGTGGAATCCATCTTAGGATAAAGTTTCACACGCATGTTGGGAAGGCTCCTAGAATAGATTAGGTGTGGGGGAAGAAATGAGATAATTGGCCAAAGGTAAACAAAGACCCTGAAGAATTTTTCTACATCAGTGATTTAAGGTACCTCTTTACTGTGCTTCCCTTCATTAGAGAGGATGCCCATATGCTTTTTCTCTGGGTGTGTATTTCTGCCTAGCTTCTACCCTAAATAAACTATTTCTCTACCTGCTCTCCTATTCACTCTACTGGGTCTAATAATAAATGCNTTGGCGGGAAAGGCGGGGCCGGAAAGTTTGCCTCTCTTCGGGGCGGGGCTGTGGCGTTCCGGACCTGAAGACTGGAGCCTTTCCCTAGAAAGCCGCGTGAGGGCGGGACAATTTTGTTTGCGCCTGGGCGGGGAGGCTATTCACCCGGGAGGCCGAACCAGACCCGGGAAGCCTCGCCAGGGGGTCCTGGGTCTGTTGGAGGAATCTTTGTGGGGGTGCTGGGGGCGGGGCTTTAATATCCCTGAGGGTAGGGGCTACGAATAGGAATGGGCCTATTTTGAGTGTAGGGTTATAAGACGTCGCTGAAATTCCTGGGGAAGCGTTAGGTGTAGATTATTAAACGGGATGTGAGCAGCACCAGGTTGAGCACGGGGAGTCGGGTTTTCTTGCGCAGGTCGTGGGAGAGGCTCATCCTAAAGCTCTCTTGGGGCAGAGGCCTGGGTTTTAAACTCCCAGCACATGGGTGTGGAGACTGAACTAGGATTTTCGTTTTGAAGGGAGCAGTGTGGGGTGTTTCCCTAAGTGGTGGGGCGGGCCCAGAACTTTCCCAGGGTGTGTGTGACTACATTGTTTACAGAGGAATGGATGGATCCAAAACCCTCTGGAGAGTACTGAGTCTAAACTTTTCCTGGTAGGGGGTGGGCTAGAAGAGGGGCTTCAAGAAGAGGGACTGGGAGTGAGGGTGAGCATTCCCTTGGAGTAAAGAGTGTGTGTGTATGTGTCCCTTGGAGTGAAGGGTGTGTGTCTGTGTGTCCGTTGGGGTGAAGGGAGGGTGTGTGTCTGTGTGTGTGTGTCCCTTGGAGTGAAAGGAGGGTGTGTGTGTGTGTGNTGAGGGTGAGCATTCCCTTGGAGTAAAGAGTGTGTGTGTATGTGTCCCTTGGAGTGAAGGGTGTGTGTCTGTGTGTCCGTTGGGGTGAAGGGAGGGTGTGTGTCTGTGTGTGTGTGTCCCTTGGAGTGAAAGGAGGGTGTGTGTGTGTGTGTGCGCGTTTGAGGAGCCCCCAGTCTGGGACAGGAGGAGACAGGTTGAGTGGAGCCATTGGCCTTAGTCCTTCTGTTCCCTCTGCCCTCAGGAGCCCCCAGTGCTGTGTCCAGATTCTGCAGGGGAGGTTTGCTGGGACCCAGGTCCCACCCTGCCAGTGGAATGGTGAGAAGAAAAGTGGAGTCTTTGAGAGCTGAGCTTTGGGGCAGGGGGCTTGGGAGGAGAGGTTCCTGGCCCGCAGACCCTGGGGCAAGTAGAGATTTCCAGCCTCTTATCTGTCTGCCCCTCTTAGTCAGCCGCACTGGATCTGAAATCGAAGGAGGAGAAGGATGCTGAGCTGGACAAGAGGATCGAGGCTCTTCGGCGGAAGAATGAGGCCCTCATCCGGCGCTACCAGGTGCCCTAGCCCCGCCCTGGGAGACCCCATCCCCTCTCCTCCCCGCAGTGAGTTTCCCTCACCTCTCCCTTCCTTAAAACCTTTTCATGACTCCTCATCACTGTCAGGGTAAAAGCCAAGGGCCTTAGCCTGGGATTCCTCCTTTCATTCCATCATTGGTTTGTTCGTTCACAAATATTCACCAGGGCCCATTGCTCAGTGGCACTGTGGCGGCAGCGGTGATGGAGGGGACCCCGGGCTTGCCTTTCCAGGGCTCACAGGCCGGTAGGGGCCCAGCCATGGCTTCAGTCAGTGATGAGCGAGTGGGCCAGCCTGGGATGGAGGAGCTCAGGGTTCTGTGAGAGCCCAGGTGGGGCTCTTCACCCAACCTGGGGGATATTAAGGAGGACTTTCTGGAGGAGGGGATTCTGAGACTCAAAAGGTGAGTAGATGTTAGCCGGTCTTTTTTTTTTTTGGCTGCACCGCATGTCTTGTGGGGATCTTAGTTCCATGACTAGGGACTGAACCCAGGCCCATGGAAGTGGAGCACGGGGTCCTAACCACTAGACCAGCAGGGAAGTCCCAGCTAGCTAAAAAGGAGAGCAGAACACTCCACACAGGGGGAACAATTTGTGCAGAAACTTGGAGCTTAAAGTTGGAGGGTCAGATGGAGGATATTGACCTGCAGAGACCCGCTGGGGCCCGGCCACGCAGGGCCCAGAAGGCTATGAGGCTAAGAGGTTGGACTTTTCCCTGAGGACACTGGGGAGCCATTGAGGGCTTTGAGTGGAAGTGGGGCCAGGTCAGAGTAGGTTTGTAGGAAGACTCCTTTGGTTGCTGTGTGGTGGAAGATGGGAGGACACTGGAGACAAGGAGGAAACTGGGGCAGGGACTTCGTGGGGGGCGAGGGGTGGGGAGCTGTATGGAGAGGAGGTGCCTGACCTGGGACAGGGCTGTTGGGAGGGACTCAGTGACTGATGGGCGGTGGTGGGAGGTGGTGAGAGGATCCAGGATGAGGCCCAGGTCCCTGTCACAGGTGCCAGAGTAGGTGTTGGGGCTGTTCCTGAGATAGGAGGAGGAGTAGGTTTCATTTATTCATTCTTCATGCATTCATTCATTAAAAAAAAAAAAAGGATGTTGATCCTCTGTTGTGTGTCAGGCAGTGTTCAGTGAACAAAACAGACAGATATCCCTGACCCAGAGTAGATTCTGTTATGGGGAGGAACCAGATAAGAAGCAAAATAGACATAATGTCATGTTGTGAAGTGAGTTGGGGGAGGGTGGGGTGGTGTGTGGAGAATGGCAGGCGAGCTGGTCAGGGAAGGCCTTCCTGAGAAGGGAACCTTTGAGCAGAGACCTGCAGGAGGTGAGGGACTGGAGAATCTATGGAGAAGGGGCATTTCCGGCAAAGGGAACAGCAGGTGCAAAGGCCCTGAGGCAGGTTTGAACCTGGTATGTTCCAGGCACAGTGAGAGGGTCACAGTGAACGAGAGGAGAGAGTAGGAGATGAGGATGGGACGGTAATGAGACCACACCCTGTGGAGCCCCATTGGCTGTGGCGAAGCCTTTGACTCTGGCTCAGAGGGTCTGAGCAGGGGAACCGCCTGGTGTGCTTAGAAGAAAGAAGTGACCAGCTTTCTTGTCTAGAGCTCCAGACAGAGGTCTGCGCTGGGGCCGACTTGGGGATATTCAGGTGACTGTGGAAATCTGGCCGGTACACAGGACCCCTGATAGCCGCTATCTCTGATCTCCCAGGAGATTGAGGAGGATCGGAAGAAAGCTGAACTGGAGGGAGTAGCAGTGACAGGTCCCCGGAAGGGTCGCTCGGTGGAGAAGGAGAATGTGGCAGTGGTGAGCTCCACGCCAGGGTGGGCCTCGCGAGGACGGGGGGATGTGGGGTGAGAGTGAGACCTAAGAGCCCTCCCCGCTGCCCCAGGCCGGTGGGGCCTCGACTGTGGCAGCCGCCCTCTGGGCCTGCGGTGTCCTGGTCTCCCTGCCCCAGTGACCTTTACCCCTTCCCCCCTTTCCAGGAGAAGAACCTGGGTCCTTCCCGGAGGTCTCCAGGGACCCCTCGGCCTCCAGGGGTCAGCAAGGGAGGCCGGGCCCCCCCTCAGCACGGAGGCCGGGCAGGCATGGGCCGGACGTCCCGCAGCTGGGAAGACAGTCCCGGGGAGCAGCCTCGGGGAGGTGCTGGGGGCCGCGGCCGAAGGGGTCGGGGCAGGGGGTCCCCTCATCTCTCTGGAGGTGGCGATGCCTCAATTGCCGACCGCAAATCCAAGGTAGGAGCTGAGGGGGCTGACATCTGCCTGAAGTCCATTGGGGAGGCTCAGTGTTGTCCTGTCGCTCTTTCTGTTCTGCTCGCAAATGGATTTTCTCCTCCATCCGTTGTTTACTGTCTGTTTTCTTTTTGGACCCTCGCTCCGACTCTCTTTCATCTCTTTCCCTTCTTCTCTCCCCCAGACCAGCGCTGGGGATACTCTCCCTGTCTTTCTCTGTCTCCCGTTTTGCACTCTGCTGTGTGCTTGGTCATCTGCCTTCCCTTCCCATTGTCTCTTTTCGGTGGTGTCTGGTGGGTTCTGTCCAGCACGCATGCTTTCTTCGTTTGTGTGCGCGTGCGCACATGTGCTCTCTGTGTCATTCCCTGAATTAGTTGGTAGGGAGCAGTGAGGTTCCTACTGTACCTGCTCTCAGCACCCCACCACGCAGATTAGCAGAGTGGGAAGTTGCCCAGCCTGGTGGCTTAGGGGACAACTTTCTATGAGTTCCCTGTCCTTGGGTAGCTCACTTCCCCTCTAGGAGATTCCAGTTCTCACTCTTAAGTAGGAATGAAAATCAGGTTTAAAGGTTTTCATAAGCATCGTGTGACATCAGGCATAGAAACCCTGAGATTAAGCACTCAATGTACGTTGCTTAAGGATGTTTAGAAAGACCCCAAAGTGCCATGGCATTAATCAAATGGAAGTTTATTTCTCTCTTGTATGCTGAGTCTTGGAAATGCAAGTGTTCCCAGCATCCTGGGCACATGCTTATCTAAAATTCTGTTACTACCCGGGGTGGGGGGAATTGTTACCTAAGAAAGGGAGGAGAATGGATGGTGGGGGTCACCTGGCCATCTGTCAAGTTGTTACTGTGGCAGCCGTTGAAGGGTCCCCAACCCCTCTGCCAGGCTCAGCATTTTGCCAGAAGGATTAACAACTGAGATTTATTACAGAGAAAGTAGAAAGCAAAATGGCCCATGAGCCAGAGTCTGGAGGATACCAGGTGCTAGCTTCCAAGAGTCTGCATCCAGTGGAGACACAAATTGTTGTTTAGTCACTAAGCTGTGTCTGACTCTGCGACCCAGTGGGCTGTAGCCCGCCAGACTCCTCTGTCCATGGGATTTTCCAGGCAAGAATACTGGAGTGGGTTGCCATNTGGCCCATGAGCCAGAGTCTGGAGGATACCAGGTGCTAGCTTCCAAGAGTCTGCATCCAGTGGAGACACAAATTGTTGTTTAGTCACTAAGCTGTGTCTGACTCTGCGACCCAGTGGGCTGTAGCCCGCCAGACTCCTCTGTCCATGGGATTTTCCAGGCAAGAATACTGGAGTGGGTTGCCATTTCCTGCTCTAGGGGATCTTCCCCACCCAGGGATCAAACCTGTGTCTCCTGCATTGGCAGGCAGATTCTTTAGCACTGAGCTGCCAGGGAAACCCAAAGACACATAGGCTGCACTTAATTGTTCTTCATTGACAACATATGTCAAAGTTCATCTACTGGGGACTCATTAGAGAGCTAGGACCCAGGCTCCTTATCCGAGGCGGGTCACATAGGTCCCCTCTGCCTAGTACACACCCAGATTCCAGACCATTTAGAAGGAAAGTGAGTGTTCAGCATACACTGTATTTGCAGAAAAAGTCTAGGCATGTGGAGCCCCGCTTACTGGTTAACTATTGACAGGACGTGCAGAGAGCCAGGTCCAGGTGCCAGCCAGGGGCTCCTTGCATAACAGATCTAAGGAGGGAGCCTCAGATGGTGACGAATGCTCAGGTTGAGTGGTTCTTTCTGACGCCGTGTGTGTCTCTCTCTCTGTCCTCCCCGCCTCCCCTCAACAAGGAGTGGGAGGAGCGGCGGAAGCAGAACATCGAGAAGATGAACGAGGAGATGGAGAAGATTGCAGAGTACGAGCGCAACCAACGGGTCAGTGCCACGGGCGCCCCCTGGCGGTGGGGCTGAGCCGCCAGGTCGGGGGAGCGCTCCAACACCCCCACCCCCCAACCAACTCCGCATGCCTTGCATGCCCGCAGGAAGGCGTGCTGGAGCCCAACCCGGTGCGGAACTTTCTGGACGACCCCCGGCGACGCAGTGGGCCCCTGGAGGAGCCTGAGCGGGACCGCAGAGAAGGCAGCCGCCGGCACGGGCGCAACTGGGGGGGCCCTGACTTCGAGCGGGTGCGCTACGGCCTCGAGCAGGAGCGGCAGGTGGGTGCGGGTGGCTGGGCCACGACTGCAGCCGGTCTCTGGGTTCCATGGGGAGGGATGTGTGTTGAATGCCGGGTGCAGAGCAGGAAGAGGCTGTAGCCCTGCTCTCAGGCTTCCCTCCAGTTGATGGTTGCTCCAGAGCCATACTCCTTTCTTTTTGTAGCTTTATGATCTGCTTTGGTGTGATTTTCCTCCTTACTAACGTTAGTGATGTTTAATGGGTACCGGCCAGGGGCCAGGCACTGTCTAGGGTGCTGGGGCTAAATCAGTGGCCATGTAGTAAGATGTCAGATAATGCTGAATGTTGGGAAGAAGGCTCCAACCCAGCCAGGTGAAGGCACGGAGAACAGAGAAGGATGTGGGGGGCTTCTCTAAGGTGCCATGTGAGCAGATACGGCTTTGATCTCCACCCTGTCACCACCTTCTCCTGTGATCTTGAGCCAGGGGCTCTACCCAGGAGCTTAGAAGGCCTCAGGGAAGGGGTGCAGGGGTGAGAGTGGTCGGCGGAGCCCTGACTACCCATCTGCTTGGGGCAGGGCCGCCGGGCCGGCCTGGGCGGCGCGGGGGACATGACGCTCTCCATGACGGGCCGAGAGCGGTCCGAGTACCTGCGCTGGAAGCAAGAGCGGGAGAAGATTGACCAGGAGCGGCTGCAGAGGCACCGCAAGCCCACTGGCCAGTGGCGGCGGGAGTGGGACGCTGAGAAGACGGATGGCATGTGAGTCTGCCCTGTCCACGCCTATGGGGCTCCTCGACCTTGGCCCTGACCTCTGACTCCTTGGCCTCTCTCGGGTTTCTCATCCTGTGTATCAGTTAGCACGAGCTTGGTAACACTGCGTAACCACTGCCAAATCTCAGGGTACAGAAAAGGGTTTATTTTTCCTTTTTTAAATACCTAAAGCATTTTGTATTAGGGTATAGCCAGTGTAACAACAGATGTTGTAATAGTTTCAGGTGAACAGCAAAAGGACTCAGCCATACAGGTTTTTCCAACCATTTATTTATTTATGTATTGGCTGTGTCAGGACTTAGTTATGATGTGCAGGCTCTTCCTTGTGACACACAGGCTCCAGGGTGCCTGGGCTCAGCTCTTGTGGCATTCAGGCTTAGTTGCTCCAAGGCCTGTAGGGTCTTAGCTTGCCCAACCAGGGATTGAGCCCAAATCCTCTGTCCTGGAAGGTGGATTCTTAACCACTGGACCACCAGGGAAGTCCCGACACATTTCTTTCTCCTGTGCTCACTGGTCTTCTAAGTTGGGCTGATTCAGGCTGGACTGGAAGCTGTGGGTCCAGCTGGGGTTGAACTCACTTCCGCCCCACATGTGTACATTCTGGGGTTTGCGCTGAGGGAAGGGGCTACTGGGGGAATCACTGGCCATAGTATTGGCAGATGTGCAGGAGGGAGAGTGAGACACCTCCCCGTTCTGTTAGCCAGCAGACCCCACCTTGCTGCGGCAGGAAATTAAACTCTGTCAGCTCGATAGTACTGCAGTGATTCTACAGCCAAGGGTGCGGATGTGAGTTCTCATGCAGGGAGGGCATGAAGAATTACAGCAATGACCCCTTGGCATCCTCCCTTCATCCCTCTAACCATGTCCCCCACCTACCCAAGCACCTTATCCCAGTGGCATTATTATTCTCAGGTCTGACTGTCGCCTTTCGGGTCCCAGGAAACATCCCATTAGTCAAACTTAAAGTGAAGGCATCATTCACAGGAGGGCTAACTTGTCATAGCAAAGGTGGAGAAGATTCTGGAAGACCTGCTGAACAGCAATCTTAAGATGGACAGCTGTCGTTTTTACGTCATCCTCTATCCTTTGCCACAGAGCTGGCTAAAGAAAGAGGATCTTGTCTGTGTGCCTGGAGGTCGGAGCATTTATTTTTGGATTGTGAGCTAAGCCTTTGCCAGCGTGAGAAACATTTTGCACAGATATCGTAGCTGATGTTTCTGAGGGGGAGGCAGGTGAGCTTTTGTGGAGATGTTCTTGGGCTTAAGACTGAGAAAGTCCTCTTATGTCCCCACAGCAGCCTGCAGCAAGTCTCACGTTTGCATTGAATAGAGCAAATTGTGCAGTGAATAGAGCTAATGTCACATGCTGAAGAATAGTGAAGCAGAGTATGGAGAGGGTTGGAGGCTACTGTTTTAGACCTAGATAATATATGTAATTGGGCTTCCCAGGTGGCGCTAGTGGTAAAGAACCCACCTGCCAATGCAGGAGACATAAGAGATGAGGATTCAATCCCTGGGTCAGGAAGACCCCCTGGAGGAGGGCAGGGCAACTCCAGTATTCTTGCCTGGAGAATCCCATGGACAGTGGAGCCTGGTGGACTGCAGTCCATGGGGTCGCAGAGAGTTGGACATGACTGAAGCAACTTAGCACGCAACACAATGTATGTAATAATACGTGATTGGAAAGGTTAGGAAGGCCTCTTAAGTTGAGGCCTGAAGGAGGTAATGGAGCAGGCCCCGGAGAGATCGGAGGAATGAGCCCCAGGAGCAGCACGTGCAAAGGTCATGAGGCAGGACCTCTGTGGTAGGAGAACTTGCTAAGCTCGGGAGGTCAGAGAGAGTGATGGAGCTGAGGCTGGACAGGAAGCTGGGGATGTTGAACTTGCACATTGTTGTTGAGGTGGGGAATTGCTGTCAAATACTGATCATTTTTCTCTGTTTGTACTACCACGTCACATGTGCCTTTTGTCTTTCACCTGATCCTGGACTTTAATCAGTGACACGCTCCCCCATCCAGGTTGACGACTTTGTGGTCTGTGATCTTGATTTCTAACCGTGGCCCCCACCTCCCCCGATGACTCTTCCTGCCCTACCTGTTCTCCCTGTGTGACCAGCTCCCTGCTCACCCCTTTCTCTTTCCCAAGGTTCAAAGATGGCCCAGCCGTGGCCCTGGAACCATCCCACCGCTATGGTGAGTGGGAGTTCTTGGGTAGGGTGAGGCAGCTGGCTAGGCTGGGGGGGTTGGGGCAGGGTGGGGTGAGGATAGCTTGTACCGTGCCCTCTACCCCCGACTTCCCCTGGGTTTTATTGCAGATGACCAGGCTTGGGCCCGACCCCCCAAGCCCCCCACTTTCAGGGAGTTCCTGTCCCAGCACAAAACTGAGGTCAGCCGCAGAAAGAAGAAGAGCAGCCGACCCCAGCCTAAGGCAGCGCCCCGCGCCTACAGGTGGGGGCCTCTCCCCCTTGCACATGCACAACCCCAGAGGGACTGTGTGGCTCTACTCCTGGTGGTTCTCTGGCTTGTGGGTTTGGGGGATATTTCTGTCCTTTCTTGGCCCTGTCTCTCGGGCACTTGTCTCCCTGTGGGTCAGGCACTTGGTTTCGGGGGTGTTGGGGCCTGGCTGTCACTTTACCCTCTTCTGTCCCCTCCTGCCCTCCCACCCATCTCTTCTGCCCACCTGGCCCCTCTCTGCCTGGTCACCTCTGACACCCGGGACACACGCCCTGTTTCCTCCTTGGTGCTCTAACCTGCCGGCTCCTTGTCTGGAAATCCCAAAGACCTGCTCTCTCTACCTGTTGACTTTTGCAGCTCTGTGTCTGGGGTGGGAAGCCCCTTCCTCCTGTCCATCTGGGCTTTATTCCTTTCCTCTGTCCCCTCCAGTGACCACGATGACCGCTGGGAGACGAAGGAGGCCATGTCCGCAGCTCCTGAGCCCCCGCAACCTGCTCTCCCCAAGGAGGTGCCCACGCAGGTAGGGCGGGCTGTCAACTCACGGCAGGCAGCACGGCGTGGGGGTGCCTGGGGCCTGCAGCCTCTCCCTGACCTGCCTTGTGTTCCTCACAGCTGCCTGAGACCCTGGCCCCTGCCCGTCAGCCTCCTGAGGAGGAGGGCGAGGAGGGTGAGGATGAG
The DNA here is from genome assembly GCA_006410675.1 of Oreotragus oreotragus. Lineage (NCBI taxonomy): Eukaryota > Metazoa > Chordata > Mammalia > Artiodactyla > Bovidae > Oreotragus > Oreotragus oreotragus. The sequence continues at coordinate 139,231 of SJYX01023105.1, forward strand.
GGGGAGGACGGAGAGGATGAGGAGTGGGAAGATGTGAGTGAGGATGACGAGGAGGAGGAGGAGATCGAGGAAGAAGAGGAGGCTGATGATGAGGAAGAAGAACCAGCCAGAGATCACCAACCCCAGGAGGCTGAGCCCAGCGGGAGCCCCATCGGGAGCTCCACCAGGGAACACAGTGACAAAGAGCCCACCAGGCCGGAAGAGCCCCTGCCGCTCCCCCAGGCCCCTGCCACACCTTCCAGCCCCTTCTCGCCCCCCGGGGGCCACGAGCCTGTGTCCGACTGGGGTGAAGAGATGGAGCTGAATTCTCCCCGGACTGGCCACCCGGCAGATGCTGTCTCTCCGGGTGAGGCCTGGCCGATTGAAAATGCATGAAGCTGGCTGCTTGTGTGTGTGCTCGAGAGGTGCATGGGGGACCCTCAGGACCCTGGAACCCCATGTGCCCTGGTGGCTAGGGAGGACAGTCCATGCCTGTCTGTAGAAGGCCCGCCCCCAGATCCTGCCCTGCCCTGAGCCATTCAGAGCGCCCTCCCCAATAAAGAGATCACTTCCTCAAATGACACTTCCCACGTGTGTCCTTAAACCCCCTCTCACTCCTCCAGAGCTTTCTGTCTTGGTTGGGCCGGGGGGCGTGGTATTTGGAGGGGAATGGGCTTGATTGGGCCTCCCCCTTCCCCAGGAGGTGACCAGCCAGCTCCTGCCTCCTTGGAGAGTGGGCCCAGCGCCCCAGGAACCCAGAAAGCTGAAGAGGAGGGGTCTGAGGCAGCTCCAGGTTGGGGGAGTGGCGGGATGGTGGAGGTGGCTTTCCTTCTGCTTCCTCTTGGGTTACGGGGAGGAGGGTTTGGGGGCAGTAGAATGGAGTGGATGCATCTCCATTATGGGTGTGGGGTAGCTGCTGGCCCGGGGAGGGCCTAGGCTGCTGGGTGGGAACGAATCCAGGGTCAAGGGGGTGGAGCTAAAGGGAGGACTTTCCGGAGGCCGAGCCACTAGGAATTGAGTGTGTTTGGGGGTGAGGGGGCGGGTGGGATTAGGAGGTAGAGGGCTAACCCAGGGGTTCTGCAAAGTAATCTAGAAATAAGGGGGTGGGTTAAATTGATAGAAGCTCAGAGCAGGATTTGAAATACAAATCGGTCAAAAATAACCGGGGAGGAGTAATGGATCTAGCTGTGGGCGTGGTTACAGTTTTGAGGTGTAAATTAGTAAATGGGGTCAATTAGAATAGAAATACATAACATACTGGGGTAAAAATTGTGGAGTCTAGCGGATCTGGAGCAACAGGCAGAACCCAGTCTCCACCTCCACCAGGCGGAAGGCGGGTTGTGGACCTCCGACCTTCCCAAGGAGTAGGGGTTAGGACTTGGGGGCATAGCCAAGGAAGGTCTGGTTAGGACTCAGAATGTGGGCAAGGGAAGTGGAGGTAGATCCTGTAGGGCAGGCTTGCTAGAGGTTGGCTTATGTCCGTGGGGGTGAGGCTGGGATGAGAGAGGACAGAGTTTAGGATGGCGGCTGAGGTCGGGGTATCCGAAGCGCTTTGTCTTTGGGTCACGTGACTGCGATCTCCTCTGTCAGATTATGTATTCGATTGTAAACAGGGATCTGTTGCGGGGGGGTTGTGTCTGCGTAGATCCTCTCCGAGGATTAAAGGAGCCTGAGACCCGTAAACCGCTTAACGCAGGGTGGGCGGCAGCCAGGCTTGGTGGGGCGGAGGGGCAGGGCTAGGGTGTCGGGGGGGCCGGCGGTGGGGGGCGGGGTTACTNGGATCTGTTGCGGGGGGGTTGTGTCTGCGTAGATCCTCTCCGAGGATTAAAGGAGCCTGAGACCCGTAAACCGCTTAACGCAGGGTGGGCGGCAGCCAGGCTTGGTGGGGCGGAGGGGCAGGGCTAGGGTGTCGGGGGGGCCGGCGGTGGGGGGCGGGGTTACTGTTGCCCTCAGGTGACCGCCTCTTCTCTTCGCAGAGGTGGACCCCGAGGGCCAAGAGACTGCAGAGATCGCCGACTTCCAGAGGGTGCGTTTCTGCAAAGTGGTGGCGTCCGCTTCACCACCGGGGGCCGCCCGCTGACCCCGCCCGCCGACTGCGGCCTCCGCGCTCTGCACTAATCTTTCGCCGCCTCGCTCCTCTACCCTCAGCTCCCGCCACTCCAGCCAGGAGAGGGTTAAATGTAAGGGCGGGGGGAGGAGCCAGGGATAGTGAACCGGGTGGGGCCAGGGCAATAGTCCAGTCTCACAAATAGGGGGCGCCGTGGCACCAGGGTGGCTGAGACACCCCCGAGTTACCCACTTTTAGAGGCCATGGGGGTGTAGGTGCCAGTTCCCGGGCCGTTTTCCGCCTCCAGGAGCTTACATCTGGGGCATGGCTTAATAACCGGTGACTCTTGAAGGACCTGATTTCTCCGGCCGCAGAACTGGTCACTATTAAACGCAGTGCTTCCGCTAACCTTTGAACTGTATTTCTGGCGGGGGCAGGCTGGGTTGCTGTGCTTGGCGGGCTTGTCCATGGCGGCAGAGGCGGGAGGAAGGGGTTTTTTCTTCCTCCACCCCTCTGATACGTCTTCCCTCCCCCCTCCCACAGGCCTCCCCGAATTCCTGAAGACGCTGCTGGGAGGGGACTGACGCTTCCCCGCCTTGATGGGGAGGGGGCGGCAGGAGGGGCTTAGTCTGGATCTCCGAGTTGTGCTCTGTCCTCCCCGGAGCCCACTTTGGACCCCATGGCTTTAGAGAGGGAGAAATTGAGGGTGGTGGGGGAGGAGATAGGGAGGGGGCGTGACTGG
>SJYX01023106.1:0-45517 GCA_006410675.1 Oreotragus oreotragus
GGAGGAGGCAGCAGCTGGGGAGGTCGCAGCAACAGTGGACCTTACAGAGGTGGCTATGGCGGTGGGGGTGGCTATGGAGGCAGCTCCTTCTAAAAATGTTTTTTTAATGCTTGGGAGTGGCTATAGGGGTAGCTCTTTTCAACCACCCAACTAGAGTCAACTCCTAAGTCCTTTTCACTCCCACCGCTTTCCCCATTTTGCCCTTGGGGGAGCCACTTCTAAGGCTGCTTACCCTTGAGGGTGTTACCCTATATGCCTGCCACCTCTCTCGTCTCTCCCTCTGAAGATGGACTTGGCTCCACATACACATTTTTGTGTTACAGTCATTGATGGACTCTATTTTTTTATTATTACTTGGACTTTGGTCGTTTTTATACTAGCAAAATGTCTTGTTTTAATTTGTGTTTTTTTTTCGGGGGGGAGGGAGTGAACTTGCTGATTCTGTAGCAAAACCTGGGCGGGGGTTGGGGGGTTTAGTTTACTTTGTTGTAAGGACTTGGTATCTGGCTACAGCGTTTTCTATAAAATCTCCTTGGATCCCATGCCCGAAATTTGGAAGCATATGTACAAAAATCATTTTTACGTTTTATTTTTAATAAATCATTGTGTTTGACCGTACATGTCTAACATTTTTTTTGTAGGATCCATTTCGTACCGTTTTAAGGGTAATTTTTCGTGTTAATTCTTAATGTATACTTAGAGAAACTTTTAAAAGGTCCTGTGAGGTTTTTTTTTTTTTCTTCTTGCTGTTAACGCAGGTAGTGATGTGTTGAATTTTATCCCTTACAGGTAAAACATTTGAAGTGGTGGATGTGGCTTTTTAAAATCTTTTAAGTTTTGCCTACATCCATTTCCTGTACTAAGTGTTTTGCTTATCATCTTGACATGGGTGGTCACTTCTATGAGAATTTGCTTCAAAATATGTACTGTGTAGTTCTAAAGAAATAGTTTGTGTTAAGCATGTTTTCATTCATATAAACTGTTTTAAAAAATTCAGATGGCCTAATTTCATCCCTCTTACTGGTTTGTCTGTAATGAATGGTTACAAACAAGGGTTATATTTTACCCTCAAACTTTAAGTGCATTTTTGTATTTTCAGAGCAGGTTTAAATTTTTTTTTTTTTTTTCCCCTATAGCTGAACTGTTGTCCTCCTGGAAATCCTTCCCCTAACTTTTGTGGCACCATCTACTGGCAGAATGTCAGTATATCTGCAAAACAGTTGGTTTAAAAACTTGTTCAGGACAGTTGCATCAGATTTTAGAAGTTTTGCCATCAAAAATCTGTGCAGACTTTGGTTATACATTTACTTGTAACTAAGATGGGCTTTACAGGAATGTAGTTAATGGTCCATATCACGACTGCCCTTTCTACATGAGGTTTGAAAATGTAAAACTGCTCTGCATAGCTTGGGCAATGGCCCCAAATTGCTATGATAACTAATGAACCAGCTTCGTGTACTGGTATCTTAGGTGCAAGTTGTAAAGCAAACTATCTGTGTATTCTGCTTGGTTAACGAATGTATATTTGTAGCCCTTTCATGCAATAGAATTCAAGTTGTTGTTTATAAAAAGCAAAACAAAACAATGGTATAGGAGAAAATTGCCTTCCTGGATAGACATATAGAATAGCAACGTTTATGGATATCACAAATAAAGAATTCAATTCTTTACATGATTGAGTGAGAGTATGTATAACCTGGTGGGTGGGTTCAGAATACCTTTTAATCTAGTACCTACGTTTGATTTAATGATATGGTAAAATATTTGGCTGGAATTTTGCTTAAGGCTGCTTAGTCACTTTGACAAAGGGTAGCTGATTCTTGTTATGGGTACTTTTAGTACCTCTACAACAAATGGGATAGTTGTGTTTGCATAGTGAAGAAATTAACAAGATAGTCTTAAGTTTTGCATTACAAATGGTTTTACTATTTGCTTAAATTTCTGTTTTCATTCTTACTGAAATGTATTATACTGCATTTCTTCATGTGGTAATTTGGTCTAGCTTTTGCAGGGAGTGGGGCTCTAAGATACAGAAAATTATATGCTTAAGTTTTTTTATTGTAATTATTGTGTTTGTGTTTTACTCAGTTTTAGGATGAAGATCTGTTTCTTCTGGTTCAACTGGAATAGTCCACCTTCTGGAGGGTTTTCAGAATTTAATAAGGTTATTGTCATTTTGTATTTCCCACATAGTGATGTGTGAAAAGTTATGTAAAAGGATTTCCTAATTAGAAAAATGGCTTAGTGTTCATGGTATATCATCGCTTTGTTGTCATGTATCTACCTTTACAAATATCTTACCTGGATTGGTATTCAGTGAAGGCAGAAATAGAGGTCTTTAGTCTTTCCAGATTTGGCATGTAGGACTTGTTATGGTTTCACTTTTTTCACCTGTAAGATTTACCTGAACATTACTACTTCAAATATAATCAAGACTTCATGGGAGGAAGTAGTACAGAACCTGGTCAGCATTGAATATAATTTTTGTGCAATGCTTGAATCTAATTTTGAAAGATTAGCAAAATAAAAATGTTTTTGTCTTCCTGTTGTGAAGAACTTCTGCATTTACAGTGTTTAGTAAAATTCAGTGGTAATCATTAGTTGGAAGAGGTTTGAAAGATTGATAGTAATTTCAAGTCAAAAAGCTTGCAAACGGTTGACAATTCATAGTGGTAACAAATCAGAATGATTACTGATTGCTTCGTTGTGTAGCTTAATGATTTAGAACAGATTTAATATTTAAATCTTCATAATGAATTTTTGTTTTCAAGTGAGGTTAAAGCATTGAGGATACTTAAGAATTTGCTATTTTTGATTAGTTACCTCAAGAACTAATGTAGTGTCAGTTATTTGATTTGTAGCTTTGTTTATCTTTAAGTGTGCTTAATACTCTCAAATTTGAGAATTTGCATTTTAAACTAAATTACCTATGTTTTTGCTGATTAAAAGTGGGCATTTGGATGTCGAGTCAATTTAAGCAAAATTGCATCTAGGTAATGTAAGGATTATTCCCCAAAAGACGGTCTTTGCACTTAGAAGAGGGTGAGTCTGTTTCTTCAGTTTTAACCAACTTACTGCATCAGTGTTAAGATTTTGGCCACTGGGAATATAATTTCTCTTCCCTGTTTTAGAAGGCTATTTTTTTTTTATTAAGTGGAGCAACATAGATTGCCTCTAAACCAGGGTAAGACAATGAATGCCTTTTCCTTAGTGTCTTACTGGGAGTTGCTTTGCTGTACCTTTGCCTAATGTTTTCTATTAAAAGTGAATGTTGTAAAAACTTCTTTCCAATAAAAACTCCCTTTCTACCATGTTGTTTTAAAAATTAGAATATTGCATGTTTGGTCAAATGTTGCCAAGTAACATTTGGCAATGTTACTGCTGCTGTTACTGCTGCTAAGTCACTTCAGTCGTGTCCAACTCTGTGTGACCCCATAGACGGCAGCCCACCAGGCTCCCCTGTCCCTGGGATTCTCCAGGCAAGAACGCTGGAGTGGGTTGCCATTTTCTTCAATGCATGAAAATGAAAAGTGAAAGGGAAGTCACTCAGTCGCGTCCAACTCTTTGCCACCCCATGGACTGCAGCCCACCAGGCTCTTCCATCCATGGGATTTTCCAGGCAAGAGTACAGGAGTGGGGTGCCATCGCTTTCTCTGGGCAGTGTTACTAGGAAATAGAAAAGAGAAGTTGTACTGAATGTTGAGACTGGTGTATTTTTAAAAATGAGAATTAAATGCTTAAATAAATGCTTAAAAACTAAACAAAGAATGATAAAAACCCTACCAATATGAGGAAATCCTCTTCTCAAAGATAATCCTTGTTAATAGGTGTATGTTCAGTAAACTCTTTTGTATGTACCTACATTTTAAAAGGATGAAATATTTCAGCTGTTTATATGATTGGTATTCTCATATCAGAACAAATAGACCTTCCTCATCCTCTTTAATGCCTGTATAATGTTCCATAGCATGGCCATACCATAATGGTTGATAGACATTTGCTATTACGAGTAATGCAGTGATTGTTGGAATTGCAGGTCATGTTCTTGCTTACCACATACACACTTAGTTGATAAGATGGCTCACTCAGATTAAATGTGCTGGATAACTAGAACACAGCAGTTCTCTGGTATCATGAGGATTTTTTTGTTCTCAGTATATATTCAGAGAAAGGTACATACTCATTGGCAGCCTTGTTAAAGCCTTAGGGTATATTCAACTGAAACATTTTGCTGAAAAATATCAAAGCTAGATAATACATGATAAAACAGTTAGTAGCCTATAAAGACCCTTATGTTGCTCCTTTCCCGTTTTCTTCCAGCACTTGGGGAAGATGTATATTAACAGTTTGCCTATTTCTGGGTCTTTCTATTTGCAGGGAGATATATTTATCTTTATTTTGAACAAATATTGGGTTTTATATATACATACATATGTAAGTATTTTAACTTCAAAGACACCCATATGTGTACGTAATCATTCTGTATCATAACACTGGTATACTATAGTTTAGAGGCACCGTAATTTATTGTTCAGTATGTTTCCAAACTACTTTTGCAGGCTTTGTGTTGCCATTTGCAACATACCAAAAAGGATCCGCCCCTGCTCCCAAGGTACTCGCAATTTTTGTTTGAGTACCTGTGGGAATTTCAATAATTGTAATAGATTGTGGGCATTTTAGTTAGAGATAGGTATAAGCAATTGTGTCAACTTGGTGGGTCAAGAAAACATTTGGGCTGGTCTTGACATGTAGACTACGTAGATGAGTTAGTTGGCAGAGGGCATGCTACTAACGCCAATACGCAGAGCATGATGTAATAGGCTCCTTATGTGTTTTCTTATGTTGCTAGGCCACAGAGACTTCAGAAGTACATCATCTATTTTTATTGCTTTACATTATTTTATGGCTTAACGGTTTTTGCTAAGTTTTAATAGCAAAATCAGCTTAAGGGTTATGGGACACATTCAACGATAGAAGTACAAATCAGTTGAGATCTTGAATGGATGTTAAAAAGTTTCTGTGAAAAGTATAATTCATAGTTTGGAGACCCCCTTTATTAAGCCATAGTTGGCAATATTCTCACTCTTCTATTTTTTTCCTTTAATATATCTTCCCTATATTTTCACTTACTAGCTGGTTTTAAAATATAATTTTGTGAGAAAACGTTTGCAGTAAGTTATTAGAAACTTAATATGTTCTGTAAATTTTGTTTTAAAAATAAAGCTAGCAGTTGTATAATTTGGCAGGGGGAGGCAGGGTTAGTTTGAAGAATAAGTGGGCATGAATTACTAGCTTCAAATTAAATTTGAGTTTAGCACACTGAATGTTGATGCTTAAATTTAGTTGCTTACTAAGTATAATGTGTGGAAGTATATTGTTGGGAAATATAATTTATTGCTCATTTTTAAGACAGGCATGCAACTGGTTTGGGAAAATTGGTCTTTGACATTGGAACCTGCTTGTGGCTGAACGTCATACTCCTAAATGAGAAATTAAATGCCATCAGATAAAACACAAAGAAGGAGATACTAGAAAGCTGCTTTTTTAAAAAGATATATTAGGGAGGCTAAAAAAGCGGTTGAATCACTTTTCTGAGCTATCCCACCTATTTATTAATAAACACTTACTGATAATTTATTAATAATAAACTTACAGTTGGAGCTGAATGATTTGCATCTTCAGAGAGGAAAAAGATTCAAGATAACCTTTTTTAGCTGAGTACTCCCTTCTCAGGCAGATTTTCTTTGGCTCCTTTAATTCTGTTATCACTGCGTATGGTTTGTTTAAAAAAAAAACAAAAAACATCTGAAATGGGTTTTGTTCTAAAATTATCTGATTTGACAATATGCTTATATCCCAGCATTTTCTGTCAGTTTCTTCAGGGATTGATTACCTCTTTATGCAAAACATCTAGGATCTGGAGATAACTGCAGTGGGACAAACACGGTTCCTGTCTTCAAGTAACTTGCATTCTGTTGGAGATTCTGTTTCTTTTGAAATTATGCATCCTTTTCAGTGTTGTGGGATTGTCTCAGATTGTTCACACTGTACAGGCAAATTGGAGTTAGTCCCATCATCATTTAATATATATTCTCCGATAAAATGAAGGCTTCACTCTTTTACTGGTTTTGTTATTTGCATACCATACTATATGAAAGGTACGTTTTTCTTTGATGCTTTTGTTGCTAATGTAATTAGCCTCAGTAGGCATCTGACGTAGTATTTCATAGTCCTTAATGGTGGAGAAGGCAATGGCAACCCACTCCAGTACTCTTGCCTGGAAAATCCCATGGGTGGAGGAGCCTGGTGGGCTGCAGTCCATGGGATCGCAAAGTCGGACACGACTGAGCAACTTCACTTTCACTTTTCACTCTTATGCATTGGAGAAGGAAATGGCAACCCACTCCGGTGTTCTTGCCTGGAGAATCCCAGGGACAGAAGAGCCTGGTAGGCTGCCATCTCGGGTCGCACAGAGTCGGACACGACTGAAGCGACTTAGCAGCAGCAGCAGCAGGCATCTGACTTAGTATTTCATAGTCCTTAATGGTGGAGAAGGCAATGGCAACCCACTCCAGTACTCTTGCCTGGAAAATCCCATGGGTGGAGGAGAGGGTAGTCTACCGTCCATGGGGTTGTGAAGAGTCGGACAGGACTGAGCAACTTCACTTTCAGTTTTCACTTTCATGCATTGAGGAAGGAAATGGCAACCCACTCTAGTATTCTTGCCTGGAGAATCCCAGGGACAGGGCAGCCTGGTGGGCGGCCGTCTATGGGGTCGCACAGTCAGACACAACTGATGCAACTTAGCAGCAACAGCAGCAATAGCAATTCTTAATGACAAATTTTGGTATCAAATAGACTAGGTTCTTTCTTTGATCCAGTCACTTTCTTGTTCCGTGACCTTGAACACATGGTCCTGAGCCTGTTTCCTTGTCTTTACAGTTGTGTCTGACTCTGTGACCCCATGGACAGTATCCTGCACCACGCTCTTCTGTTCATGAGATAGGCAAGAGTACTGGAGTAGGTTGCCATTTCCTTCTCCAGGGAATCTCCCTGACCCAGGGATTGAACCCAGGTCTCCCGCATTGTAGACAGACGCTTTACCATCTGAGCCACCAGGGAAGTCCTTAAAAAGGAGAGACTGCTGTTAATATCTGTCTCACAGGATTGTGAACAAATTATACTTTGAACAAATTCAGTGAAAGTATACATGTAAAGGGTATACTATCATTGTTGTTACATAGTGAAGTTAATATTACGACTTTGGTTAAGAGATATGAGTGTACCTTTATTTCATCCCCCCCTCAACCACAAGGTATTTGCACAATGAGGTGAATGAATAGCCATCTTTAAAAAAGTACTGATAAAAGTGTATGTAGTCCATAGAGCACTCTTAGTAACTGAGATGTGGTTTTTAACCTAGGCTTTGCTCTTGATTTGTTGGGTGAGCTTGGATATGGGAGCCCTCTATTCCTCTACTGCTTCAACTCTAGTAGGAGAGGTATGAACCATGTTAGCTGTCTGTGTTTATTATATGAAAGTTCCAAGTAATGAGAGTGCCTTCCAGGTAGGAAGAAGGATCAAGAAAAGCATTATGAAAGATGTATTTGACTTAAAAAGTTGGCTGTATAGAGAAAGTGAGGGGGAAAAAGTTAATTTCAGTAGAGGGACAAATAGAAACATGGGGCACATACAGAGAAGTATGCCTACTGTGTGCTAAATGCTGTCTAAAGTACATTTGCAAATGTTCTCACTGGATCCATTTCAGTAACCCTCTGCTTCACAGTAAGGTAGCTGAAGCTCACCTCAAGGTTAAACTTTCCCAAGGCCACCCAGCTGGTGAAATGATTGAACTGGGAGTTGAATCCAAGCCTTATTGATTTCAGTGGCCATACTCTGCATGAAACTTGCAGATACAAGTGGATAATTTATATTAAGGGTAAAGGAGAGTTGTGGGAAATTGGGAGAAGTTGGGACCATATTAGTGCTTGCCTGGCAGCCAGTGGAAATTACTAAAAGTTTTTGAGAATAGTGGTAGCGAGACTGCAATTTAGAAAGACTAATTAGTAGCACTGAGGGAAATAGATGGCATTTGAGTGGCGTTTCAGGTGGTAAGGCTGCAGTGACAGCTTATGTTAACCATGAGAGCATGAACAGAAGGAGCACTGGCAATAGGTGGAAATGGAATGTAAGGGAAGTTGTAAACGTTTAATTAGCAAATGATTGGATATGGTGGGGAGAGAGAAAAAAATGAGTAGTTCTGTCAGAATTACTGTGGTAAGTAGGAGGGTGGTGATGTCACCAGAAATGGAACGAGAAGATTTAGAAGAAAGGTTTGAACATAGTGAGTTGAAGATGCTGGTAAGTGCATCGACACGTTCTGCCTTCTGTAGATAGCTTTACAAAATGGTTACAGGATATTCTCTTTTTGCCCTTCTTGATCCACTCTATACCTTTCTGTTCCTTGCTCTGTTCTCAGAAATTTGATTGTTAAAGAACTATACTCTCTTCTATGGCTTCATGTTGGGTTTGACAGTGGGAGAAACCAGCAGGAAGTCTAGAAGAGTGAGAGAAAGGTGAGGTTAAGATATTTGTTCCCTCCCTCCAAAGTATACATATTGAGCAAATAGTTTATCAAGGCCTCTTGTCAAACTCTGCTCCAGTGGCAAGCTACACGTCTCTCGTAACCACTCCCTCCTACTGCGACTTCAGGTTCCCTTTTTCTAGCCCCAAGATGGTTTACCAGACCTTGTTGGTTTTCTCTTAACTGTGCCCACATCCTCGTAAATGGTTCCTTTTATTAAAACTCCAGTAACCCTATTTGAATGTGCCATCTGTTGTCATCTCTTCAGTGAAAAAAAAAAATCCCACATTTTCTAATGACTTGGTCTCCCAGAAACCACCAAACTTGGAGAAGATCTAGCTGTTTACCCTCCCCACCTGTTAATGAGCTTTTCCACACTGATATTCAGTATCTCCCTGTTTTCCAACTGTGTCAGGTTAAATAATGTTTGACTCTCTTCTATTTCATGATTCATCTGGAAATGCAGCAAAGAACAAGAAACAAAAATCCTTGTCCTCAGTAGAGCTTATGTTTTAGTAGGGGGAGACAGATAATGAAGCATAAGTTGTATGGTATTTAGAAAATAATGTGTGGATAGAAAAGGGTAAGGAGCCAGCAGTGCTGCAGGGCAGGATATTTGTGAAGATTGTGCAGTTTAAAATGGAGTGATGGCCTTCCCTAGTGGCTCAGTGTTAGAGAATCCACCTGCCAGTGCAGGAGACACGGGTTCGATCCCCGATCCAGGAAGATCCTAGAGGCCATGGAGCAACTGAACCTGTGTGTTAACTACTGGGCCTGTGCTTCAGAGGCTGGGAGCCGCAACTACTGAAGCCCCCATGCCCTCGAGCCTGTGCTCTGTAACGAGAGAAGCCACTGTAATGAGAAGCCCATGCAGCAACGAAGACCTAGCACAACCATGAATAAAGTGCGGTAAAGATAGTATGGAAAGGTCTCTGAGAAGGTTATGTTTAAACAGGAACTTGAAGGGAATTTGAGACTTAGCAGTGTAGATGTTCAGGGGAAAAGCATTCCAGGTAGAGGCTTCAGTTCAGTCGCTCAGTCGTGTCCGACTCTGCGACCCCATGAATCACAGCACGCCAGGCCTCCCTGTCCATCACCAGTTCCCGGAGTTTACTCACATCCATCAAGTCGGTGATGCCATCCAGCCATCTCGTCCTCTGTTGTCCCCTTCTCCTCCTGCCCCCAGTCCCTCCCAGCATCAGAGTCTTTTCCAGTGAGTCAACTCTTCACATGAGGTGGCCAAAGTACTGGAGTTTCAGCTTTAGCATCATTCCTTCCAAAGAAATCCCAGGGCTGATCATCAGAATGGTCCGGTTGGATCTCCTTGCAGTCCAAGGGACTCTCAAGAGTCTTCTCCAACACCACAGTTCAAAAGCATCAATTCTTCGGCGCTCAGCTTTCTTCACAGTCCAACTCTCACCTACATACATGACCACTGGAAAAACCATAGCCTTGACGGACTTCTGTTGGCAAAGTAATGTCTCTGCTTTTTAATATGCTGTCTAGATTGGTCATAACTTTTCTTCCAAGGAGTAACCGTCTTTTAATTTCATGGCTGCAATCACCATCTGCAGTGATTTAGGAAGAGCAAAAGTCCTGAGGCAGGTGGCTGAAGTTGAGTAAAGAACAAAGAAGTAGCTGATGATGTCAGAAAGGGACTAGCTCATGGTAAGGCTTTTGTAAAGTAAGGATTTTGGCTTTTGCAGCATGATTGGTCAACTATTTCAGGGTTTTGAGCAGAGGAATATGCTCTACTTGAATTTTTAAAAAAGATTCTCTGATTTTATTAGGACATAATTCTTTTAGTTGATGTGGTTGGTTTTGATGAGGCTTTATGAGAAATCAGAACAACTTGGATTAAGGTATAAAAAGACCTGCAGTCTCTTTTAATTGTGTTACAGGCATCTGCATTTTTGAGGGAGAGATGATTCTCTGGCCGAAATGAATCTTTGGTTATGATGTGCTGTCTTTAGAAAGGAGTACTTGCAAGGTTGGCTCTTGTCTGGGCACTTGGATTTAGGTAGTGTTCTTACCGTTCCCTAACTGATAAAGGTGGTCTAGGCTGTGTATGCAAGCAGTAGGATTTAGGCTAAATACCTCCTTTTTTTCTGGGACTCTGGAATTTTGATATGTGCTAAGCAGTGGGGTTGCACAGAGTCGGACACGACTGAAGCGACTTAGCAAGCAGTGGGTACCTATAAAACCTGGAGTACTTAGTCCTTGAGCAGAAACATCACTCACAAGTGTAGTCTTTGTGACCTTTCATGGTAGGGAGAGAGCATAAAGAGGCCTGCACTTGGGCTCCTCCAGACTCTGTCTTTTCTTCAAACGACTCCACTGTGTATCTTCACTATGTGTCTGTAGTAGACTTTATTTGTGAGTACAAGACCTAGCAGTGCTGAGATTTGTGAGTGCTTTTAGCTCATCTCTGAACCTGGCATTGGTCTTGGGAACCATTGCAAACAGGTAACATTAAAATTTTTTTTTCTTAATATAGATATTTTTAGTGTAACTAAGTGGAAAACATCACGCTGTGGATAGAAGGTGCAGTTTTGGAAAACCTGTCACATAGGTCAATCAGCTCTGTGTCTAGTGAAGAGCTCTCCTGAGCAGTTTCTGCTTTGTTAATTTCACTTTTCCCACAAGCTCTAGGTCTTTTCATTATTGCAGCTTCTAGTAGTTCAGCTGGTAAAGAGTCCACCTGCGATGTGAATCAGGAGACCCTGATTGGATTCCTGGGTTAGGAAGAGCTATCCCTTGAAGGGACAGGCTACTCCAGCAATATTCTTGGGCTTCTCTGGTGACTCAGCTGGTAAAGAATCTGCCTGCAGTGCGGGAGACCTGGGTTCAGTCCCTGGGTCGGGAAGGTCCCCTGGAGGAGGGCATGGCAACCCACTCCAGTATTCTTGCCGGGAGAATCCCCATGGACAGAGGAGCCTGGCTGGCTACAGTCCATGGGGTCACAGAGAGTTAGACACAACTGAGTGACTAAGCACAGCACAGCAATTGTGAACATGCGGAGACTCACTGCCATCATGTAAATCTTTTGTAAGCAAGTTTAGAAAAAGGACAGCCTCATAAAGATCTTTAAAATAATCTGAGTGAAGGCAGTTGTTGACATAGGTGCCTGTTGGCATAGATACCATGAATAATACCTTAGGGAGATAGGCAGTAAAGCTACTAGAAGCAACAGCGTTTGACAACAGGTGTAGATATGTCAGTATGTTAGAAGAATCATGCTTTGCTTGTATACACTGCAATGAGATGTGTAGCAGGCTGGTCTGATTTAACTGCTCTGTATTACTCCCCTTGGAAGGGAGTTGTTCTGATCGTATAAGACGACTTTGGTTCACAGGATATGAAACTTCAGTCACAGAAGGCAGATTGTGGCAAAATTACTCATTTGACATACCTCTTCTGAGTATCTGTTGCTGACTTCAGGATCACAACCAGTTCCTTTGAGTCTCTGGATTCACGTATCCATGTGATCATGAAAGCTTTTATTTTCATTTGGTGGAACTATTTGTTTGCTTCCCTCCAGTTGAGTTTAATCACAGTTTTGTACTTTTATAACTGAAATTGCAGACAGTAACTTCCCTGTTAGGTTGGAAAAAATGAGTGAGGAGGATAAATATGGATTTATTTAGTAGGAACCATTAATGTATCCATCCCTTGGCTCTAGGACTACCATACTAGGAATTTAACAGAACAATTCAGTGAAACAAGTTATTGCACAAAGGTGATGATGAGAACATTTATAGCAAGAGACTAGAAGCTATAAATGTGAAATGTTAGGGAAATGTTTACTAAATTGTGCTCTATGAAAATGTGAAATATTAAAAATACATCATCCATCAACAAGTGAATGGATAAATGTAATGTGGTATATACACACAATGAAATATTCAGTCATAAAAATGAATGAAATTCTGATCCATGCTAACACATGGATGGACCTCACAAACATGCTCAGTGAAATAAGCCAGGCACAGAAGGTATGTATAATTTGTTTGCATGTATATGAGGGATCTAGAATAGGCAAATTCATAGAGGCAGAATAAGATAGAGGTTACCTGGGGCTTGAGGAAGGAGGGAATGGAAAGTACTATTCTCTGGGTACAGAGTTTCTCTGGAGATCACAGTTCTGCAGATGGATAGTAGTGACTGTCGCATAACACTGTGAATGTACTTAATGCCATTGAATTGTGTCCTTAAAAGTGGTTGATGTGGTAAATTTTATGTATATTGTCACAATAAAAGTTATAATTGATTATGCAATAATGATATATATTTAGTGTAATATGAGTATGTAAATATATTAAAGTAGTTGAGATTAAACAATTGAACCTTTTAAGTTTAAAAAAATTTTAAGTGAAATCATCAGAAATTGAAATTCAGTTCAGTCGCTCAATCGTGTCCGACTCCTTGCAACCCCATGAATCGCAGCATGCCAGGCCTCCCTGTCCATCACCAACTCCCGGGGTTCACTCAAACTCAACATCAATCGAGTCAGTGATGCCATCCAGTCATCTCATCCTCTGTCCCCTTCTCCTCCTGCCCCCAATCCCTCCCAGCATCAGAGTCTTTTCCAATGAGTCAGCTCTTCACATGAGGTGGCCAAAGTACTGGAGTTTCAGCTTTAGCATCAGTCCTTCCAAAGAAATCCCAGGCCTGATCTCCTTCAGAATGGACTGGTTGGATCTCCTTGGAGTCCAAGGGACTCTCAAGAGTCTTCTCCAACACCACAGTTCAAAAGCATCAATTCTTCGGTGCTCAGCTTTCTTGACAGTCCAACTCTCACATCCATACATGACCACTGGAAAAACCATACCCTTGACTAGACGGAAGTTTGTTGGCAAAGTAATGTCTCTGCTTTTCAATATGCTATCTAGGTTGGTCATAATTTTCCTTCCAAGGAGTGTCTTAATTTCGTGGCTGCAGTCACCATCTGCAGTGATTTGGGAGCCCCCCAAAATAAAGTTTGACACTGTTTCCACTGTTTCCCCATCTATTTCCCATGAATTGATGGGACCAGATGCCATGATTTTCGTTTTCTGAATGTTGAACTTTAAGCCAACTTTTTCACTCTCCTCTTTCACTTTCATCAAGAGGCTCTTCAGGTCCTCTTCACTTTCTGCCATAAGGGTGGTGTCATCTGCATATCAGTTATTGATATTTCTCCCAGCAATCTTGATTCCAGCTTGTGCTTCTTCCAGCCCAGCGTTTCTCACGATGTACTCTGCATATAAGTTAAATAAGCAGGGTGACAATATACAGCCTCGACGTACTCCTTTTCCTATTTGGAACCAGTCTGTTGTTCCATGTCCAGTTCTAACTGTTGCTTCCTGACCTGCATACAGGTTTCTCAAGAGGCAGGTCAGGTGGTCTGGTATTCCCATCTCTTTCAGAGTTTTCCCCAGTTTATTGTGATCCACACAGTCAAAGGCTTTGGCATTGTCAATACAGCAGAAATAGATGTTTTTCTGGAACTCTTGCTTTTTCCATGATCCAGCGGATGTTGGCAATTTGATCTCTGGTTCCTCTGCCTAGTCTAAAACCAGCTTGAACATCTGGAAGTTCACGGTTCACATACTGCTGAAGCCTGGCTTGGAGAGTTTTGAGCATTACTTTACTAGCGTGTGAGATGAGTGCAATTGTGCGGTAGTTTGAGCATTCTTTGGCATTGCCTTTCTTTGGGATTGGAATGAAAACCGACCGTTTCCCAGTCCTGTGGCCAATCTAGTTGCAGCTATTTACAATTATAAATAATCTTTTTAAAACACAAATTAAAAAAAAACAACATTTATTTTTGGCCAGGTCTTGGCTGCTGCTTGTTGACTCTCTCTACTTGTGACAAGCGGGAGCTGTTCTCTGGTTGTGGTGCGAGGGCTTCTCACTGTGGTGGCTTCTGCGGAGCACAGTTCAGTTCAGTTCCGTCGCTCAGTCGTGTCCGACTCTTCGCGACCCCATGAATCGCAGCACGCCAGGCCTCCCTGTCCATCACCATCTCCCAGAGTTCACTCAGACTCACGTCCATCGAGTCCGTGATGCCATCCAGCCATCTCATCCTCGGTCGTCCCCTTCTCCTCCCGCCCCCAATCCCTCCCAGCATCAGAGTCTTTTCCAATGAGTCAACTCTTCGCATGAGGTGGCCAAAGTACTGGAGTTTCAGCTTTAGCATCATTCCTTCTGAATAAATCCCAGGGTTGATCTCCTTCAGAATGGACTGGTTGGATCTCCTTGCACTCCAAGGGACTCTCAAGAGTCTTCTCCAACACCACAGTTCAAAAGCATCAATTCTTCGGCGCTCAGCTTTCTTCACAGTCCAGCTTTCACATCCATACATGACCATAGGAAAAACCATAGCCTTGACTAGGCGGACCTTAGTCGGCAAAGTGCTCTTGTTGCCCAGGCTTCATTAGTTACGGCTTGAAGGCTCGAGGGTGCTGTCTCAGTAGTTGTGGTACGTGGGTTTAATTGCCCAGCAGCATGTGGAATCTATGAAAAAATAGTCAGTAGGAATTAATCCTCTTTCTGGTGGAGAATGTTTTCTGAAGGAAGCAGATTTTTGGCTCTTTACTAAACCATTGGTATAGTCATTAGATTTCACTTTTCTTACAAAGAGATGCACAGATTTACCAGCAGAGGGCGTAAGTTGCAGGTTGATGCTTAGAAGATGGGATTCTTAGGGGGAACCCGGAAAGATAAGTGTTTGCAATGTGCAAGCGTATGTGAAACACTCTGCTTGCTGCTGTAGTTGGTCTGGCTTTTCTTTGACTCACTGGGGTCCAGTGGTGTGTTTCCACCTTTCCCCAAGAGCATTCTTTGGCTTGGCTTGGTAAGCTAAGGGACCAGAGGAATGGGTAAGGACTTAATAAGAGTAGTTATTGGGAGCCTTGGATGTCAGCTTATGTTAGTATCTTTAGGGGTTCAAATGCTGTTGCTCCATTTCTTCAGGTGAGGTGGAGAGAGCATGAGGCCAGGCATCTGAGGATCCATACCTTGCTTGGCCACCAGCTCACTGAGTCATCTTGAGCCAGTTGCTTTCTGTCAGTCTCAGCTGGCTTATCTCTAAAATGGAGGTAGTAAGCTAGGGATCGTGTCCCCAAGCACAGTAGTTAATAGTGGTCTCTGAAGTCAAGCGGATTGGGTCTCAGATCTCTGGGGTTGTGATCAAGTCATTTAAGTCTCAGAACCTCAGTTTCCTCCTATTTATTTGTTTACTGCTGTTCCATGTTTCAGTCAAGCTTGTGTTTACCTCATTACTTTTTTTTAAATTTATTTTTGGCTGTGCTGGGTTTTCACTGCTGCATGCAGGCTTTCTCTAGTTGTGGTTAGAAGGGCTTCTCTCTAGGTGTGGTGCACAGATTTCTCCTTGCAGCGGCTTCTCTTGTGGGCAGAGCACAGGCTCTGTAGTGTGTGGGCTTCAGTACTTGTGGTGCTCAGGCTCAGCAGCTAATGGCACATGGGCTTAGTTGCCCCGCAGCATGCGGAACTCTTCCTGCACCCAGAATTGAACCCGTGACCCCTGCATTGGCAGGCAGATTCTTAACCACTGTGCCACCAGGGAAGTCCTGCTGCACTACTTCTGAAGAGAAATAGTGTTTTCTTTTTACCGTTTGTCCCCTTTAACCCGTTTCTCCTTCCCCTAACCCCCTGCCTCTGGCAACCACTAATATGTTTTCTGTATGAGATTTTTTTAAAAATAATTTTTTAAAGAATCCAGGTGTAAGACAGATTATACAGTATTGGTCTTTCTCTAACTTATAACACTTAGCATAATGCCCATGATGTCCATCCCTGTTGTTGCAAATGGAAGCATTTTAATGTTCTTCATGGTTATATAATACTGTTCTCTGTGTGTGTGTGTGTGTGTGTGTGTATATATCTTCTTTATCCATTCATCCATCAAGGGACACAAGTTGTTTCCAAACCTTGGCTGTTGTAAATAATGCTGCAATGAACAATGAGGTACATATATCTTTTTGAGTTAGTGTTTTCATTTTCCTCAGATATATGCCCAGAAGTGGAATTACTGTATCATATGCTAGTTGAATTTTCAAGTTTTTGAGAAAACTCAGTACTGTTTTCCATAGTGGCTACACCAGTTTAAATTCCCACCAGCAGTGTACAAGGGTTCCCTTTTTTCCACCTTCTTGCCAACACTAGTTGTTTCTTGTCTTTTTGATAATAGCCTTTCTGATAGGTTTGAGGTGGTATCTCACTGTGGTTTTGATTTGCATTTCCATAATGGTCCATGGTTTCCATGATGTTGAACATCTTTTCATGTGCCTGTTGGTGCCTGTATGTTTTTGTTTGGAAAAATGTCTATTCATATGTACTGCCCATTTTTAAAATCAGATTCTTTTGCTATTGAGTTATATGAATTCTTTATGTATTTTTCATATTAACCTCTTATCAGATACATGATTTTGAATCTTTTCTCCCATTTCATAAGTTGCCATTTCATTTTGGGTTGTTTCCTTTGCTTTGCAGAAGCTTTTGATAGCATCTCACTTTTTTTTTTTTTTTTTTTTTTTTTTTTTTATCTTTTCNTTCTTTATGTATTTTTCATATTAACCTCTTATCAGATACATGATTTTGAATCTTTTCTCCCATTTCATAAGTTGCCATTTCATTTTGGGTTGTTTCCTTTGCTTTGCAGAAGCTTTTGATAGCATCTCACTTTTTTTTTTTTTTTTTTTTTGCTTTTGTTACCTTTGCGTTTTCCCCAGCATGTGTTTTTGGTTCCTTTGTTGTAAATTAATTGACCATTTATGTGTGAGTTTATTTCTGCGCTCTGTGTTTCATTAACTTATGTGTCTGTTTTTCTGCCAGAATCATACTGTTTCAGTTGATGTATCTGATCACGTGCTATGCTTAGTTGCTTCAGCTGTGTCCCACTCTTTGCGACCCCATTGACTATAGCCCACCAGACTCCTCTGTCCATGGAATTCTCCGGGCAGGAATACTGGAGTGGGTTGCCCTGCCCTCTTCCAGGGGATCTTCCCAACCCAGGGACTGTACCCAGGTCTCCTGTGTTGCAGGTGGATTTTTTACCCTCTGAGCCACCAGGGGTAGCTAATCCTACTGTTTTAATTGATGCAGCTTTGTAATAAAGTTTGAAATCAAGGCGTATGATGATGTAGCTTTGTTCTTGTTTCTCAAGATGGCTTTGGATATATTTTTTTTTAGTTCCATACACATTTTAGGATTATTCTATTTCTGTGAAAAATGCCATTGAAATTTTGATAGAGTTTATAAAATCTGTGGATTGTTTTGGGTAGTATGAACATTTTAACAATATTGGTTCTTCCAGTCCATGAGGATGGAATATGTTTCCATTCATTTGTATCTTCTCCAGTTTCTTTCATTAATGTAGTTTTCAATATATAGGTCTTTCATCTCCTTGATTATATTTATTCCTAGGTAATGGGGATTTTTTTTTGATGCAGTTATAAATGAGGTATTTTTCTTTATTTTCTCTTTCTGAGACTTCATTTTTAGCATATAGAAACACAGAAGACTTTTTTTTTTTTTGTATTGATTTTTATATCCTCTAACTTCATTCAATTTATTAGTTTTAACAGGAGAAAACACTACTAAACTCATTTTATGGAGCCAGCATTAACCTGTTACCAAAACAAGACAAGGATGCCACCAGAAAAAAAATTATAGACCAGTATCCCCAATGAACATAGATGCAGAAGTTCTCAACAAAATATTAACAGCAATATTATTGCTGAATGCGGTAATACATTTAAAGGATCATTGGCATAATCAAGTGGGATTTATTCCAGGTTTCAATATCTGCAAATCAATCATTGTGGAACAGCAAATCAACAAAATGAAGGGTAAAAATCATACGATCATCTCAATAGAAGTGGGAAAAGCATTTGACAAAATTCATCATCCGTTTATGTTAATAACTCTGAATAGAGTGAATGTAGAGAGATTGTAACTCAGCACAATAAAAGCCATATGTGCCAAGTCCACAGCTAACATACTTGAAAGTGAGACCACGGACAAGACAAAGATGCCCACTCTTGCAACTTTTATTTGACATAGTATTGGAAGTCCTAGCCAAAGCAGTTAGGCAAGAAAAATAAGTAAAAAGCATCCAAATTAGAAAGGAAGAAGTAAAACTACCATTATTTGCAGCTGATATTATATATATTAATGGAAAACTTTAAAGGTTCAATCAAAAAACTATCAGAGCTAACAAAGTTGGCAGGATACAAAGTCAACATACAAAAATCTGTTGCATTTCTGTGTACCTCAAATTTAAAACAGGGATAATAATTGCTTTACACAGGGTTATTGGGAGGATTAAATGAGTTTTGCAGCTGATATTATATATATTAATGGAAAACTTTAAAGGTTCAATCAAAAAACTATCAGAGCTAACAAAGTTGGCAGGATACAAAGTCAACATACAAAAATCTGTTGCATTTCTGTGTACCTCAAATTTAAAACAGGGATAATAATTGCTTTACACAGGGTTATTGGGAGGATTAAATGAGAGGGCTACATGTAAAGTCTTGAGTACAGAGTCTGCCGCTGCTGCTAAGTCACTTCAGTCATGCCCAACCTTGTGCGGCCCCGTAGACAGCAGCCCACCAGGCTCCTCTGTCCCTGGGATTCTCCAGGCAAGAATACAGAGTCTGGCCCAGAGTGAAAGGTCAAGGGATGGGAGCTGTTATTACTGTTCAGTGGATGTTTTATCTTAAGTCCAAGGAAATGAGGGACATGAAGAAATCTGTAAGCTTTAAATTGCAACATAAATGCCACAGGTGATTACTCTCTTGAGTATGTTCAGGGCATGGGTTCTCCCTCACAGGAGGCGTCCTGAGGGAAGCCAGGCATCTCTGGATAAAATGCTGTTCTCTTTACCTTTTGACTTTTTCGGACCTTGAGTTCCTTTTCATTTTCTGCCTGGCTTTTTGTACTGGGAGCATGCTAAGCAGCTACAGGAAGAGTCTACTCAAAGTAGTCAGGAATCTGAGGGGAAGTTTTGGTGATACAGGTGTGGGTGGGCCTTAATTTAACTTTGCCTAGTCCTTGGTGACCTGTTGGTAATAGGGACCACTGAATGACTCCAGGAGAGGCCCAGGGCTATGCTTCCTGGCACAAGGTACCGTGTCTGACTTCTCGACCTCAAAACTAGACTCACAGAGCTATAGTTTGGTAGTATTGGCATAGGCAATGCAAATTATAGCAGCTAATGGTTACTCAGTGTTTATTACAGGCCAGGCTCTCTGCGAAGAGCTTGATAGTCTTGAAACCCAACAACCCTGGGGGGTAGGTACTATTATTATCCATTATTATCTTCTTTTTGCAGATGAGGAAATTAAGACTTGTACCTAGCTAAGGGTTATATTTCTGGTAAGTATATTCAGATCCTGGTCTGACTGATTCTAATGGCCTGAGTTCTTTTCTTTGTGGGCTTTCCATTTAGCTGTGCGTTAGGCTCCCAGTGGACAGATGGAGTATGGAGAAGAGAACTCTCTAGACCAAACCTACTTAAAAAGTTCTCCTCACATGATTTTTTTCCTCAGCCACACAGAGCTGGAAGATTCTGAACAAAGTTGATGTACATGGTTGGGTAAATGGTTCTGGAATGGAGAGGTGGGGACTCTTGGTAAAGCTATGGGAGAAGCTTTGGGTATGGGGAAGGAGGCCCAGCAAGGAGGTGAGACCCTATTGCTGGAAATTCCAAACATGGGACCTCTTCCTCCAGGAAGGCACTACTTTGGTTCCTTTGGCTTTCCTCTATTGCAAGAATCCAATAGTGACTCTCCTTAATCTGAAATCCGGTTAGGACAGTTAGCCTTGAGCAAGCAGTTTCAGCCTGTGGCCCAGAGAAGGCTTGGATAATAAAGTAGAAAGTGTAAAGTATAGCACTGATAGTAGAGGAGCTTCTGATGGCAACTTTGCGCCAGGAGTCTGGAGACTTTGATTCTTGGTTCAGCTCTGGCCGTGGTTTTGCCTTTCTTGATGCCCTTCTCCAAGAAGTCTCTGTTCAGCTTATCTCTTGTGGATAGAGTGGAGGATAAAGTGCAGGTGAGAGCAGCGTGGCTTCAACACATGCATTGTGGTGACATTGGTTAGCACTGCAGAAGTAGGTTGCCAAAGAAAGTGTGTAAACATTTTATACTGGCTCTCCAGAGTTGTAATATATTGAAACCTGAAATATGCTTGGTCCTTTAGTATTTACTTTTCTAATCTTCAAAAAGTTTCTCTCTGGTTTGTTTCATGTGATACTTCCCTCGCCCCCCTTTCCTATATGGTGAGGCTGTGACTAGGGGTATGAAGTTGAGAGAGACTCATCTTAGTCTCGTATCTCTTTTATGAATCATCCACTCGTCTTCCTGGTGGATGTCTGCACTCTGGCATGGATTCTGGGATTTAGTTTCCTTATTTATGATGTTCAACTTCTAGGCCCTGTGATTCACCTCAAGAGGAAATATCTGGAGCAGAGCCACAAGGCTGATTAGAAGAGGAAAGGGCAGAGGGAGAAAGATAGGAGGGGTATTGTGAAAGGAAGAAGTAGTGATACAGGGCGTAGGGTGTAAATAAAATCTCCTGAGCCCCTTCTCACTTGAGAAAGAATTGAGTTGGGTAGTGGCCTAATGGCCTTATTTAAGAGGACTTTGTGATGTCAGAGGTGGGGCGTAATCTTTGAGAGTAACGTGCTAGCCAGTTTGCGTTCAGGAGGCTGTGTAAAGTTTAAGTTATTCCTAGTTTCTGTTACCTCAGTGTCTGGCTTCCTCCATTATGGTCTCAAGGCTTTCTGGCAGTGAAGAAATTTAACAGGTCAAAATTACAACTATAATAAGTTTACTAAGCATCCCTCATACTTTCACATACTTGATATCATCTTCCTTAAATCCTCCTCAAAACTTTAGAGTCCAGTAAAAATTTCTTCTTAAACAATCTTACAGTCTAATGAGAAGAAAAATGGAACATTTAAGACATTTTTACAGTCATGTGATTTTAGAGTTGAAAGGGACTCTAGAGTTTGACCCTACGTTATGGATGAGGGGCTGAGGTCGAGAGTAGGAAAAGACTTACTGAAAGTCACTCAACCAGCTAGTGGTTATATGGGTCCTGAGAAGCAGAGACATGACACAGAGGATTCCAAGAATAGAGATGCTCATGTGTGGTCTTTATGAGGCATCAAGGAAGTTTCTTAACCCATTTTTGTGGCTAAGCTTCCCAGGTTGGCTCAGTGGTAAAGAATCCTCCTGCCAGTGCAGGAGCTGCAGGAGATGTGGGTTTGACCCCTAAACTGGGAAGATCCCTGGAGGAGGAAATGGGAACCCACTCCAGTATTCTTGCTTGGATAATTGCGTGGACAGAGGAGCCTGGTGGGGCTACAGCCCATAGAGTTGTAGAGTCAGATACAACTGAAAGGGACTGAACACGCAAACACCAGTGGCTGATTGCTCCAATTATGTGCCTTGGCTGTGGCTATGAGGTACAGACCAGCCTCCAGCATGCCCCCTACATTATGTTTTTGCATAGGTGGGTCAGAATTGAGGCTTGAAAGGCAATCGGAGATTCCAGGGTGCAAGAGGTCTTTGACTGGAGATGGGGGATTTAGTTGGAGACTGACGACTTGGAGCTACAGCTTAAGTCAGATTTTGACATGAGAGACTTTAGGAAGGTGTTTTAGGGTTGTGCTATGGAACTTGTGGTCTTTTGTGATGGCCTGGGGAAATAAATGTATGTGGTCCCATTGTGATGGCTTTACTGCAGTTTAGCCTCTTGCAGTCAAATAGTAATTGTTTCAGTTCCCTTTTTCTTACTTCTTTCTGCATTCTTCTTGGTTCCATCAGGCTCTTTTACCCTAACTTCTTTTCCTCTATCAGACTCTCAGAGCTGCTGTAGATTTTGGGAGGAGGAACTGGAAAATGAGCTGTGACCTACAAGTCAATTTCCCCAGGTGGATAAAGTCCACTGGAAGCCACAGAGGGGCCTCCTCATTCCAGCAATCTGGCCAGGCTGACAGACTCACAGCCTATGGGGGCAGGGGAGGAGGAGGGGACCAGTATTTCTTGGGCTAGTGAGGAACTGCCCAAGTCTTTTCAGTCTAGGCAGAGGAGGCAGGAGGTACCGGGGTCGGCTGGTCGCCTGGGGATGCCTGGGCAGATGTGGAAGCGGCTGGAAAGGTGGCCTTGCACTTGGGTTGCTGTTGCTGCGCTGTTCCTAGGAGACGCAGGAGCAGCAAGCCTGCGGGGGAGGGGGAGCAAGTGGGTTGCTGCTTTTAGCAGCTGAAAGGGCTGCAGGGAGCTCTGGGTAAGACGTTTTCTGCTGCTGCTGATTCTGCGGTAGAAGCTGCCGAGAGTAAGTCAGAGCAAGGAGGATCGAGAGGGAGGTGGCTTCATTTGCAGCCATGCTGAATCACTGCTGTTGATCAGATCTCCCGCTGGTTGGCTGGGAGAACCGAGCAGAACAGAGCTAGGATCCTCCGGTACAGGCACAGCTCAGCAGCTGCCACCCCAGCTGGGCCTCACACAATGGACGGGGAAAGGTAGGTACGTGTGTATAAGTGTGTGTGTGTGTGTGTGTGTGTGTGTGTGTGTGTATGTGTACACACACGCTGCAGCCACCAGCTTTTGTATTGGCGTTGGTTAGACAGGGTTGGAAGACCTGGTCACTGATGGATCCCAGCCGGCGGCAGAGTCATACCAGGGAAACCCCTTTCCCCAGAGATCTGGCTTCCGCAGAGACAGGTCTGGGTTTGCAGGGCAGCGGAGCACCCTGAAAGAAGTGACTTCCTGACTGGTGTTTGGGAAGAGTTTCAGCATGGGCTGTATCAGGCTGTTTCAAGGAGGCGTTTCCCTTTCCTGGCTACTTTCCCCGGGGTATTTTTTCTTTGGTGGGTGTTTTTTTATGTCATAGCAGGGCTGGCCTGGCATAGAGTACTTGCTCAAGTTGTCAACAAGCATGCCAAGCTGATGTCTTTCCTAAAAGTGTGTGTGTGTGTGTGTACCTGTATGCACACACAAGTTCAAGTAAGAAGGAGAGAAATCCATTCAGGTGACAATTTCTCGGAACTTTCCATTTGCATTGAAAAGTTTCCTAATGATACTGGAAGTTATATTCTTTAGAGAAACTCTTGCTCCTTTCATCAGGCCTTTCTTTATGAAATAGGAATTACCAGAAGGAAATTTCAGTACTTCTGTTGAGCTGGATCTAACTAGCGAGAGATTTTTTTCCTGGCAGTCCCGTGCATTTTAATACATTTTAAGGCTGTCATCTGAGGCTCTGATTCTTTCACTGTGAAGGTGCTGAGTGTGGTGCAGGGGCGGGTCACTTCTCTGTGCCCAAACGTCTTCTCTTCATTCTGTGGGTCTGCGGCTGGTAGAGAACAAGGCTTGCCTGTTCCTTGAGAGAGAAGACCAAGAGCCAATGGACCCCTGAGGGAGAAGGGCTGCTGCTCTGAGTCGCCAGTTTGATTCAGATGGTAACCAGCTGGTTAAAGGGTAACAGGTTCAACTAAGTCAACAATGCCTGGAGTGTACCTCAATAAACAATTTCTTTTGCATGGATTGTCCCCAGTCTTACATCTTATGGGGGCACAATGATGTCATTAAACCTCTCTAAACCCCATTAGGACTGGCAGGATTGTATAGTGTCTTCTTGTCTGAAGAGGCCCCCAGGGGCTGTCTTTCTTGACGTAACTCCTAGGAAGAGAACTGGGACTTTCTGGACTGAATGTACTGCTGCTTGAGTGTCTCTCCTTGAGTGTCCTTTGCAACAGGAGCTTAGTATTGGATTCTGTGTGGCCCCCTGGGTGGCAGAGCATTTGAAAGCCTGCTTCCTTAGGGCAGAAGTGTGCAGTGTCCTCACCTTCTCTTATTGGTCTAGTAGCTAACAGAGGGCGGGTGATGTGAATGGAGGTTCAGAGACTCTAGATCAAGCCTGTCTGCTTATATATTAGGACTGAAAGGTCCATTTGGGACTAGCAACAGTAGATCAAAACACTGCTTCCCAAGCATTTTGGGGTACTTATTATGTTCTCAGTTTTGTGTTCCAAAATGTAATGAGCCCTGGTCTCCTAGGAGCTCTCGTGTTCTTCAGCACTCTGGTGCCTTTCAACTGGGATGGCTGAGGTCTTTGGCATTGCAACCCCTAGTCTTTACACGTGTTCTTTTGCTTTCCTTCTGTCAAAAGCAGAGAAATCCAAACCTTGCAGCTTCCAGTGTTCACCAGGTCACCGAGCTCACTACCTCACTCTAAGACCAGCTTACCCTGCCAGGCATTCAAGTCTTCTGAAATCTGGCTCCAGTCTCCATTCCTACTGCTCACTCATGTACCCCTACCGAGAGAACTATGGGTCTCTCTTGTGATCACTCATCCTGTGCACTACTACATCCAGTTTCAGATCCTTAGCTTCCAGAGTTTCTTTTGCCTGGAATGCCTTTTGCTTTCACTTTTCCAAAAGTTATTCATCTATCAAGGCTGTTTTAAAATTCCACTTTGTCTTGGAAACTTCAGCTCTTCTGGTTCTGGCGGATGTTCTTCCTAATTTCATTACTTCTAGTTTGAATCTCATAGTTGGATACTGAATAACAGGCCCACCCGCAAGATGTTTTTGTGCTTTTGTTTTATATATGTTGTGAGTTCCCACAGTGGGGGATAGGTTCTCAAGGACAAGAATGTTGCCTGTACCTCTGAATACTCCACATTATCTACTGTGTGGCTGGACACATAGTAGGTAGTAGATAATTATTTGCTGATTAGCTGATGACTTTTGTGAGAAGCTCCAGTAACTAAAAATTGCCTCTCCAAGAGGCGATTGAAACCTCTGGCCAATAGGTTCATCCTTGGCTATCAGCCTTATTATCTCAGCATGGGTAATTGACCCCATGGAATGCTTTGAGGTAGGGGAGAAGAGGGGGAAGTAGGCTTCTTTCACAAGTTCCCAGAGAAACTGGGTGACTGGCCTAGGATCACATGTCAGACATCTAGAGATTGGAGGGATCCTAAGTCTTCTTGTTCTACATTTAACCTGCTAAAGCTTAACTGGGGCTGTTTTTAAGCATTAAGAATTTTCAGTCAAGAGATTTCTAATGAACAATTTTTTTCTTTGCCATGAGGGTTTGAAAATAACTTCTACCTTAAAAGGCTATTAATTAAAACATGGGCTTTGGGGTAACATAGAGCTTGTGGTGAATCTATTTCATAAACAGTATGACCTTGAGTGTGTCACATTTTTTCAGAATTAATTTTTCTTTTTGATGTAGAGAGACAGTATCCTTATCTCACAGAGTTGTTGTGAAGATCAAAGGAGCTGCTGCTGCTGCTGCTGCTAAGTCACTTCAGTCGTGTCCGACTCTGTGTGACCCCATAGACGGCAGCCCACCAGGCTCCCCCATCCCTGGGATTCTCCAGGCAAGAACACTGGAGTGGGTTGCCATTTCCTTCTCCAATGCATGAAAGAGAAAAGTGAAAGTAAAGTCGCTCAGTCTGACTGTTAGCGACCCCATGGACTGCAGCCCACCAGGCTACTCCGTCCATTGGATTTTCCAGGCAAGAGTACGAAGATCAAAGGAGGCAATATAGATAAAGCACCTAGTAAGTTTTTCTGGCACAGAGTAAGTTCTCAGTAAATGGTAGTTGCTATTATTGTTAGTGTTCATCTATTGCCCTGCTGTACTCCATGATTTGTTCTTGGATACTAACCAAGGCTTATTTTAAGGGCTTTGTATATTTATAATCCAAAGCAGATTTTGTGGGACCATTCCCATGAGAAAATTAAGAGGCTATCAGGCCATCATCTTGCATCCACCTAAACTATTTCCTCAGTGAGATACCACACAGGGCTTGGCACTTCCTTTTGTAGGGCTCATCAACACTTGTGTGTGTGTGTGTCTGTGTGTGCACACGTGTGTGCTCAGTCCGGTCAGACTCTGTGATTCCTATGGATTTGTAACCTACAAGACACCTGGAATTTTCCAAGCAAAATTAGTGCAGTGGATTGCCATTTCCTATTCCAGGGCGTCTTCCTGACACAGGAATTGAACTCGAGTCTCTTGCATCTCCTGCATTGGCAGGCAGGTTCATTACCACTGTGCCACCTAGGAAGCCTTACCTTAGTCCTCCTTTTTATAGACACCCCGAGGCTTCAGATGCCTTAGTGATTTGGAGCCATGACATCACTACAGTGACAATTTGTGTGTGTGTGTGTGTGTGTGTGTAGAGCACATTGAAGATGACGGTAGCTTGGCTACTGGGATTTCATTTAAGTTCTAGAAATTAGCCTTGTGGATGGATTACAGTAAATTCCCAACTTATACGAGGTATCTAGAATGGTCAAATTCATAGAGACAAAAAGTAGACTGGTGTTTGCCAGGGTCTGGGGAGAGGGAGAAATGCTTAATGGGCATGGAGTTTTGTTTTTGCTTTTCTTTTTGCTTTTCTTTGGGTTTTCTTTCCTTTTTAAAAAAAAATTTTATTTTTACTTAATTTTACTTTGTGGTACTGTATTGGTTTTGGCATACATTGACATGAATCCGCCACGGGTGTACATGAACTCCCAAACATGAACACCCCTCCCACCTCCCACCCCACATCATCCCTCCAGATCATCTCCTTATTTTACTTTACAATACTGTATTGGTTTTGCCATATATCAACATGAATCCGCCACGGGTGTACATGTACTCCCAATCCTGAAGAGCATGGAGTTTTAATTTAGGGAAATGAAAAAGTTCTGGAAATAGATGGTTGTGCAAGAACATATACATACTTAAAGCCTCTGAACTATATTCTCAAAAGGGTAAATTTCAAGTTACGTGTATTTTACCACAGTTAAAAAAATTTCCAGGCATAGTCTCTGGGATATTCCCAAGAACTGCAGAGAACCACAGCTTTTAGAAGCATCACAAGAGGGGGGTGTTGGTTGTCCATTTTTCTCAAATTTGTGGTGGTTTTATCAGAAGTATCAGGATGCCTCTTACTGCAAGGGGCATTGTGTGCCCAACACTGTGCCTTGAATTTATGAGAGCAGTCCTAAGAGAGAGAATGGCTCATCCTTACGGAGGACAGCCTGCTCCTAGAACCCTGAGAGCTTATTTTTCCATCCTTGATCAGGAACAGATCTTATTAAAACAAAAACAAAAACATGATGTAGGCAGCTAAGTCTCTCCAAACGCTGAGTCTTACAACGCCCGGTGTATCACTGGCAAGACCCAGGGAAGAGCAAGTGTTCAGCGCCCCAGGCTTTCTCTTCCTGTCAGCCCTCTCCCACCCATAGAAAGCATGGGTGAAAACTTCTGTAGAAATTTTTGGGCATTACTGCTGCCTGAAGCATATGTGCATTTCAACCATGATAATTGAAACCAAACTTTCCATTTTGGAAATAATTTTTGGTGAAGCACAGTTTTCAACTGCAAGAAAACAAAGTTAGTTGGAAGAAACCTCTTGATTTCCCCATGCCCAGATTTGAGCTTTTAGGGTTTTGCTGCTTGCTATGTTTTATATTGTTAAGACACATCTATACAAGAACATTTTGGGGTAAGTTTTCTAAAGCAAGTGTTTTATTTGATGAAATTTGCCATCATAGAATTGACCTAATTTTTTTTTTTTTTTCAATTTTTGGATAAACCTTGAAACTAGGTTAGAATGAAAAGAGCATTGATGCACTGTGTGAAAAATAACTTGAACACGTTTTGTTCTTAAATTTTTTTCTCTATCAAGTTCAATGGTGGTCAAGTTACAAATCTGTAACTTTTTATAATTTAAAAGGGTTTTCAGACTCTCAACCCTGCTTTCATGGACTTTTCTTTTTAACTTGTGAAAGTCTATTGTAACCTCTATCAAAACCACACACATGGAAGAGTTCAGCTCTCCTATTCAAACCTAATAGAAGTTTGGCTTCCAAAAGGCCACATAATGAGGGCTGTGTTTTCTTTCAGTCTTTCTCTCCTCTGTCTCATTCTGTCTGTCTGAACTCATGTTTTTCTTATATTTTGCATTTTTACGCAGCCTGCTGAAGTGATTGCTTTCTTGGTTTGGAAGGAGGCTATTTGTGAATTGGACTGTTAGGAATGTGATTAGTAACATACCTGTTCTTGAACTGGTTTATGAAAGAGCACATTACAAGAATGGCAGCAGCTGCTGACCAGCTTTGATGCATCATGACGGGCTTGTATGAAAATTCTGAGTTCTGTCCAATTAATAATATTAACTCTAGTACATACTGTAGTTCCCCACAATCAGTGAAGTGAAATAGTGCCATGGCACAGGTCCTAGGGGATTCAGTCTTTCTCATTGGCTTGGTTTGGTCACACCATGAAGAACCTCAGAGAGTGGATCATAAGGATTGAGTTTCCCTTGGCCTGTTGGGCTGTGGACATTATCCCAAGACAGTGGACATTGCTATGAAGAGCGCAGACCCTGGAGTGAATTAGACATGGATCTGAGTGTCAGTTCTCTACTTAGTAGTTATGTGGGATTTCTGGACAAGTTTTATCTCAGTGCCCGAGGAGGTTATACTTTATAGGGTTGTTCTGAAGATAAAATGAGATAGTAGAGGTAAAGTAAGCTTTCAGTAAACGTTAACTGTTACTACCTAGGAACCATAGCTTACTGATGCATTATCTTCCCTGGGTCTGTGTGGACTGTTGCAGGGAATCAACTGATGCTTGAACTGAGGTGGCTCAAGTGAAAAAGTAGGAGAATATGGAGCTCTATAGCAGTCTGTGTGTGGGGGTGTTCCTTGAGGACAGGGCGGCACTATCATGCCCTGAATCCCGTTACTTGGTTATCTTCAAGTGCCAGGTCATTCATTCATCCAGATGCCGAAATCTCAGTTGGTTCATTTTGGCCTTGAACTTTAGGATTGAGAAATATGCTAGTTCTCCCAGAGCTAGTTTACCCAGAGCCTGGTAGGTTCCAAAATCTTCTCTTGTCCTTTGCTACCCAGACCTGAAGAAGCGAAGTCATGCTGATGAACTCATCATGAGAAACTGAGGTACAGCAGTTCATTAATTTGTGATGAAAAAGTATTCCTGGCACAATGTTCCTGAGGGCCTGCTACCATACTTTCTTGCTTCCTAAAGGAAAGCCACAGGGGAAGCCAACTTGATCAAGAGACCGCATTTGCGAGCTGGGGACTGAGTAAGGTCATTTGAGTGATTATGGGCTTCAAGTTCCACAGCAGGGATCTGACATGAGGCTGAACCTAATGATTGTCTGATGATTAAATCATTTCTTCCATAGTGTGGGGTGAGCTGGACCAAGAGCTTTCTCAGCCTGATTCTTGTTTTTTGATTTCCCTTTCTAAAGGAAATTTTCTTACTTTTTTTTTTTTAGGACATTTTTTTAATTGAGGGATTTTGATACATTTGGCATAGCCTTCCTCCGACTCACAGAGTTGTGTTGACCCCCGTAGGTGACTTTGCCTCTCTTTACTCTGTCTCATTTATAGCTTGACCATCATGTGCTTGGGCTCTATCTGTGCGGCCCATGCTGCCTGAACTTTATTTGCATCTCTTGAAGACTTTCAGCAGGGATGCAGTTCTTAACTCTCAGCAGTGTTTCTTAGACTCCCCTTTCCTCTCCTCTCCATTCCCTCACACCCTGGATGCTCCAGAGTTCCTCATTTGGCAGATTCCCCCAAACACATCTGGACAATTAAATGCTCCGAGGTTTCTATGTCTCCTGTGCTGCTGACATGCACGCTATTGTCCTTTCTATTCATTGCCTGGATTTTTCTTAGTGATGGAAAGAGCCTAAGAACTAACGCAACAGGCAGTAACTCTTCTTGCTTTCTTCCTTCTTCTCTAGAGGAGTGCGACTTTCACTTCTACCGCTGCTGGCCCTGCTTCCTGTCAAGAGCTTTCTGATTCTGTATCACCAATGCAGGAAGCTAGGTTGGCTAAGAAGGCTCCTCCCCTCCCCCTACCACCTCCTTTGGGGAAGAACAGAGGGGGAGGTTGAGAGGGATACAGCTATAATTATTTTAGAGGATGTGAGAAAAATGGGATAGTTGGTAGTTATACCTCATTTACTAATCCACCCATTCAGTTACTCAATAATTTATTGAGTACCTGCCATGTGCCATAGGCTAATAATATAGAGGGAAATAAGACACCATCCTGATTCTCATGGAGCTCAAAATCTAGGATGGGCAGTGGTATGCAAGAACCAGCACTCACCCACTTGCTAGAGCTGCTTGCTAAATTTTTAAGAATTTTGTGAGTCAGTCATTTAAATACAGCCCTTATTTTAAACATTATGTGATTTACTAATAAATTATATTAAAGACATAGTAAAGACTCATCTCTTCCTATTTATGTTACTAATGGGCTTCCTTGGTGGCTCAGACAGTAATGAATCTGCCTGCAAAGTGGGAGACCGTCAACAAGAGGTCTGAGGGTTGATGAAAATGAGCTAGACATAGGGGACAATGGGTGGGGATAGGGCAAAAGAGCTTGGTATATTTAGGCAATTGTGAGTATTTTAGTACTTGAGCAACAGAGTCTTCAGGACAGCAATGAGATGAGGAAGCACCAGGCTGGGTCTCAGATCTCGTCTGTATGCAGTGAGGAACCAGTGAGAGGTTTCACACAGGACATGCCATGCACACAGTGACATTCTGTAAAGATCATTCTGAAGTCTTTGAGGGGAAAGTTACTGTAGTAACCCAGGTAAGAGATCATGATGGCCTGGACTGAAGTAGTAGCAGTCAGTGACTGTGAGAAGGGAATGGGGTAGAGAGAGATGAAAGCACCTAGGACTGATGGGACTTGTGTTAGTATGTGAAGTGAGAGAGGGAATGAAGAAGACATCAAAGATGATATCCTGGTTTCTGCCTTGAATAGGTGATTGGGTAGTTGGGTATGACTCTGAGACAGAGAGTACAGAAAGATGAGTAGGCTTCAGAGAGAGTGGGGAGCATCAGTTGAGTATAAGTTACTATGAAAAATCTAAGTTGGGGAGTTGGTTCAGATACTGGATATATGGATCCGGACTTTAGAGGAGAGGGGAGGGTGGGAGAAAAAGCTGTGGGAGGTGGCATGCCATGAAAGAGGGCCTAATGTTTACAGTTTATGTATTTTTGTTTATAATGCATAACTATTACACACATAGTTATTAATACACATAAGATTTTATGTGTATTAATTTAGAGTTTAATTTTGAAGACCAACTTTCATTTTTAAGATTGTTAGGGTTAGGGGCAGTGTTTGGGGCAGACCATCCCCACTCTGCTCTACTGTCTACCACCCATAGGGACAAAGTGGAGGGTTTTCAGATCAGATTTCATTGATGGTAAATACGTCATGAAGACATGCTATGGGCATGGCCTTCTGCTGGGCAGGCTAAACTGTTGAGAGTCCTTGGACACATCATCCTTGCTTACCAGGAATAAGGAGTCTAGCATGGGGGGCTGGATGTTCAAATATGTCCTATGAAAAGGTCATCAAACACGGGTTCGTATCCTATGTGCAGTTGAGTTACAGGCCAGAAATACTCTAACAGTTTAGGGGAGGCAGAGATCACTTAGGAATGAAGTAGTCAAAGGACTTCATAGAGAAGGCAAAACTTAACCTACTGGGCCATCCTGGAAGACTGGAAAATTCAAAGACTAACACAACAAGGAAGAGCAAGCTTCCCAGTTACTAGTCACAGGGGATTGTTGTCAGTGCTTCCAGAATGTCTCTCTTTGATCTACATCTGTCCCATATATTTAAATAGAACTAATAATGTCTGTCCACTGGGCCTTTATTAACTCTAATCTCATAAAGTTTCTGTCAGAAGCCTTTAGTTGTTCTCTGATCAATACCAGATATTTTCTCTCCCTGGCTTTTAAGTCTCTGCAATTTGAAGACAGTATTTATAGTGAATATTTGTGCAGTGTTTTGCAGTTTCTAAATTTGCTCCAGAAATGCAAATATAGTTTAGTATTAGAAAATATGTCATATACCACATTAAGAGATTAAAGGGAAACATCCATATGATCATCTCATTAGATTCACAAAAAGATTTGATAAAATTAATATAATTTATAATTAAAATGTGAGTTTCTTAATTTGATAAAGATCATCTACAAAAATCCTCAATTATGTGAAGTGAGAGAGGGAATGAAGAAGACATCAAAGATGATATCCTGGTTTCTGCCTTGAATAGGTGATTGGGTAGTTGGGTATGACTCTGAGACAGAGAGTACAGAAAGATGAGTAGGCTTCAGAGAGGGTGGGGAGCATCAGTTGAGTATAAGTTACTATGAAAAATCTAAGTTGGGGAGTTGGTTCAGATACTGGATATATGGATCCGGACTTTAGAGGAGAGGGGAGGGTGGGAGAAAAAGCTGTGGGAGGTGGCATGCCATGAAAGAGGGCCTAATGTTTACAGTTTATGTATTTTTGTTTATAATGCATAACTATTACACACATAGTTATTAATACACATAAGATTTTATGTGTATTAATTTAGAGTTTAATTTTGAAGACCAACTTTCATTTTTAAGATTGTTAGGGTTAGGGGCAGTGTTTGGGGCAGACCATCCCCACTCTGCTCTACTGTCTACCACCCATAGGGACAAAGTGGAGGGTTTTCAGATCAGATTTCATTGATGGTAAATACGTCATGAAGACATGCTATGGGCATGGCCTTCTGCTGGGCAGGCTAAACTGTTGAGAGTCCTTGGACACATCATCCTTGCTTACCAGGAATAAGGAGTCTAGCATGGGGGGCTGGATGTTCAAATATGTCCTATGAAAAGGTCATCAAACACGGGTTCGTATCCTATGTGCAGTTGAGTTACAGGCCAGAAATACTCTAACAGTTTAGGGGAGGCAGAGATCACTTAGGAATGAAGTAGTCAAAGGACTTCATAGAGAAGGCAAAACTTAACCTACTGGGCCATCCTGGAAGACTGGAAAATTCAAAGACTAACACAACAAGGAAGAGCAAGCTTCCCAGTTACTAGTCACAGGGGATTGTTGTCAGTGCTTCCAGAATGTCTCTCTTTGATCTACATCTGTCCCATATATTTAAATAGAACTAATAATGTCTGTCCACTGGGCCTTTATTAACTCTAATCTCATAAAGTTTCTGTCAGAAGCCTTTAGTTGTTCTCTGATCAATACCAGATATTTTCTCTCCCTGGCTTTTAAGTCTCTGCAATTTGAAGACAGTATTTATAGTGAATATTTGTGCAGTGTTTTGCAGTTTCTAAATTTGCTCCAGAAATGCAAATATAGTTTAGTATTAGAAAATATGTCATATACCACATTAAGAGATTAAAGGGAAACATCCATATGATCATCTCATTAGATTCACAAAAAGATTTGATAAAATTAATATAATTTATAATTAAAATGTGAGTTTCTTAATTTGATAAAGATCATCTACAAAAATCCTCAAATTAGCATACAATGAAGAAACATCACAAACATTTTTTTTTTAAATTTAAAATGAGGAAGATGACAAGAATATTCATTAGGACATTTTATGTTTATCATTCTGTGATATATGTCTAAAGGTGGCATAACAAGGTGAATGGGGAAAAAGAAAAGGTATTCAATAAGTGGAACTTACAGGAAAAATTAGATCCATATTTCATGGTGACATAAAAATCAACATTAGATAAAATAAGGGCTTAAATATCAAAAGCAAAATCATTAAACTTTTAGTATAAAAAATTTACATCTATCTGGCCTGGAGTAGGGAAGGACACTTAAGTTATAAGAGAAATTATACTTGTTGGATTTTTAATAGGAAGTTTTAAATTTTTACTAGGTCCTTCCTCTCCTTGATAACTTTCTCTGTTTTGAGATTTTTTAAATGTTTTTAAACACATGATTCTGCCTTGATATTTCTCATCCTGTGCTTAGCTAACTTCTTTGTACCTAGAATGCAGCCAGTCCCACAGTTCAGATGTCTGTGGCTTACATTTTCCTGCTGAACTAAAAGTGGGAAGGAAGCCAGTAGAGGCAAGTGTCCTGGTTAGACAAGCTGTGGGTCTGGCGTGCTGGTTATATTGGAATGTTCCAACGTTACCATTCCCAGTGTGAGATCTAGAGAGACTCTCAGGTCTCCAAAACTTTATCTTAACCATAGCAACCCTTCTTGAGCCAGTTTGCAAGGCTAGGTGGTAACATCAACAGAGGCTCACTAGAGAAAGGCAAAGGAAGTTACTGTCAGTGTCTTAGAGTTGGTGTGAACTGTGGGTCCCCAAATCTACACCAGTGGAGAGGGTTCTGGTTTTCTGTGAGAAGGCAAAGCTTAGCCTGGTCCAAACAGACATAACTCCAAGGTCCCAGACTTGGCTTGGAGCTGAATAGTTTTATCAGTTTGGGGAGAAAGTCCCTTTTCTTGCTCATTTTTTTGATTCTTCTTTCCCACCCCACCATCAAGTTGAGACATGTTGCTTGGAAGTGATTGAGCATCTCGCTGGCATCCCACAGGAATTTGAGAGTTTTGTCTTTGGTGTAGAAGGCTTTGAGATTATAGGTGCCTCTTGCTAGTCACCACTTGCTCACCTAACCCACATATAGTCATTTTATAACAGTTAACAATCCCTTGTCTTTCTATGGGATTATGGTTTCTCCAAAGCTTTCACTGTTATGCCACTATTCTCTACGCTGTGGCCAATGTGATCTTCCTAAAGCACACATATTCACTTGCTTCCTGCTCTGCTTCTTTGCTTAAAACTCTGAGGGCTTCTCATTGTTTTAGAATGAAACCCAAACTCCTTTGCTTTGTTTTTATCTGACACTTATAAGACTACTTTTACTGAACTTCCAGTGCTCTGATTACACTGGGCTCCTTTTCTCTAGGTCTTTGTTCATATCGTCTCCTCTGTTTCCCCA
Source organism: Oreotragus oreotragus (assembly GCA_006410675.1). NCBI lineage: Eukaryota > Metazoa > Chordata > Mammalia > Artiodactyla > Bovidae > Oreotragus > Oreotragus oreotragus. Next base: position 35,416 of record SJYX01023106.1, read on the forward strand.
TCTTCTTACCTGGTTAATTTCTGCTATTCCTTAAAATTTCGATTCTTCCTCAGCTTCCAGTAAGTTTTTCTTCAACCTGCCATCACTGAGATAGTTGCCTATCCTTTGTGCTTCTGTGTGGGCGTGCATGCTAAGTTGCTCCAGCTGTGTCTGACTCTTTGCGACCCGATGGACCATAGCCTACCAGGCTCCTCTGTCCATGGGATTCTCCAGACAAGAACACTGGAGTAGGTTGCCATTTCCTCCTCCAGGGGCTCTTCCTACCCAGGAATCAAACCTGCATCTCTTATGTCTCCTGCATTGACAGGCAGGTTCTTTACCACTAACACCACTGGGGAATCCCTTTGTGCTTCTGTAATTCCAATGAGATCATAATACTCTGATATGTTTAAATGTTGACTTGGCTTTCTCCATCACTGAACTCTACGCTTTGTGAAAGCACGATCTGTGACTTACCTATCGTGTTTCTCTTGAATTTAAACCATGTAGTAAGCTCCACTAAATGTTTGTTGGATGAACCTACACCCCTGTGAAGTGAGTGGTACAGTGCTTAGTCGCCCCTCACCCCATACCCTTTTAGGGATGGAGAGATGGAGAATAAGGACCTCCCACAAAGTCACACCAGTGCTGGATGGAAGAAGCTAACTAGGGTCTGAGGGGGTACATTTTGCACTGGAAGATCCTGAAGAAATTCCTGACCCAGTGATTTCCTTCCCTTCTGGGCCTGTGGTGAAGAGAACAGGCTGACAGAGATGCCCCTGGTGGGTGGGCAAATGGATGGGTTTGTGACAGCTGGATCAATGAGTTTGCCAACATGTGATCCTCTCTCTCCTCTCCCACTCCCTTCCTGTTCACAGCATCAAACCGAGCTCCCTGCCCCTGATACAGACTGGAGATGATGAAAAGAACCAGAGGACCATCACTGTCAACCCTGCCCACATGGGGAAGGCGTTCAAGGTTATGAATGAACTGCGGAGGTACTTTCCCTATTTTGCCCGTGCCCTTTTGGAAGGAACTTACTGGGTGAGCGTCATCAGGGTTTGGGAACAGAAGTCAGAACACCACCATCTAGTGAAGTCTGACTCTTCCCCACCCACTGTCAGTCAGTTGGCTTTCTCTTTCGAATTCTGATAGAGACAGAATGACTCCCCCGAAGCTCTTTCCTTTGTATTTATTTAACACCTATCATTTCAGTGCTTAATCACTGGGGAAAAACCCCTTATGGTTGCAGCAGTTCTGTTCATAAACTTGATTTCCAACTGAACCAGCTGCTTGAAGGCCAATAATAGAGTGATTGCAACACCTACACACAATTGCAGATTGAAGACTGCAGATGCCATGCATTTTCTTTCAGCCTCTCTCTCTTTCTTTGGTCTCAACTTTGTCAAGGCAACCACACGACGGGGAGAATACATAGCTTCTAAAATGCAATTTAACTCTATAAAGAAAGAAATGAAGTGCGAAAGCACTCATTCTCACTGAGCTAAACAGTGAGGGGTATGCAGACTATTTGTAAGGCCAAGGTGCATGTTTGCTGAGCTTTGTTGCAAGATAGGTTCAGGACATCGAATGAGTCTTTTTGTATGAAGGCTGTGCATACACCCTCTTCTTTATCAGAGCTTCCTTTGCCCGTGCCATTATTTTTCTTTTTTATTGAAATACAGTTGATTTACAATGTTGTGATATTTTCAGATGTATAGCAAAGTGGTTCAGTTATATATACTTTTCAGATTCTTTTCCATTATAGGTTATTATATTGAATATAGAGTTCCCTGTGAAAGTGAAAGCCACTCAGTTGTATCCAACTCTTTGGGACCGCAGGGACTATTCAGTCCATGGAATTCTCCAAGACAGAATACTGGAGTGGTCAGCCTTTCCCTTCCCCAGGGATCTTCCTAACCCGGGGATCAAACCCAGGTCTCCCTCATTGCAGACAGATTCTTTACCGGCTTATCCACAAGGGAAGCCCAAGAATACTGGGGTGTATAGCCTATTCCTTCTCCAGTGGATCTTCCTGATCCCGGAATCGAACCGGGGTCTCCTGTATTGCAGGTGGATTTTTTACCAACTGAGCTATCAGGGAATTCTGCAGGCCAGAATACTGGAGTGGGTAGCCTTTCCCTTCTCCAGGGGATCTTTCCAACCCAGGGATCGAACCCNCGAACCGGGGTCTCCTGTATTGCAGGTGGATTTTTTACCAACTGAGCTATCAGGGAATTCTGCAGGCCAGAATACTGGAGTGGGTAGCCTTTCCCTTCTCCAGGGGATCTTTCCAACCCAGGGATCGAACCCAAGTCTCCCACATTGCGGGCGGATTCTTTTCCAGCTGAGTCACAAGGGAAGCCCCATGGTTCCCTGTGCTATAAAGTAAATCCTTGTTGCTTATCTATTTTAGATATAGTAGTGTATATCTATCAGTTCCAAACTCCTAATTTGTCTCTCCCCTACCCTTTCACCTTTGGTGACCAGAAGTCTGTTTTCTGTGTCTGAGTGTCTGTGTCTCTTTTGTAAATAAGTTCATTTGAATTGTAATGTTAGATTCCACATCTAAGTGATATCATGTGATATTTATCTTGCTCTCTCTGACTTTCTTCACTTTTAGTATGACAATCTCTAGGTCTATCTATGTTGCTGCAAATGGCATTTTTTTAATGGCTGAGTAGTATTCTGTTATATATATAATGTTATATATATATATATACATACACACACACATATATAATGGTGATCTATGTGAAAGTGAAAGTTGCTCAGTTGTGTTCGACTTTTTGTGATCTCATAGACTATACAGTCCATGGAATTCTCCAGGCCAGAATACTGGAGTGGGTAAATGTTCCCTTCTCCAGGGGATCTTCCCAACCCAGGGATCGAACCCAGGTCTCCTGCACTGCAGGCAGATTCTNATGGAATTCTCCAGGCCAGAATACTGGAGTGGGTAAATGTTCCCTTCTCCAGGGGATCTTCCCAACCCAGGGATCGAACCCAGGTCTCCTGCACTGCAGGCAGATTCTTTACCAGCTGAGCCACCAGGGAAGCTTATATATATATATATATATATATACACACATACACACCCACACCCACACACACACCCACACACACTATATCTTCTTCTTTTTTTTTTTTTTACTACCACCAGCACCTATTTATTACCTTGGAAAAGTCTTAAAGACATTTATCATTTGTAAAATGCATCATTATCAGTGCTTTTCCACTTAAAAGAAGAAGAGAAACACTGTCATTAAGCCATAATATGCCATTAGCTGCTAGATGCCATCTAGTTTTCTATGATGTTAACTCTGCAAAAATGTACATACGTACATTTTATGGATGTTAACATATGAAGAAACACAATACAGTTAAAAAGGGAAGGAAAAGGAAAATTAACAAATTTCTGTACATATTAATGAATATATATATTCACAGCATGAAAAAAATGTATATACCATATCTTCTTTATCCATTCATCTATCAATGGACATATAGGTTACTTTTAATAGCCAAGTTATGGAGTACATGTATCTTTTTGAATTAGAGTTTTTGTCTTTCCTGGATATATGCCCAGGAATGGGATTGCTGGATCATATGGTAAATCTGTTTTCATTTTTAAAGGAATTTTTATGCTGTTCTCCATAGTGGCTGTACCAATTTACATTCCTACTGACAGTGTAGCAGGATTCCCTTTTCTCTACATCCTCTTCAGTATTTATTATTTGTAGATTTTTTAATGATCGCCATTCTGATCAGGGTGAGGTGATACCTCATTGTAGTTTTCATTTGTGTTTCTCTAATAGTAATGTTGAGGATCTTTTCATGTGTTTGTTGTACCAATGCCATTATTTATCACATATTTCATCCTATTGTATGTTATAACTGTTTATCTCCTCTTTTCTCTGTAGTTCATGAGCTTCCTGAGAGCAGGAACAATTTCTGAATCATTTGAGTCTCTAGCACCTAGTACTTCATAGGAGCTTTGCGTTATTCACTAAAGATCCCCAGACACACTGGCTGGCTCTGAGATGTGTGGGAGAGGGTACAAGGTAAAAAATGATAATAGGTCAATGAAAATGGTCTTCCTACAGTGCAAATAAGTGTTATGAAGGAAAAATGTATCAGGTGCCTGCCAGGTGGTAGGTGTGCAGTAATTATTAGTTTCTTAAAGGGTGTCATGAAAGAAAGCATGTAAAACTGCAACTTTGGAGAACACATCCTAAGGGGAAAGATGCTTGAGCTAAATTCTAAAGAGTTAGAGAAACGAAAAGTGCTAAGGTTAGGGAGACGTCTTCCAGGCAGAGAAAATGGCATGAGCAAAGCATGTATAGCTGAAGATGTGATTGTTGCGTAGGGGTTTGAACTACTTGTAGAAAAAATTCTATATTCAATTACTTGATTTTCTTTTCTGCAGGGTCTAGGCTTTGACATTAAAAACCAAGTTAAATTAGATTTGTCTTATGCTCTATTGCTCAATTTTTATTAATATTAGGCTTCCTGCCAGATTTCCTAGAAGCTCCATCCACAGTTGTTTTAGGTGTTGGATAGTGCTAACATTCATGCCTAATGTTTCTTTGTCGCTAAAGAATTTGTATTGTGTTCCCTAGACACTATTGAAGTTCCTCATTTTGTTCCCTTGAGTATGGCTTGTGTCCTTTGTCTGATTTAAGGGTTCAGGTCTCCAAATAAACAACCTAACTTTACACATGGAGAAATTAGAAAAGAAGTCTAATCGAGGAAAGAAGGAAAAGGAAAGAATTAATAAAGATTAGAGCAGAAATCAAATGAAATAGAGATTAGAACGACAATAGGAAAAAAATGCGGAGAAGGCAATTGCACCCCACTCCAGTACTCTTGCCTGGAAAATCCCATGGACAGAGGAGCCTGGTGGGCAGCAGTCCATGGAGTCGCTAAGAGTCGGGCATGACTGAGCGACTTCACTTTCACTTTTTGCTTTCATGCATTGGAGAAGGAAATGGTAACCCACTCCAGTGTTCTTGCCTGGAGAATCCCAGGGACGGGGGAGCCTGGTGGGCTGCCGTCTATGGGGTCGCACAGAGTTGGACACTACTGAAGCGACTTAGCAGCAGTAGCAGCAGCAGGAAAAAAATGAAGCTAAGAGTTTTTTTTTGAAAGAATAAGGGTTCAGGATTGGGAGCTCGTATACATCCGTGGTGGATTCATGTCAATGTGTGGCAAAACCAATACAGTATTATAAAGTAGAATAAAGTAAAAATAAAATTAAAAAAATAAACAAAATTGACAAATCTTTAGCTAAACTAACTAAGACAAAAGAGAGAGAACTCAAAATTACAAATGAAAAAGGAGACATTACAACTGTTATCACAGAAACACAAATGATTGTAAGAGGCCACTATGAACAATTATATGCCAACAAATTGGATAACCTAGAGTAAATGGATAAACTCCTTGAAACATATGAACTACCAAGACTGAATCAAGAAGTAAAGAATCTGAACAAACCAATAATAATTAAGGAGATTGAATCAGTAAGCAAAAATCTCTCAACATAGAAAAGCCCGTGACTGGATCATTTCACTGGTGAATTCTACCAAATTTCAAAGAAAAATTAACACCAGTCCTTCTCAAACTCTTCCTAAAACTTGAGGAGGATGAAACACTCCCAAACTCATTTTAACAAGGCCAGCATTACCCTGATATCAAAGCAAGATAAGGACAATAGGAAAGAAAAGAAAACTATAGACCAAAATCCCTGACAAGTATTAACGTAAAATTTTTAAACAAAATACTGCTGCTGCTGCTAAGTTGCTTCAGTCGTGTCTGACTCTGTGTGACCCCATAGACGGCAGCCCACCAGGCTCCCCCATCCCTGGGATTCTCCAGGCAAGAACACTGGAGTGGGTCGCCATTTCCTTCTCCAACGCATGAAAGTGAAAAGTGAAAGTGAAGTTGCTCAGTCGTGTCCGAGTCTTGGCGACCCCATGGACTGCAGCCTACCAGGCTCCTTTGCCCATGGGATTTTCCAGGCAAGAGTACTGGAATGGGTTGCCTTTGCCTTCTCTGAAACAAAATACTAGCAAACAGTATATGTATGATCTGGTAAAATATGATCTGATGAAAGGATCAAATACTATGATCAGCTGAGATTTATCCCTGGGATGCAAGGGTGATTCAAGGTAAATCAATAAAGATGATACACCATATTTATAGAATGAAGGATAAAAACCATAACATCTTTTTAATAGAGCAGGAAAAGTATTTAACAAAATTCAACATCCCAACAAATTGGGTATAGAAGGATTATACCATAACATGTTAAAAGCCCTATGTGACAAACCCATAGCTAACATCATACTGAATGGTGAAAATTTGAAAGCTTTTCCTTTGAGGTCAGGAACAAGACAAGGGTGCCCACTTTCACTACTCTTTTTGATCATAGTACTGAAAGTTCTAGCCAGAGTAATTAGGCAACAGAAAGAAATAAAAGGCATCCAAATTAGGAAGAAATAAAATTGTCTGTTTGCAGATAACATGGTTCTGTATATAAAAAACCCTACAAGACTCCACCAAAAAAGCTGTTAGAACTTAAAAATAAATTTGGTAAATTTACAGGATACAAAATCAACATACAAAAATCAGTTGCATTTCTATACACTGATAGTTATCTGAAAAAAAAATAAAGATGACAATCTCATTTTAAGTAGTGTCAAAACAATAAAACATTTAACAATAAATTTAACCAAGAAGGTGAAAGATCTGTACACTGAAAACTTGATGAGAGAGATTGAAGGAGACACAAATGAAAGATATCCTGTGTTCTTGCATCAAAAGAATAGTGTTAAAATGTTCATACTCCCCAAAGCTATCTGTAGATTCGCTGCAATCCCTATCAAAATTTCCATGGCATTTTTTTCACAAAAATAGAGAAAACATTCTTAAAATTTGAATGGAATCACAAAAGACCGTGAATAGCCAAAGCAATCTTGTAAAAGGAGAACATAGTTGGAAATATCACACTCTCTGATTTCAAACTACAGTTGGCCCCCGAACAACATGGGTTTGAACTGTGAGGGTCCACTTATATGAATTTTTTTTTTCACTAACTGCTATAGCACTGCACCATCTGTGATTCCATATCTCTGAGATGAAATTGTGGATATGGAGAGCTGATATAAAGTTAGATGTGGGTTTTCCACTGCATGTGGGGGGGAGTTGGCACTCCTAATCCCCACATTGTTCAAGGGTCAAGTGTATGTGACAAAGCTGTGGTAATCAGAACAGTATGGTATAGACATATAGACCAGTGGGACAGAATTGAGAGCCCAGAAATAAACCCACATGGATATGGTCAACTCATATTTGGCTGGGGAGCCAAGAGTATTTAATGGGGAACGGATAGTCTTTCATCAGATGGTATTAGGATAACTAGATGTTCACCTGCAAAAGAATGAAATTGCATGCCTATCTTATATCACTCACAAAAATTAACTCAAAATGGATTTAAAACTTAATGTTAAGACCTGAAACCAAAGAACTCCTGGAAGAAAACAGTGGAAAAAATAAACAAATAGGACTTCATTAAACTAAAAGCTTCTGCACAGCAAAGGAAATGATCAACAAAATGAAAAGGCAACCTATGAAAGGAAGAAAATACTGGGACACCATAAATTTGAGGAAGGGTTAATATCCAAAATATATAAAACATTGAACTCAGAAAAAAATGGTTAAAAATGGGCAAAGGACCTGAATACACATTTTTTCCAAAAAAAGATATCCAGATGGCCAACAGGTATATGGGAAGGGGCTTAACATTACTCATCATCAGGGAGACTCAAATCAGAACCACAATGAGGTATCACCTCACACCTGTTGGAGTGGCTATTATCAAACAAACAAACAAAAAACTAAGAGATAACAAGTGCTGCGGAGGCTGTGGAGAAAAGGGAACCTTGCGCGCTATTGGTCTGAATGCAAATTAGTACAGCCGCTATTGAAAATAATATGGAAGTTCCTCAAAAAATTAAAAATTGATTTGCTATACAATCTAGCAGTCACACTCTGGGCATGTATCTGAAGAGAATGAAATCACTTTCTCAAAGAGATATCTGCACCTCCAGGTTCATTGTAGCGGTATTCACAGTAGCAAAGCCATGAACACAACATTAAGTTTTGGTCAGAGAATGAATGGATAAATAAGAGGTGGTGTATTAACACAATGGAATATTATTCAGCTGTAAAAAAGAAAGAAGTCTTGTCATTTGTGGCTAAACCTTGAGGGCATTGTATTTAGTGAAGTAAGTCAGAGAAAACCAAAGACTGTATGATTTCATTTATATGTGAAGTCTAAAAAAGCTGAACTCTCAGAGAGTACATTAGTGGTTGTCAGGGAGTGGAGGTTGTGGGAAATGAGGTGTTGGCCAAAGGGTACAAACTTCCAATTGTAAGAAGAGTAAGTTCTGGGGATCTTATGTATAATGTGGTAACTATAGTTATCAATACTGTATTGTATACTTCAAAGTTGCCAGAAGAGTAGATCTTAAAAGTTCTCGCCAGAAAAATAAAAGTTGTAACTATGTGTGGTGATGGATGTATTACCTTATTGTGGTAATTATTTCACAGTATATATCAAATCATCACATTATACACTTGGAACTTACACAATGTTATATGTCAATAGACTTGGGGAAAGAAGACTTTGTTGGTCTCTCATCATACCTTATTTTGCCTGGTTTAGCCCACTCCAGTAACTACTTAAAGGCAGAGCTCAGGAAATAGATATGCTCACAGAATTCCCCCCAACTCTCACTTTATATTATTAGTATTTTTTCCTTTTGCTCAAATAACTGAAAATCTTGCTATGTCCTCCTTTTTTTTTTTTTTTTTTTGCAAGTTACCACACTTTTGCATTTTTCCTTAAAAGCATCGACTTTGATTTAACCTCTTCCAACAGTCCGGGTGCTTCTCTTTTGTATAAATTACCATTTGCCAGTCTCTTCTGAGAAACATTTTCTCAAGATGCTCTGTGGGAAAATAGATCTGAGCCAAAATGAGTTTAAAAAATGCTATATAAAGCTGCTATACTCCCCTCCAAGATTTATAATATATATAGGTAGATTAAAACCTCTGAGAAGTCATACAATAAACTTGTCTAACTGAGGGTTTCCCTCATGGTTTTGAACCCTTTTTGGTAGTTATGTACAGACTGAGCGTTTTGTGAAACTTATTTTGAAAAACACTGGTCATTTGCTGAAACTTAAGTGAATAATCTTTGTATTAGTCAGGGTTTTTCAGAGAAACAAAACCAATAACATCTATTTTTATTATTTATTTATATATATGTTATTGGTTCTGCTTCTCTGAAAAACAAGATATATATAAGAGGAGATTTATTATTGAAATTGGCTCACTTGATTATGGAAACAGAATTCCCACAGTCTGCTGTCTACATGTTGGAGAACCAGGAAAGACAGTGGTATCAGTTTCAGTTTCAGTTCAGTCGGTCAGTTGTGTCCGACTCTTTGCGACCCCATGAATTGAGCATGCCAGGCCTCCCTGTCCATCACCAACTCCCAGAGTTCACTCAGACTCACATCCATAGAGTCAGTAATGCCATCCAGCCATCTCATCCTCTGTCGTCCCCTTCTCCTCGTGCCCCCAGTCCCTCCCAGCGTCAGAGTCTTTTCCAGTGAATCAACTCTTCACATGAGGTGGCCAAAGTACTGGAGTTTCAGCTGTAGCATCATTCCTTCCAAAGAAATCCCAGGGCTGATCTCCTTCAGAATGGACTGGTTGGATCTCCTTGCAGTCCAAGGGACTCTCAAGAGTCTTCTCCAACACCACAGTTCAAAGGCATCAATTCTTCAGCGCTCAGCCTTCTTCATAGTCCAACTCTCACATCCATACATGACCACAGAAAAAACCATAGCCTTTACTAAACGGACCTTAGTCGACAAAGTAATGTCTCTGCTTTTGAATATACTATCTAGGTCGGTCATAACTTTTCTTCCAAGGAGTAAGCGTCTTTTAATTTCATGGCTGCAGTCACCATCTACAGTGATTTTGGAGCCCCCCAAAAATAAAGTCTGACACTGTTTCCCCATCTATTTCCCATGAAGTGATGGGACCGGAT
>SJYX01023106.1:49732-116140 GCA_006410675.1 Oreotragus oreotragus
TTTTTTTTTTTTTTTTCAAATGAAACACAATCTGTTTATGTTTTTGTTGGGAAATTTTGGTTCAGGTTTGGGCATGGATTTCCCTTTAGTTTTTCTTTAAATTTTTCTTTTAACTTTTTTTTTGTAAAAAGAATATATTGTAGAATATTTAGAAAATACAGGTGAGGGAAAAGTCACAGTGGAAACCATTATTAACGTTTAGGAGAAGATCTTTTTTTCTTTAAAATGTATGACTCAACTGGATTTTTTTTCCTATGTGTGATTTTTAATTTTAAAAATATTTTAATTTTATTGGGGTATAGTTGATTTACAATTGTGTTTCAGATGTACAGAAAAGTGATTTAGTTATACATATATTCATTCTTTTTAGGATTTTTTCTCTTATAGGTTATCACAGAATATTGGGTAGAAGTCCCTGTGCTATGCAATCGGTCCTTGTTGATTATCTGTTATGTAGTATGTGTGTTCAACCAGATTTTTATTCTGAACATTTTGTTGAACAATTTTTTAAATGTTACTAACTGTTCTACAACTTCATTTAAAGTGGTTGAATGATACTCTGTTTTTATTTTTTTACAAGCAGTTCCCTGTTGTTGGATGTCTAGGTTTTCCAATTCCTTGCGTAGATGATACTCACAGTGGTTTTGTGTAGGGCAGGATCGTGCACTGGTCACAAGCATAGACTCTGGAGCCAGACAGCCTGGTTTTAAACTTTGGCTCCAGTGCTGATTAGCTGCGTGACCCTGAACAAGTTAATTAATATCCCCAACCTCACTTTTGTCAGCCATAAAATGAGGCTAATAATAGTTCCAGTCTTGCTGGCTTGTTAAGAGAATAAGTTAAGTGCTTAGAACAGTGACAGCACATTAGTGCTGTCACTGTTGTTAAGTAACTTGTGCACATTTACAATTATTTCTATAGAATTAATTCCTAGAAGTAGACTTGCTAACTGAAACAGAAAGTAACATAATGATAATAATAGCTGTTCCTTAGATGTTTTATGAGTTCCTGCAACAAACTGAATAGTCTGTGTTAGCTTATGATGATGATGTGCTTCAAGAGTATGGCAGTAGGTGGGACAATCAAAGCCTTGCCCTCAATCTCACTTGCATTCTAGTGGTGTTCAAAGATTATATCAAGTTTTAAGGTATTTAGATGACTGGCTGAAAAAACCAGAGTGGAATGGGTGATGCAGGGAGAGGAAGGGGGCCTGAATAGACACTTTATTGATTTGGGCGATTTCAGGCCGAACTGGGGAGAGGCATACTTTGTTTGGAGGAAGGCCAGGGTGAAGCACCTGGACATCCAGGGGTCAGGCTAATGAAATGGTACCTGATATTCCAGGGACCTGGGATTATTTCATGCATTATTTTCACATTCCCCTCCTCCAATTTTAAGCTTTTTTTGTTCAGGCACACACGTTCTTTGCCGTTTATGGATCACACAATTTACCTGTTTCCTGTTCTTTATACTTCCATGGTAGAAAATGAGCTGCTGGCATGGTAACCAAGCAACCTTCCTCCTCTTTTTGTACTTCATCACTCTGCTCTGGTCAAACCAACAGCTGCCTCTGGGCAGCAGAACCCTGATGGCTGTTTGTCTTCTGACTTACTGGCCAGCCAGCAGGTGGGCACGTGGTCCTTGTTGGAAAAGCACCTCCTGATCAGGCCTGAAAATGAGAGAATCTTCTATCTCATCTTTACAGTTTTGATTTCTTGTCTATCCACTGCAAACAATTCTCTGCTTCATCTCTTTTTCTTTTTAGATTATTGTCCAATATATATATATTTTTTATTATAGTAATAAAATAAAGGCAGTAATGAGCTACCTTAGTATACTGCTTTCTGGTTTTCTTTTGAAATGTATCTTTGTTTTTAGCCTTTACATTATTTTTTACTTCTTGCTTTTAGTATAACTTTTTAAAATCGAAGTTTACTTGATTTATGATATTGTATTATTAATAGTTTCAAGTATATAGTATACTGATTTTTTTTTGCAGATTTTATTTCATTTATAGGTTACAGGATATTGAGTATAATTTCCTGTGCTGTACAGTAAATCTTTGTTGCTTATCTCTTTTATGTATAGTAATTTATATATTTTAATCCTATATTCCTAACTTGCCCCTTTCCCCTCATCTTTGGTAACCATAAATTTGTTTTCTGTGTCTGTGTGTCTGTTTCTGTTTTGTACAGACATTCATTTGTATTATTTTTTAGATTTCAAATGTAATATCGTATAGTATTTGTCTCTCTCTTTCTGACTTATTTCACTAAGCATAATATTTTCTAGGTCCATACATGTTGCTGCAAATGGCGATTTTTGATTCTTTTTTATCACTGGGTAGTATTCCAGAGTGTGTGTGTGTGTGTGTGTGTGTGTGTGTGTGTGTGTGTGTGTATGTGATCTTCTTAAGGCAATCATCTGGGCATTTGGGTTGCTTCCATGTCTTGGCTATTACAAATAGTGCTGTTGTGAACATTGGAGTACATATATCTTATTGATTTAGACTTTTCATTTTTTGCAGATATATATGCTGTTTTTAAAATTTTGATAACAGCTTCATCAAGATATAATTCATATAACATACAGTTCACCTATTTAAAGTATACACTTTAATGGTATTTATTATATTAGCAGAATTGGGCAACCAACAGTCAATTTTTGAGTATTTCTATCACTTCTCCCAAATCCCGTATACTTTAGCAGTAATTCCTCTATTATTCCTATCCACTCACCCTGCCCCCACCCCCAGTACTAGACAATCACTAGTCTACTAATCTACTTTCTGTCTTTATAGATTTGCCTATTTTGGAATCATATAATGTATCTTTAGTGACCAACTTTTTTCACTTGGCATAATGTTTTCAAGGTTCATTCATGCTATAGCATGTCTCAGTATTTCATTCATTTGTATTGCTGAATAATAGTTCATTGTATGGATGTACAAATTTGAGACCATTTGGCTATTATGAATATTGCTGCTGGGAACATTCAGAAACAAGTTTTTGTGTCAATGTGTGTTTTATTTCTCTTGAGGGTGGGATACCTGGGTCACATAAAACCTATGTTTAACCTTCTGAGGAACTATCAGACTGTTTTCTGCAGCACTTTACATTTCTATCAGCAGTGTATGAAGGTTCCAGTTTCTCCATATCCTCATCAACACTTATTATATCCTGTGTTTTGATTATAACCATCCTAGTTTGTATAAGGGGTTATCTCATTGTGGTTTTGATTTGCATTTCTCTGACAACTAATGACGTTCAGCATCTTTTTATGTCATCACTGGCCATTTCTATATCTTATTTGGAGAGTTCTATTAAGATACTTGCCAATTTTATATTGGGTTATATGTCCACTTATTATTGAGTTGTACGGTTTCAAGTTCTTAATATGTTCTAGATACAAGACTTTTATCAGACATATGATTTACAAAGTTTTTCTTTCATTTTGTATGTTTTCTTTTCACTTTCCTGATGTCCCGAAGCACAAAAGTTGTGAACTTTGATGTCTAATGTATTTTTTGTTTGTTTGTACTTTTGGTGTCCTATCTCACAAATCATTGCCTAATCCAAAGTCATTAAGATTTACCCTAATGTTTCTTCTAAGAGTTTTCTAGATCCAGCTCTTACATTTAGGTCTTTGATCCATTGTGAGTTGATTTTTGTATATGACGTGAAGTAGAGATCCAACTTCTTTCTTTTGGACATGGATATCCAGCTAATTGGGCTTCCCAAGTCGATTTAGTGGTAAAGAACTCACCTGCCAATACAGGAGATGTGGGTTTGATCCCTGGGTCAGGAAGATCTCCTGGAAAAGGAAATGACTGCCCATTCCAGTATTCTTGCCTGGAGAATCCCATGGACAGAGGAGCCTGGTGGACTCAGTCTGTAGGGTCGCCAAGAGTCAGACACAACTGAAGCGACTTAGCAAACAAAGCACATCCATTTAATCCTAGCACCATTTGTTGAAAAGACTATTCTTTCCAGTTGAATGGTCTTAGCATCCTTTCAGAAATTAGCTGACTATGAATATGAGTGTTTATTTTTAGACTCTCAGTTCTATCGTGTTGATCTGTATGTCTATCTTTGTGCTATTACTATGCTGTTTTTAGCTTTGTAGTAAGTATCCCAGGTGGTTCAGTGGTAAAAGAATCCACCTGCCAAAGCAGGAACTGCAGGAGATGCAGGTTTGATCCTTGGATTGGGAAGATCCACTGGAGGAGGAAATGGCAACCCACTCCAGGATTATTGCCAGGATAATCTCACGGACAGAAGAACCTGGCAGGCTACAGTCCAGAGGGTTGCAAAGAGTCGGATACAACTGAGTGACTGAGCACGTACGCACTTAAGTTTTGAAACTGGGATACCTGAGTTTTTCAACTCCTTTCTTTTTCAGGATTGTTTTGGCCATTCTAGATCCCTTGCACTTATGACTTTTAGGTTCAGCTTGTCCCTTTCTGCAAAGAAGCAGCTGAGAGTTTGATAGAAATTGTGTTGAATCTGTAGAACATTTTGGAGGAGAATTGTCACCTCAACAGTATTAATCTTCTAATTCATGAACACTGGAGGTCTTTCCATTTATTTAGGTCTTCTTTAATTTCCTTCAATTGTGTTTTATAGTTTTAGGGTATAGGCTTTGCACTCTTTTTGTTAAATTTATTCCTAAAATATTTAATTCTTTTTGATGCTATTATAAATGGAATTTTAAAAATATCTTTTTTGGATTGTTCACTGCAAGTGTACAGAAATACAGTTGCTTTTGTATACTGACCTTATATTCTGCAGCCTTCTTATACTCCTTTATTTATTCTTCTAATTTTTTAGTGGATTCCTTGGGATTTTCTATGTACAAGATCATATCATTTGTGAATAGAGATAGTTTTATTTCTTTCTTTCCAATTTGTGTGCTTTTCATTTCATTTCCTTGCCTAACTGCCCTGGCTTGCCACATTAATATTATCTTACTTATTAGTGGTATTTGATACAGTTGATCATTCCTTCTTTTTTGCAACCATCTTTTCACTGGGCTTTTTGGGCACCACACCCTTTTGGTTTTCTTCCTGTCTCACTGGCTGTTTTCTCATCTCTTTTGTTGGTTCTTCTTCTTCTCCCAACTTCTTAATCATTTCTTGCCTGTAAATTCCAGACCCTAGTATCCACTTGCCTACTTGACAACCCGACTTAGATATCCAAAAGGCAGCTCAGATTTACCATGTCCAAAACTTACTCTAATCATAAATGAAGTATTTTGTGGAAAAAAGGGAGACAAGAAATCAATTAATATTTACTGAATGTTTTTTTATTAATATTATTCATTATCTTGTTTACAGCACATGTCAGTTCTATGATTCTCAGGGGTCATGAATCCTGGTCAGTTTGATTCCAGGGTCTGAGCTCTTTCCTAACATCTCTATTGTATTTCCTTTAGACACATTGTGTATAACTCAACTTTCCTCCAGATCGTCCTTTGGAGTAGTATGTGATCGCTCAGAAAAAAGAATCTCACAGGATCTCTGGTGACTAGCCTCAGAAGTGCTTAAGAGCCATGCAGTGCCTCTGGAGCTGCACCTTCCCTCTTCTCTGTGTAGTGGAGACAAAGACGTCTCCAGTGTGAGAACAGGTGGTGGGAAAGCCTACTTTGAGTGTCTGGCAAGTTTTTATTGGTTACTTTCCCAGGTTAGAGTTTCTCTGGCCTTGCGATGTGCCTCCTGATTCTCAGAACTGCTCTCATTTCTTTGCTGACTGGATTCTCCATCTTTATTCCTTTTTCCTTCTTGTCTCTTTTTCATTTGTTCAAGAATTATCAGCCTTTCTGGGGTTGTGTAAGATATCCCACTTTATTTGCTTTCCCAGTACCCGACATTGAAAATTTGTTCAGCATCTGTGACTCATCTATGTCAATACTTTCCTTATTAAAATATTAATACTAGTTACCAAAAAAATTACTTGCCTTTTTAAATAGCCCTGATAACTCTATTTTCCCTCCCACATCTTTAACAGAAGTGAAAATGTCCAAGATGAGTCTATTCATGTTGGGAATACATTTTTAAAATATATTTTATCCAAATTGAAACAAGACTATTCTCAAGAAGTACCTACAATCTCATTCGGCCCCCATGGTATATGTCCCAAGGCAGCTAAGAAAGATGAGAAAATCGGTGGGGTCAATTTGTTCATGTTCTTATAGCCTGTTGAGTCAGAGCCAGTTCTGTTCACAGTTGAGCTGGTTTCTTCTGATAAGGTTTGTGTTTAGGGTGTGCTGTTCACTGCAGGATGAGGTCCCACCCCCAGGTTTTGCTTCTTGGTGCCCAGAGATCTGACCTTTCCCAGAAGTCCCCTCACTGGTTCCTTATTCCATGTGCTGAATCTTTCCTGATCCCCTTTCCCTTTTGGAGCTAACCTAGTTTCTGTCTTTTCCCATTCTAAGTATCAACCAGTCATGAGGCAGAAATGGTACTGTACCTGGAGTCAGAACTGGATCAAAGACTAAGGCTTTTGTGGTTTGGCTCACTTCTCTGAGCATCGTAGGGTGATCTCTAAGGGCATTTGCAGTTCTAGCCTTCTCAGGCTTTATGACTCTATTTCTCTGAAAAGTGAACCTGGACTAATATCTGAGTAGTTGGCTTAATATTCTCTACCAGGGAGGGCAAATATGTAGCTTCTGTTCCATCTGCTTACCATCGAAGACTCATTATATTATCTCATCACCTTCATGTGAAACCCAGTCATGACCTCCGACTTCTCAATTCAGTTTCAGTTCAGTTCAGTTGAGTCACTCAGTTGTATCCGACTCTTTGCGACCCCATGGACTGCAGCACCCCATGCCTCCTTGTCCATTACCAACTCCCAGAGTTTACTCAAACTCATGTCCATTGAGTCAGTGATGCCATCCTTTGTCCCCCTTCCCTCCCCGAGTCCCTGTCTCCCTCCCCCACCGCCATCCTGAGTTTCTGTCCCCCTTCGCCTCCCCAAGCCCCTGACTGCTTTCCCCTAGAGGGCCCGGGCTCCGGCTCTCCCTGCACCCACGGCGACAGAGCCCGCTGCCGGTGGGTGCTCAGCTCACTCTCCTCACCTGGGCTGGTTGGAGGAACCTTCTGGCTCCTTCCTGACTTCACTGGGACTTTAATCTGCCTGTCACGTGATTGCTTATCATTGCCCTGTGCTTTGACTCCTCAGGGAGAGAACCTGTTATCCGGAGGTGAAGGACTCTGCCTCAGGATGGAGAAGTCTGCCCCTTTCCCGGGATGCGTCGCTGAGGTGCGCTTCCCTCCCGGCCGCGGGATCTCCCGTGAAACCTTCAAGGGCCCTGTCGCGTCTCCTGTTTGATGTGTGCTCTTCTGACAATATTCAAAGCTGTTCAGAAAACCGAGCTTCTGCACAGCGCTTTCCTCCATGTGGGTGTTGCCCACCTGGGCTACAGCCCTCGGGTTTGGCCAGGAAAAGAAAACAACTCTCTTCTAGTTTTATGAGCAAACTCCTTGGAAAAGACCTCGACGCTGGGAAAGATAGAGGGCAGGAGGAGAAGGGGACAACAGACAATGAGATGGTTGGATGGCATCACCAACTCAATGGACATGAGTCTGAGCAAACTCCTGGAGATAGTGAAGGACAGGGAAGCCTGGTGTGCTGCAGTCCATGGGGTGGCAAAGAGTCAGACATGACTTAGCAACTGCACTCAGCTTTCTTTATGGTCCAACTCTCACATCCATACATGACTACTGGAAAAACCATAGCTTTGACTAGACAGACCTTTGTGGCAAAGTAATGTCTCTGCTTTTTAATATGCTGTCTAGGTTGGTCATAACTTTTCTTCCAAGGAGCAAGCATCTTTTAATTTCATGGCTGCAGTCACCATCTGCAGTGATTTTGGAGCCTAAACAAATAAAGTCTCTCACTGTTTCCCCATCTATTTGCCATGAAGTGATGGGACCAGATGCCATGATCTTAGTTTTTTGAGTGTTGAGCTTTAAGCCAACTTTTTCACTCTCCTCTTTCACTTTCATCAAGAGTTACTTTAGTTCTTCTCTTTCTGCCACAAGGGTGGTGTCATCTGCTTATCTGAGGTTATTGATGTTTTTCCTGGCAGTCTTGATTCCAGCTTGTGCTTCATTCAGCCCAGCGTTTCCCATGATGTACTCTGCATATAAGTTAAATAAGCAGGGTGACAATATACAGCCTTGATGTATTCCTTTCCCTAGTTGGAACCAGTCTGTTGTTCCATGTCCACTTCTAACTGTTGCTTCCTGACCTGCATACAGATTTTTCATGAGTCAGGTCAGGTGGTCTGGTATTCCCATCTCTTTAAGAATTTAAGTTTGTTGTGATCCACAATTCAGTATAGTGTGCAAGAAACTACTGCCAGTGGATCACAGTTGAACTGTGTTTAATCTCCCTGTCTTCCCTCCCACTTCCAGTGCTTCAAGCTGAGGGAGGCACTGGTGGTGACCAGGATACTACAGAAGTTAAGAACGTGGGTTCTTGGGTTCAGCTCCTTATATTCAAATCCTGTCTCTACTGCTCCCTTTCTGTGTAACCTTTGGAAAGTTACTTAATGTCTCTGGGTCTCAGTTTCCTTCTTCTGAAACATGGGACATAATAATAGCTAAACATCTTAGGGTTGTAGAGAGGATTAAATGAAATAATATATATTTTAAAAGGTGCTTGGAACAATGCCTGGCACATGTAATTAAAAAAATGTTAGCTATTGTAATGATAATAGCCATGATAAGAATTTGAAAGGCTGGTAGAGGAAAAATTCTTGAATTGGTAGGTCTTGTAGTATCCTTGCAGTCTTCAGAGTAGTCAAATATTCGTTACCTCTCTGAGTGTAGACTGATCCTATTTAAAATATCATTCCTTCCTTCCTTCATTTATTAGTAAAGATTTGAACCTACTGTGTGCTATGCATTCAGCCAAGTGTCTAGGATATAACAATAAATATGTCCTTTTCAAAGGTTTGTCACCTTGTTTGGGGTGAAAAACAAGTAAAAATATGGTTATAGTTTTCTTAATAATTGCAGTAATTGGAGTTTGCACAGGGTCTTTAGGGAGCACTGTGTATATCTGTGGAGTTTCTTTGATGATAGTGTTAAACCTGGGTGGGAAGAGAAATATACTTAAGTCCTGCAGACATGACTGGCCTCTTACGAGTGTTTCATAGGCAGTGCGTGGATCACTTGGGGAATAGTTAATACCTTTTCTCACTGGTGGCACACCTGAGGGGCGTGCTCATGCTCCTTGGTGTTCATTCAGTCACTCAGCCAACAGCCTGAAACTATTCCCACTGCTCATTGAGCTGCCCCCCTGTCTCAGTCGGAGCTGGTAGAGTTGGGGAGCAGAAATGTGAAGACAGATGGAGGAGCCCTGAATTTGCAGCTACATTGTAGTTGGAGCTCTACAGAGTTGAGTGCCTCAGGAAAGCATGAATGTCAGGCTTATCAGGGACTTGGAAAAGGTGATGAGTCCATTCTGCTGCCTGACTCAAGATATGGCAAATCCGTTTGACAGCCATGGACAGTGATAGTATGGAATGTGGGTGGGAGAAAAAAATACCCTTGTATGGCTGGGGGTGGGTGTTTGTGCTGTGACCCACCCTTTCCCCTCACTGGTGTCTTACAGCAAACAGCTATTGTGTGACGTGATGATTGTGGCAGAAGATGTCGAGATCGAAGCCCACCGCGTGGTCCTGGCAGCCTGCAGCCCCTACTTCTGTGCGATGTTCACAGGTATGAGGGGCAGACGACAAACCCACACCCGTGGGACTGCAGTCCCAACTGGGAGAATGTGGAGGGTGGTGGTGTGAGTGTGGGAGGAAAGGGAAGGCTCCACCCTGAGGAGCTTTTGTGTGCCAGATTCTTTGCTCTGAACTACGGAGGTACAAAGAATTGTGATGGGCACCTGGCCTCAGCCAGGTCGAGCATGCAGCCCCTATTGCAGTTCACTCTGAGGAACAAAGGTAGAATCACAGTCCGTGAATTCTCAGACTTTGTTGTGTATTGTAATCATGTCGGGGGGCCTGTTGGAAATGTAGACCTCTGGGCTCATCCTCAGGCTTCTTCCCCCTCATTTTGCAGTCTGGGGACACTGAGACTGAGGGCAAGGAAGGGACTTGCCTGAGGTCACACGGTGAATGAGTGGAACTTGGCTTCTGGACTCCTGGCCCAGGGCTGGCTGGCCTGGCTGTTTCCCATCTTGTCAGTCCTTAGCCATTTCTTCCAGGCAGGGGCCCTGAGCCTCCTCTAGCCTTTTTACAGGAGTGTTGGGAGAGAGTGTGGCTCAGATAGTAAAGAAGCTGCTGCAGTGTGGAAGACCTGGGTTCAATCCCTGCGTTGGGAAGATCCCCTGAACAAGGAAATGGCAACCCACTCCAATATTCTTGTGTGGGAAATCCCATGGACAGCGGAGCCTGGCCTGCTACAGTCCATGGGGTCGCAAGAGTCAGACGTGACTTAGCGACTAAACCTGGGAGAGAGTTGGGAGATGTGATGGCGGCTTGGGGTGGAAAGAGCAAGACAGAAGTATATTCACCATCTGCATTCTGTCTCAGCACCTTTGCCGGGAGTCCCTGTTTCCTGGACATGCCAGACAGCCTTGTCCATCTGTTCCATGTGCGTTACTTCTGAGCCCGAATTCCTGTAAACCCATGGGCTGAGCTTCCTGTCTGCAGCACCTCGCAGCCCCTCCCCTGAGCCAGGCGCAGGCAGTGCTGTATCTATCATGGCTGACTGAAGGCCAGCTGGCCCGAGTGTGGCCCTGGGTGAGGTCTGCTGTCCCTTCCGCATGTTCACCTGTACCCTGTGCTTCCTCTGAGTGTGGTCACTATCATTCTGCACTCCTGTCTGTCTCCTGGTGTCTGTGGTGCCCATGCTCTGGAGTCTCATGTACTCACCGCTTATCACCCTGCAGTTTATACTTCGGGTGCCACCTGCTCTCTGACCACCTGAACCATAGTTCCATACTAGGTCTCCGTCTACTCCATAACTCATCTCTGGTTTTTTTTTCATAACTCATCACTATCTGAAAATCATATTGATTAGTTATTTTTTTACCTGTGTCTCCTTATTGGAATAACAGTTCCATAAAGATTGGGATCTTGTTAGTTTTGTTTGTTTCTGTATCCTAAGTACCTGGTACACACTAGCACTAAAATATTTTTAAATGAGCAAAATGTCTCCCACCCTTGATTGTGAGATCTTGGGCACTCAGGGACCACATCTTGTCACTGTTGAATCCTTAGTGCCCACTCCAGGGCCTGGTGTTTAGGAAACAGTGAACAACTGAAGGCTAAACGAATGAATATGGGATTGCTAAGGATGGGTGAGTACAGGCACATTTTTCCTGAATAGGCTCTTGTCCTTTTCCTAATATAATACGCAGCCTCTGCTGGGCAGAAGTGGTTCTTGATGGGGGGTAGTGGTGGGAACTTAGAGCTTGTTATTTGAGGGTTCCCCGTATGTGTCCTCTCTTGGCTCATCATGTGAAGGACTGATCTCAACCTGGAGCATTGTTTTTGCTAAGTGCACCAAGCCACGCTTCCCTCACTTTGAGCCTTGTACTAGGAATTCCATAATGCAGCCTGGAAAACCAGCTACTTTCATTACCTGAAAATTTTGAGCCACTTCTCTTGGAAGTAGTCTCAAACTCTAGTAGTAAGATTTTTATTTCTTTATTTCCTTGTCCTTCACCCATCTTTCTTTCTTTTAAAATAATATATCTACAAATTTGGTTGCAACTTCAGTAAATAGCTCAGTCATTTTTCTCCATGTATGTGATTTTAAAAATCTAGTATTAAAAGAGGAGTCCACTTGCAATTTCAATGAATTATACTTTTGGCTCCATTTTTTTTTTTTTTTTTGCTAATGAACTTGCCTCTGGGTTCATGGAAGTGCCTAAGCAAAAACAAAGTGATTTTAAAAAGGGAGAGAAAATATTCTTCTGAATCAGATCTTGGATTCTAGTAATTGAAAGGAGAAGAGAATCAAGAGAAGAAAGCAGTCTAATGTGTGGCCCAGCCCATGGCTTCCATTGAATCTGGTTAATATCCATCCTCCTATCCTTCTTTCCTTCCATCCATTGTCCGTCTGTCCATCCATCCACCCACCCATCCACCTATCCATATGTTCATCTAAACACTATTCATATATGTTCATTACAGAAAAAAATTAGAATAAGTAATACTTGATTAAAGTATGTGCACATTTTGAATCCTTGTGAGACATGTGTCTCAACTCCACAACACTTGGAACAGTTGTACCAGCATATGCTTCCATCAGCATTGTATCAGATTTGTATATTTTTTGAGGCCCTTGGATTTTGCTTAAATATTGATAAACAGGTACAAGAAAAAAGTAACTGCAAAATTTTGTTCTCATTATCAGGTTCAGCTTCAAAATGCATAAAGTTAATAATGAAAAGGTCCAGCTGACTCTTGTTAAGTCTGTTTCTATCGGCATGTTTAAGGCCCCAAAGAAGAGAAAATATATGTGGCTTTCTTCTGACTTGAATGGTGTGATTAAGATCTTTTACTCAGGCTTAATGTGTGTTTTTATTTGTTTGTCTTTTGAGTTCATATTGCCCAAATGTCTGTTGATGTTTTCAAATATGAGCCCCACTCCTTGATAGTGACCTTCCCATAACTTGGAATAAATATGAAACTGAGGTCTGAGTGTCCACAGGAGAGTGTCCAGAGGCAACCAGCCTGTGAGAGGATCTGGGATGGGCAGTCACCTGAATTACAGTCTACTCCTTTAGAATAGTGTGATTGGAGAGGCCAGCAGGGCTGACCCTGTCCTTTTCCCTGTGAGTATGGAATACTTAAGATTCCTCTCAGTCCCTTTCTCCCCATCTAGCACCTCCATTCCAGGGGAAGATAATTTCCCCAAAACAGCCTAGTCACTTTTTTCCCCCTGTTTTTTAGCATGGCCTTTACTATGGGTTCTGTGTACCTATAGTATTGGTACTCCATACAGATCCCTACATGTCATCCAGAATTTTAAAAGCAGTCCCATTTTATGGTATTAAAAGAACTGAGTTCTAAAGAATATGTGGGCTCAGGGAAAGACATTTGAGCTCTATCCCACAAGAAGCCCTGGGAGTGAGCTGTCCCATTCTTCTGGTTCTAGTGTATTGATATTACACACTGAGGCTGATTAGATTGGCTTTTTTTTTTTTAAGAAAAGTTGTTTTTAGATGCAGGTTGATATTCAACTGGTATCTTTGAATATATGGTGACTAGAAATGAGGAGAGTCAGGAATGTGCTGGAGGTAAGAGCCAAGGGACTTGGAAGGAGTGAACACCAACCAGCCACAAGCAGAACAGTCAGGGCCAGGCTCTCTTACTCACCTCTAGGCATGCACTCATCACATAGAACCACTGTTCCAGGCTTTCTTCATGCCTGACTCCACCAGGCCTTGGACCATGTCTGTGTTCTGAGTGTCTGAATGATGTATTGGTGTCTTTGAAGATCTTTGCATATCGTGCAGTTTAGCATGACTTAATCCAAAGCAATGGAGCAGGGAGGGAGGGAACACTAGGGAGTAGAATCTTTTCTTTGTATTAAGAGGGCCTTGAGGGAGTAGTCAGAATAGATAGGGTCTGGCCTCTGAGGATTTTGCCCCTAAGGAGTTAGAAGTTGGGTAGAATAGTTCAGAGGGGTAGAAAAAAAAGGAAGATCAGAGTTTGTATGGGATTGAGGAGAAACGGCCTGGTCTTCCATGTGTCTTTTAGAGTTGGTTATCTCAGGGCAGAAGCTTACAGTGTCATAGGATTTCTTCTTCCTGTCCCTAACACACCGCATCAAAGTCAGATGTCCTTTTGTGGCTTAAGTGTCCTAGATTTGAGGGTGATGGGTGCGGTAGTCATGTCTAAAAATATGTTGCTCTTGATATAGAAATGGTGACTTTTTTCAAGAATTGATTTGGATGTCATTCAAGCCTGTGTTGATGTAGTTCAACACAGGCTTGTGTAGCACCCTGGAAGAGAGACTACTGTTCAGACACCTACCAGCATCCATTAAGGTGCAACTGATTTGACCAAGATGGTCTAGGGTAGACTTGTCTGCACTTGACATAGCTCAGTCTTGAAATTTCAGATCTTCACTGGAGAGAACCACTGGACGGAAATTTTTTATGAGTGTTCATAGAGGAGGTTTGGAGTTGATGCAAAGGCCTTTTTGGTAATGCCACCTTCATTAGGGGTTGGTGTGGTATCTTAGAAAGGGCTTTGGAGCCATCATGACCTGACTCCAGCAACTGATAGGTTTGTAAGCAGTTACTTAACCTCTGTGATCCTGTTTTCTTGTTTGTGAGACTGGAATAATAACAATAAAACAATAATAACAATAAGCAGGGAACAGATACAGGTAAGGGAAATAAGACACCCAATACAGAATGAAAGTGTGAAAGTGTTAGTTGCTCAGTCATGTCCGACTCTTTGTGACCCCATGGACTGTAGCCCGCCAGGTTCCTCCATCCATGGGATTCTCCAGGCAAGAATACTGGAGTGGGTCCCAACCCAGGGATTGAACCCAGGTCTCCCACCTTGCAAGCAGACTCTTTGCTATCTGAGCCACCAGGGAAGAGCACCCAACACAGAATAGATACTTAATAAAGCTAACTCTTATTATGTGTAGGGTCCATCATAGTTTATACAGCTCATGTGGATGTGTGGGGAGGCTCTGATACCTGCTGCCCTGATGGTGGTGAGGGTTGACATGAGA
Organism: Oreotragus oreotragus; assembly: GCA_006410675.1. NCBI lineage: Eukaryota > Metazoa > Chordata > Mammalia > Artiodactyla > Bovidae > Oreotragus > Oreotragus oreotragus. Next base: position 64,455 of record SJYX01023106.1, read on the forward strand.
CATCTCTGGCTACATAGACATTTCCTTCCTGATTTGGTACTCCACCAGAGGAGAAAGACCTCTCCAGGGGGAGGAAGGCTGAGATTCCAGGGAGGCTGGGTGCTGGGGTGATCTCCAGCACTGCAGCTCTGCTGAATCCTGCTGCTGCAGTTCTCACACTCTCATTATCTCCTTTGAATGTCACACAGCTTTGGCATAAAGGCAGGGCCAGGAATGTCCTTATTTCACAGGAGACAGAGGTCAACCTTTTGCAGTTATCTGGCATAGATAGCTCACCTGCAAACCTTACCTGCAGGAANCTGCACTTGATGTAGCTCAGTCTTGAAATTTCAGATCTTCACTGGAGAGAACCACTGGACGGAAATTTTTTATGAGTGTTCATAGAGGAGGTTTGGAGTTGATGCAAAGGCCTTTTTGGTAATGCCACCTTCATTAGGGGTTGGTGTGATATCTTAGAAAGGGCTTTGGAGCCATCATGACCTGACTCCAGCAACTGATAGGTTTGTAAGCAGTTACTTAACCTCTGTGATCCTGTTTTCTTGTTTGTGAGACTGGAATAATAACAATAAAACAATAATAACAATAAGCAGGGAACAGATACAGGTAAGGGAAATTAGACACCCAATACAGAATGAAAGTGTGAAAGTGTTAGTTGCTCAGTCATGTCCGACTCTTTGTGACCCCATGGACTGTAGCCCGCCAGGTTCCTCCATCCATGGGATTCTCCAGGCAAGAATACTGGAGTGGGTCCCAACCCAGGGATTGAACCCAGGTCTCCCACCTTGCAAGCAGACTCTTTGCTATCTGAGCCACCAGGGAAGAGCACCCAACACAGAATAGATACTTAATAAAGCTAACTCTTATTATGTGTAGGGTCCATCATAGTTTATACAGCTCATGTGGATGTGTGGGGAGGCTCTGATACCTGCTGCCCTGATGGTGGTGAGGGTTGACATGAGACATCTCTGGCTACATAGACATTTCCTTCCTGATTTGGTACTCCACCAGAGGAGAAAGACCTCTCCAGGGGGAGGAAGGCTGAGATTCCAGGGAGGCTGGGTGCTGGGGTGATCTCCAGCACTGCAGCTCTGCTGAATCCTGCTGCTGCAGTTCTCACACTCTCATTATCTCCTTTGAATGTCACACAGCTTTGGCATAAAGGCAGGGCCAGGAATGTCCTTATTTCACAGGAGACAGAGGTCAACCTTTTGCAGTTATCTGGCATAGATAGCTCACCTGCAAACCTTACCTGCAGGAAGCTTGGCTGGGATTTAGCAAGGTGGCAGGTTATTTCTTTTCCTCATGTGATGCTAACATGTGGCACAGGTCTCAACTCTAGCCAAATGAGTTGGCATTTAGGACTTAGACAGATGAAGGTTAGGGGTGAGAGAGTATAATAACCATCCTAACACCCAGGTAGGATCATTGTGCAGAGGGTAAGGTTCTTCTGTTTTCTTTTTACCCAGATCATGAAACTAAATTTCAACAGTAGGGATTAAACTGAGGAATGAAGAAGAGTTCTGTAACACAAGGACTCCTGAATGAACTTTTTCTTCCCTTTGCTGTACAGCTTTGAGGGGTGGCTGGTGTTCTGTGTCTGGCTCTTTGGAAAGACCTCACAGCCATTCTGCCATTCCTTTCTCGCTCTTGAGGCTCCTTGGGCTGAATGATGGGGTTGGGTTTCTATCAGCCATCTAGGATACGAGCCAGTGATTTTCTAGCCTTCCTGTCTTACGTGGTGGTGAGAGATTTCCCCCCATGGCTCCTCAAGGTGCAGCTTTCCCCGCTGTGGGCAGTCTCACACCTAAAAAGAGCTCTGCTGTGCCTGTGAGCTTCTCTGGTGGCTTGGACAGTAAAGAATCTGCCTGCAGTGCAGGAGACCCAGGTTTGATTCCCAGTTTGGAAAGATCCCCTGGAGAAGGAAATGGCCACCCACTCCAGTATTCCCCGCTGGAAAATCCCATGGACAGAGGAGCTTGGTGGCTGCAGTCCATGGGGTCACAAAGAGTCAGAACAACTAATGCTTTCACACTTTGCTGCATGTGATGTGCTTGCTAGGTTGAGACTATGCCTTGCTCTCCTGGGCTCTCTGTGCTTCTTGGAGACTTCTAGGTGCTGGTCTGAAGGTAGAGTCTGAAGATTTAAGATGTAGTCCCTTAGTCTGGCTGCCATCGTCATTCACCCAGTTTACTGCAGCAGCCTTCTAATTTGTCAACCTGTCCCCATTTTGTTCCGTCAGTCCCAACCCATTTTCTACACTGTAACTATAGTCATATTTACTAAATAAAAATCTAATGTATTCCTTACTTGCTTAAAGTCTGTCAAGGGCTCCCCATTGCCCTTAGAATGAAGTCTAAACTTCTCTGCATGGTGTACAAGGCCCTCAAGTTGTCGGAGCCTGCTTGTATCTTCAGCCATCTCTCCCCCTTCCTCCTTTTATATGCTGTGCTTCTGCCAGACTCAAATTTTTGTGGCCCCAGAATAGGTCAGGTTCATCAGTCTGATGAAAACAATGGATTCTTTCCACAAAAAAGTAAATGTGTGCTCCTGTATGCTCATTATTTTACATACAGTTCAGGGTAGAGGAATTCCTGCTTAAGAGCCTTTTAAATTAAATTAAGTCTCCTTTTCTAGCATTTAACACACTTTGAAAATGCTGGTTTACTCATCTTTCTACTAGTTTGAGCTCCATGAGTGCTGGGAACATGACTTGTTCACCATTGTGTCCTTGGGCCTTGCCCATAGGGACTGTTTGATACTTGCTTATTGAGTGAATGAACAAATAAATATCTGCCTTTGCTAGGTAGATCAAGATCTATCTGAAAGAACAGGATATGATGTTAACAGAGGACGAAAAATGTACAACTGACGTTTTCTTTCCTTTTCTTTTTTAAATTCAAGTATAGTTGCTGTTAGAACATCACATAAGTTACAGGTGTACAATAAAATTCACAGTTTTTAACGCTTATACTCCATTTATGGTTATTATACAATATTGACTATATTCCCTGTGTTGTACAATATATCCTCATAGCTTATTTTATAGTTTATTTTAAAAGCATTTCTATATTATTTTTGCTATGCTGGGTCTTCACTGCTGCACGGGGGCTTGCTCTGGTTGCAGAGAGTGGGGCCTGCTCTCTAGTTGTATGTCGGCTCCTCTTGTTGTGGAGCACAGACTCTAGGCGCATAGGCTTCAGGATCTGTGGCACGCGGGCTCAGTGGTTGTGGCTCATGGGCTCTAGCGCACAGGCTCAGTAGCTGCGGCACACAGTAGTTTTACTCAGCAGAATTGGGATTCTCCTGGACCAGGAATCGAATTGGTGTTTCCTGCCCTGCAAGGCAGACTCTCAACAGCTGGACTACCAGGGAAGCCCTGTAGCTTGTTTTATACCTAATAGTCCGTACCTCTTCATCCCCTCCCCTCTTCCTTCTCCGCTAGTAACCACTGATTTGTTTTTTCTTTCTGTGAGTCTGATTCTTTTTTGTTATATTCACTAATTTGTTGTATTTTTTAGATTTCACATATGTGATATGATACAGAATTTGTCTTTCTCTGTCTGACATTTTTCACTTTAGCATAATACTCTCCAAGTCCATCCATGTTGCTGAAAATAGCAAAATTTCATTCTTTCTAATGGCTAAGTAGTATTCCATCATATATACGGACCACATTTTCTTTATCTACATATCTGTTGATTGACGCTTTGGTTGCTTCCATATCTCGGCAATTATAAATGTTTCTGTGAACATTGGTATGCATGTATCTTTTTGAATTATTGTTTTTGTTTTTTTTTGGGGGGGGGGGCGGTGGCTGAATATACAGCCAGGAATGGAATTCCTAGGTCATATGGTAGTTCTATTTTTAGTTTTTTGAGAAACTTCCATACTGTTTTCCACAGTGGCTGTAACAATTTACATTCCCACAAATGGTGGGAGGGTTCCCTTTTCTCCACATCCTCACCAGCTTATGTTATTTATGTTCTTTTTGATGATAACTGTTCTGACAAGTGTGAGGTAATATCTCATTGTGGTTTTGATGTGCATGTCACATATGGTTAGTCGTGTTGAACATCTTTTCATGTACCTGTTGGCCATCTGCATGTCTTCTTTTCTGAAAGTTCAGAGTCTGAGGTGGCTGGGCTGGGCCTCTTGGGAAAAATCAGCAGAAGAGGGCTCTTGGGTTAACCTTGAAGATAGAGGGACTTACAGGGCTTATGTTCTGTCCTCTAGAAATATTTTGTCAAAGTAGCAGAGGTGAGTGAAAGAGCAAAATGAAGAAGTCTTTGATGATTTCTCCTTCTTCAGAATTAACTGTAGTCTGTGGACTTATGAGATGTCAAGAGAAAGCCTCTCCTTTTTCTTTCTTTCTCTGCTCGAACAAGTATTTAAGTGCTTGTTATATGTCAAATAGGCTTCCCTCATGGCTCAGACAGTGAAGAATCTGCCTGCAATTCAGGAGACCTTGGTTCAGTCACTGGGTTAGGAAGATCCCCTGGAGAAGAGAATAGCTACCCACTCCAGTATTCTTGCCTGGAGAATCCCATGGACAGAAGAGCCTGGCAGGCTACAGTCCACAGGGTCGCAAAGATTTGGACAGGACTGAGCTACTAACACTTTCACTCTTCACTTTAGGAATACTTTTGTCAAGGTCATTAGTTAGGGTCAGTTTTAAATTATAGAGGGATTTGTTAAAAATGACATGAAGTGTAAAGTTAGGCCAAAGGTTGAAATCCCAGCCCTGCCCTCTTACTAGCTGTGTGAAAATGCCTCTTGATATGCCAATTCTATAATTTATAAATTGGAAGCAATATCTCGTACCTCCTGGGGTTGTTACAAGGACTAAATGAAATAATGTGTGTAAACCATGAGGGGCTGGCATGTAGTAGCAACTATTATTACTACCACGTTCAGGGTTCGTTTAAGCTGACATCTTTGTTTGATGCAGGAATTTCTACTGGTTCACAGAGATATTAAATTGGATTTTACAAGTCCTTATGATTTATATTAATATGTGTCCAATTTCCTATAACAGAAATTTATCAGAAAAGATATGGTCTTTGAGGCCCTAAATTTTTTTTTCTCTAATTTTTCCTTGCTTGTTGGAATTTTAAGTACTTAGTGCAGAAATTTTTGATTCATATAAAGAAGCAAGGGAAAAAAAAAAAAATCCCATTGTACCTGGAAAATCCCGTGGACAGAGGACCCTGGTAGGCTGCAGTCCATGAGGTCGCTGAGGGTCGGACACAACTGAGCGACTTCACTTTCACTTTTCACTTTCATGCACTGAAGAAGGAAATGGCAACCCACTCCAGTGTTCTTGCCTGGAGAGTCCCAGGGACGGGGGAGCCTGGTGGGCTGCCGTCTCTGGGGTCACACAGAGTTGGACACGACTGAAGTGACTTAGCATAGCATAGAAAACTGTGCCTTAACATTATCTGGGTATTCAAGACTGATGAAAATGATTGTTCATCTCATTAGAAAATCAAACTTTTGCCCGTATGTACAAATATTTTCATACAATTTCAGGAGATTCCACTTGTTTACCCCCAAGATACAAAACCGTAACCTGACTCCAGGCTCTACTTCATAGAGAGCAAGCAATCAGGCCAGGCTCTCTCTGATTGCACACTCACTGAAGACTTCTGAGTCTCTTGATTCTTGTAGTCAGGTTGCTTTTTTTTTTTTTGCCCAGCCATTTTTCTAAGGTCCAAGTTCTTACATTGAGAATTGGCTATCTTTGATGATCTTTTGCAGTATCATTACTAACTGGATCTTTGCTAGTGAACATCTTCATAGCTGTGTGGAGAGAGGAATTTAACTTTTGATTTCCTTATGTGTGTGTTCTTGTTTGTCATGGAGTATATTCAAGAGAGAGATTGTGAAAGTGTTTTATGGGTAGAGGAGAAACTTACCATCTTTTCCTGTTTCCTCTTTGCTTCTTTGTCCTGTCTCAGGGCTCTTTGTGCTGAGGCCATTTTGCTGGCTTCTACCGGCAGTCAGAGAGAAGAGAATAGACTGGGGATCACTGGGCTGCCTGATCAGTGGGAGCCAGCAGGGTTTGGAATAGGTCTCTGCGCCCCCATCTTTCCTCCCTCTCTGGCGTCACTTGTATCTAGAGTGTGTCAGGCTGGGAACTGTGGGTTGGTGGAGGAATCACGCATAGTCCATGCAGCCTGGAGGTGGGCGTCTGCAGCCCACGGGCTGTACTGTCCTGTGTTTGCTTGGCTCCAGTGTACAGATTCCACAGACAGAAAACAACCGGCCAGGCTCTGTTTTCACACTCATGTAAGGACTTCTGAAGCACCATTTCTTGCAGTCACGTCACCCTGCATTTCAGTCTGCAAGGACACATCTTGCCTGTATTTTCCTCCTGAAACCAGCAACCTTGGTTGAATGAGCCTGGCTCTAGACAGAGCTGTGTGCACTGTACAGAGAGAGCAGGCTGCGGTCAGGGGCCTCAGGACTGCACACTCCTGGTGCCTCTGCTGCCCTAGTTCACAGGCCTGTGTTCTCTCTTTCTTGGATGGTTATCAGGGCCTCCCATCTGTTCTCCCTGCCACTGGTCCAGCCTCCACCAATGTGTCCAAAATTTCATTCAAAGACACCCATCTGTTGATGTCATTCCCTTGTTTAAAACCATTCAGTGGTGCTACTCTTAGGATAAAGTCCCAACTCATTTGCATAGTTTACTGGGCTCTGCAAGTCCTCTCCTAGCTGTCTCTCCAGCCTCATTCGTCTCACTGTCACTCCACATACCAGCCATGCTACCCTCTCACTGTTCCCCACATTTATCCTTTTGGAACTTTTCTGTCACTGCACTGATGGTTCCTGCATCCAGCTCATCTTTCCTCACCTTTGCTGCATGTAGAATAGCCAACTCAAATGTGACTTCCTGTTAGGAGGCCTTCCAGGATTCCACAAATAGGGTGTGTTGCTCTGTCTTCTGCATTCTTTGGATTTAGCATGCCACAGTGATTACTAGTGTGGACTCTAGAGTCAGACTGCTGGCTTTCAAGTCTCTCCTGGCCCCTTCCCACATGTGTGACTGTAGGCAAAATGAATTACCTTTGCTCCTGTGCCTCAGTTTCTTTGTCTGTAATATGGGGATGTTAAGAATAATGCTCTTAAGTCATTGATTAAAAGAGGCAATAGTTTAAAGTGCTAAGCCCAGTGCTTGGCCATAGTTGGCACTCAATAATTGGTTTAAAAAAAAAGTTGTTCTGCTGGTACTTTGCACATTTCTCATCATCTCATATAGTTTAATATTTCTGCCCTACTAGACCAAGTGCTCCTTGAGGACAGGTTCATACCTTGTTCACTTTCTTTGGCCCCCTGTGTGCAAGTTTGCAGGAACTTGGTTGAATGCTTTCTCGTGTATAGATTTGCCTTCAGAATGAAAAGAGGCAATGAATAGAGTTAGGGAATGCTTGAGATTGGGCTTGTGGATGATCCCAGACCCGAAGCTGATGTGACCTTGATGTCCTCTAGTGTGTCCTACTCTGTGGCTGAGTGTTCCTTTTGCTGGCTCCAGGAGCACAGATAGTGCTTTCATTTTGCCAAGACAGGGTAGGAGACCATGTGAAAGGTAAGCACATCCTAGGCACCGAGTTCATGTCCGTTTTGTTTTTGTTTTGAACTGTAGGTGACATGTCTGAGAGTAAAGCCAAGAAGATAGAAATCAAGGATGTGGATGGGCAGACCCTGAGTAAGCTGATTGACTACATCTATACGGCTGAGATCGAGGTGACTGAAGAGAACGTCCAGGTAAACTCAGCTCCAGCTGATAGCTAAGTGTATCATATACTCAGCCCCTCCCCACCAGCCCCCATTCACATCATCATTTCGTTTAACCCTCACAACAATTCAGTTGGTAACTGCAGAGGAAACTGAAGCTTCAAAGAGAGTGGGTGACTCGTCCTGAAATACGTGGCCAGGGTGAACGACCCTCATATCCTGCCTGCCTGACCATGGGACCCATGTGTTTAACCACTAGGCCATAATCCCTCAGGATAAGCTTGAGCCCCAGAGCAGAAAGTCTTTAACTCATGCTGGTTCAAACTCTTGGGGCCTGGGTGACCCCTCTTCTCCCCAGTCATCATCTCATCTCAGGGATTTTGAGTATTGGCTTGTGAGGCTGTTTAAAGTTTTTCTCGTGTCAGTGTTAGTCAATGAAATGCCTCTGAGCCCATGGAGGTGCCAAGCACCAGCCTTGAGTTTCAGCTGGGATGTGTGGCTGTGAGGTGGATTGTCTGTGCCTCTGGCTCCTTTTGCTGCCCTGGTCTCTTTCTCAGCCATCTGGAGCCTAGAAAAGAGGAATCAGCAAAGACACTGCTTCACCCAAAGGTGTGTGTCCTCACTATGGGGTGTGAGACATCAGTGTCAGCGCTCCGAAGGTGGGATGGTGGAGGGTGTGGCCCACTCTGGAAGCCTATGAACCACCAGGCCAAATGCAGACACAAGATTTGCTATTTCTTATCATTAAGGATCTTGCTATTAAAGTAATGGGAATTATATGGGATATGAAAGGTTTTTCTTCCTTTTTTTTTTTTAAAAGCAAATTTCTGCCTTATATTGTGAGAGAGATAAATTAAACTGTATGAGATGATGAGAAATATGCAAAGCACCACGACATATTTTTCTTATTCAGAGCACTATGCCCTTTTTAGGGTTGAGGTGTTTGGGAGGCCACATTGGTAATTGTGTATTCGTTCCATCTGGCCAGAATGTTTGAGGGCTTCTCATATGCCAGACACTTTGTTGGGCACTGTGTTTGTACCAATGAGCAGAGGTGATTCCATTGTCTCCTTTCATGGAATTTGTGTTCTAGGGTGAGGACAGACACTGATCTGTCTTGTGTGTCTGATAGGCACACAAGTAATGTTTATGTATAAATTGTGTTAAGTCCTTTGAAGGAGAGGAACAATTTGAATGAAGTGGGGAATCTAGGAAGGGCTCTTTCAGGAGATAAGATTTGAGCTGAGGACTGAAGGATGGGTAGAAGTTAGTTTCATGTGGCAAATGGTACTCCGGTAGGGGTGTTAGGGTACAGGCAAACCAAGGGTCTGAGGCACCCTACCTTTGGACCTGTAGAGCCTGCCCAGGGTATAGCCTGTTTTTGTCTCTGGCTCCTAGACAGACTTTTGGGTGCTATAGTTTCTACAGTAATCTAGTCTAATCCTTCCTTGCCCTTTTAAAACTGAAGTTTCTTTTATGCACAGTAAAATGCATAGCCATTCCATTATTTCTGGTCTTTCCCATCTAGAGTGGAGTGGGCAATGCCATGGTTACATACTAGGTCAAGCAGCAGAATTTAAGAAGCTGAATAACTTTTGGGCAGTAACAGCGAGTGCAAAGTAATGTAGTATAAAATATGTATAGGGCATGTGTGGAAAAACTTTTTTTTCAATGGGTGATAGTTATATGAAATCACCATGTCTTTTAAATTCATTTAGGTGCTTTTGAGACTGATATAAATGTTGAGATTTACAAAATGCATGAAATTATATCCTTTGCAACTTTAATGAAAAATGCTAGATATCAACCTAAAAAATGTGTAGGGGGTAAATATTTTTTAAAAATCTTTTATTAGAGATACTATAAACATGAAAGTGATAGAGGAGTGTGCAGAAAAGAGTTGACATAGCAAGCCTGCTTGCTATCTTCAGAAAGGCTTGCTTACAAGGTCAGTCTTCATCCGGAGTCTGGCAACTAGGAATTTGAGAGAGTTCCCACTCCTCTAGTGATAATGATAGTTTGCACTGCTTAAGCTGTTTGTGCAAGCAATATGGTTTATGCCGATCACCTGCTTTCCTTCTGAGAGTTTGGAATTTCAGTCCATGCTAGGCAGAAGGTGCCTGCGTAACTGACACTTGACGCATGACTTGGCCTCTCAGAGTCAGGCTAGTTTTCCTGGTTGGTAATGTTTTGCACGTGTTGTCACAGTTCACTGCTGGAGGGATTAAGTGTGTTCTCTGTGACTCCTTCCTAAAGGACTCCTGGAAGCTTGTGGCTATTGTTCTCCAAAATTTGCCCCATGTACCTTTTCCCTTTGCTGATTTTGCTTTGTATCCTTTCAAGGTAATAAATCTTAGCTGCACTCATAGTGAGGAAAACTAGAGCTGCTCTGACACCCCCACTAACATTCTGCCTCAAGGATCAGTTTTCTCATTTGTAAAACAGGAATCATAATAGTGCCCATTCTGTTGGGTGGTCATGAGTTAGACTGTCTGCCTTTAAATATCGGCTCCACCATTTTCTAGCTGTGTGATCCCAAGCAAGGTAGTTAACCTCTCTGTGCCTCAGTGTTCTTGTCTGTCTCATGGCCATAATAATAGTGCTTAACCTCTTAGGGTTGGCGTGAGCATTAAATTACCACAGGTAAAGCACTTAGAGGAGTGTGCCAGCAGACAGGGTAGGCACAGAGAGCACTGTGAACACAGAAGCATTTTCACCAAGGAGCACATGTCTGAAGGGGGAGACAGGTGGCCAGGCAAATGGGTGCCCTCCATTGTGGTAGGGGCCAGACTGGAGGTACCCAGGAAGCAGAGAATGTTCATCACCACCTTGATGAGGGTGGTTAAGGGCAGACCTCACTGAGGATGCATAGTGTGTGCAGGCTTGCCTCCTCTTCTGCCTGTCTGTGACCCCGCTGGCCTGTGAGACCCTGGAGGGACCTGCTGTGTTCAGTATTATCTGGGAGTGAGGAGAGGCTGCATGTGCAGGGAGTCCCCTGGGAAGCACAATGTGGAATAAAACTCTGCAGTTTGGAATCAATCATATATGTGAACTCATTTTTTTCCTTAACTTTATGGTTTGATCAGGGATGACCTTGGGGGAAAACCAAAACTGGTTAAGAGAAAGTTTTAGATCAAAATGTGGCTGCTTCCTCCTGCTGTGATGTATCTATCTGCTGAGAGTTGCTCGCAAGCTGTCTATGAAGACAGTATGTGTGAGGATTCATTGCACTGAGGGCGTATATGCAGAGGTTCCTGGGAAAACAAGGGTTAGAGACTTGAGGCTTGGTTAAATGGCTGGGAGATTATGCCCTGCTTCTCTTTCCAGCCACACATACCTTGGAGAGACTGAACTGCCCTTCTACAGTGGAGGCAACAATTCGTAACTGATTCTTATGGATACTCACTGTAAGCAAATCACGTGTTGATCATGCATTATTTTGCTTCACATGCATTATTTCGTTTAATTATTGTAACCACTACTGGAAGGTTCTACTATGATTCTTCTCTTACGGTTGAAGGAACTGATGTTGCGAGGGGTGAAATGGACATTACCCATGGTCACACAGGTAGTTAGTGGTGGAGTTGGGGTTTGAATCCAGCTCTCTCTAACTTGCTGTGTCCTGTTGATGTGGTCAACTCGAATTTCTTATGAAGTGCATGATCAGAATCTTGACTTCAGCTTATATTAATGAATAATAAAAACCAGTGTAACTAAGGACTCCCTATGCACCAAATACTGTGTTACTTGCTTTAAATGTATTATTTCATTTGAGTCCAATGACAAGCCTTTAAGGTGGTACTATTACTACACCTTTATGGCAGAAAGTGAAGAGGAACTAAGAAGCTTCTTGATGAAAGTGAAAGAGGAGAGTGAAAAAGTTGGCTTAAAGCTCAACATTCAGAAAATGAAGATCATGGCATCTGGTCCCATCACTTCTAGATGGGGAAACAGTGGAAACAGTGTCAGACTTTATTTTTTGGGGGCTCCAAATCACTGCCGATGGTGACTGCAGCCATGAAATTGCAAGATGCTTACTCCTTGGAAGGAAAGTTATGACCAACCTAGACAGCATATTGAAAAGCAGAAACATTACTTTGCCAACAAAGGTCTGTCTAGTCAAGGCTATGGTTTTTCCAGTGGTCATGTATGGATGTGAGAGTTGGACTGTGAAGAAAGCTGAGCGCCGAAGAATTGATGCTTTTGCACTGTGGTGTTGGAGAAGACTCTTGAGAGTCCCTTGGACTGCAAGGAGATCCAACCAGTCCATTCTGAAGGAGATCAGCCCTGGAATTTCTTTGGAGGGAATGAGGCTGAAGCTGAAACTCCAGTACTTTGGCCACCTCATGCGAGGAGCTGACTCATTGGAAAAGACTCTGATGCTGGGAGGGATTGAGGGCAGGAGGAGAAGGGGACGACAGAGAATGAGATGGCTGGATGGAATCACTGACTCGATGGATGTGAGTTTGAGTGAACTCCGGGAGTTGGTGATGGACAGGGATGCCTGGCGTGCTGTGATTTGTGGGGTCACAAAGAGTTGGACACGACTGAGCAACTGAACTGAGCTGAACTGAACTGATTACTATCTTCATTTTACTGTTGAGGAGTCAGAGGCAGAGAGAGGTTAAGTAATTTGCCTTTAGTCACATGGCTGGTAAGTGAAGAAGTCAAAATTCTAAGTGACACTATACTTCCATAAAATTTTTTTTCTAAATGTTCTAAGTGACACATTGAATCACAGTGTAGTTCTGCTAACTGTCCTGTACACCCCACCCCCACCCCCTTCTTCTTTCTCTCAGTAGCTTTTTGTTTAGCACTGTTTCTGTGCCAGGACTCATGCCTGATGCTGGCAGAGGCAGAACTTGCTGTGTGTGGTGAAGGGGTAGGGAGGCAGAGGCCCTGGACAGCCTTGTCACCTGGTCCTCTGACTGGTTCCCTCCCTCTGTGCATGGCTCTACTTCTCTGAAATTCCAGAAGTAGGTGCTTTCTGAGGCAGGGCATTTCCTTTTGTTTTTGTTAAAGGAAACAAACTGTGTGACGGGATATCCTCTGCTGGGTTTTCATGTTATCCGAGGGAGAGAAAAAACAACAGCAGGGCCTGCGCATGAAAAATGGAGGGGGAGCCATTTGCAGGCTGGAGGGGAACCTGTAAACTGTTTGCTGAGGGTCATTCCAGGGCCTGTTTTCCCAGAACCAAAATGCTGAGACAGCGAGAGGCAAGGCTGAAAGCTTTTAACCCAGGGTCATCTTCCCTTCCTGCAGTGGTTCCAGCCAACTGCTCCTTTTCAGGTCTCAGCCTCCTTCCAAGGGCCAAGCCACACAGCCCTAGCAGTTCCACCAGGATAGTCTTGCTTCCAAGCTGAGGACCTGCGCTTGGCCTCTTGTTCCTAATCTTGTTACTGCTACCACTTGAGGGAGTCGAGCTGCAGGCAAGAGAAGAGAAGAGTAAATCATTTTCCAGCCTTGGCTGTAGGAGAGGGAAGTGAAGACCACCTCCGGGGATGTTTTTCGCTCTTCCGTAGCCTCTGAGGATCTGTGTTGCTTCTCCTTGTGTGGAGCCCCCAGAGCTCCACTGGGCCAGGCCCCTGTTTATCCCTGAGACTCAGCAATTGAGCAGTGACACAGCATTCTGGCTCCCTTGGCTCCTCTTCATGCCTTCCTGTGTGAAGCAGTGGGATGATCACAGCATAAGACCAAAGAGAGGCAAGGGGCAGTTAGAGAAACCACCGGCCCTGCTCATTTTGGGATGTCAGCTTGGGAACACTTTAGGCCAGGAGTGGACCCAAGCAGGATGGGGGAAGCTCTGAAAGTTTTTGTCTGCCATGTGGGTTTTGTGAACAGTGAGGAAGTTGAAAGCTGTGTGGGTAGCTGTATCCAGGGAGGTTTTAAAAACTGAAAGTATAATCTAAGGAGTGTGTTCAGGAAGTATTTATTATTTCATTTCTTTGGGTAGTTGTCATGAGGTTGAAGATTTTAGCACCAAACTGTGCAGCTGACTTTGTGGTAAAGAAGAGGGCAAGGGAGAGGGGGTGTGTGTCCCTGGCACGGCAGCATTTTAGCTTGGCTGGGATGCAATCTCGGGGGTGGGGATTGGACTCTCAGAAATTCCTTCTCTGCGGCACTAAAGGGCTGCTGTCCATTGCATCCTCTAATCACATCTGACCCTTGAGGGCTCCTACACCCGAGTAGGGTGTATGCTGGACAGCACTGGATTACTCCTCCCCACCAGGCCTTCTCAATGTAACTGAATACAAGCTCCTTGTTCCTGGGGTGAACACATGTCCCAGTTTGTCCAGAATTGAGGGCTCTCCTGGGACACAGGACTTTGAGTGCTAGAACTGGCAAGGTCTCAGCAAACTGGGATGGTCAGTCAACTCATGGCCTGGCTTTAGGGTTTGTAGCTGGTGCTGGTTTAGGGCACGTGTTATGGAGGTCATGTGGGGAGTTTGGAACACAGCTTTCCTTTCCTGGTATGTATTCAGCAAGAATGGTTAATGGTTCTCCACTTTACTAGCAGGCCGAGACTAATCTGGTCCTGGAATCTGTTTGGCTAGGCTGAGCAACTGCACAGGTTAATTGAGTTCCCCAGTTTATAGCTGCTTTGTGGGAATGGAGCTTAGGTGGTCAGATTTGGAGCCTGACTACTGTCTCAAACTCTCCAGCGGGTGATCTTATCTTTTTCCTTCTCTGGAATGAATCAGTGGTTCAGAAAATACCAAGAACGTGATGGTAATATACAGTTGTCTTGCTGGGTAGAAGAGAGAGGGGAGAGGAAGGAGAGAGCAGAGAGGAAGGAGAGAGATGCTTTCTAGAACTCAGCTGTCTTGAGGGAGAGGTCTCATCTTGCAGGCAGGATGAACTTCCCTTTGAGAGCAGGCACTTAGCTCTGGAGCAGGACCACTGATAGTAGAGGCTCTTGGTGGCGTCTCTGTGTGGGCAGGAATGAGGAAGGGGGCCAACCACCCCAACTTTTGCGCTGAAAGTCCTGTGTCCTGGGAAGTCTTTCGATCCTGGGCAAACCTGGATGGCTGGTTACTCTAGTGATGAGACAAGGCCCAAGAATGGGGCAGTGGGGCAGAGTTTTTAGCCCATGGAGGTGAAGAGAACTAGAGATGAGGTTCAGAGCTGTTTTGGGGGATAATCAGTCTCTAAAATTTAAATCACGCAAAAAATAAAAGAAAAGAAAAAGACTTTTTATAGTGCTCTGTTAGTCAAGGCTATGGTTTTTCCAGTGGTCATGTATGGATGTGAGAGTTGGACTGTGAAGAAGGCTGAGCGCCGAAGAATTGATGCTTTTGAACTGTGGTGTTGGAGAAGATTCTTGAGAGTCCCTTGGACTGCAAGGAGCTGCAACCAGTCCATTCTGAAGGAGATCAGCCCTGGGATTTCTTTGGAAGGACTGATGCTAAAGCTGAAACTCCAGTACTTTGGCCACCTCATGTGAAGAGTTGACTCATTGGAAAAGACTCTGATGCTGGGAGGGATTGGGGGCAGGAGGAAAAGGTGATGACAGAGGATGAGATGGCTGGATGGCATCACTGACTTGATGTACGTGAATCTGAGTGAACTCCGGGTGGTGGTGATAGAGAGGGAGGCCTGGCGTGCTGTGATTCATGGGGTCGCAATGAGTTGGACACGACTGAGTGACTGAACTGAACTGAACTGACTGAATAACAGAGTGAATTTGCAAGTATAAATATATATAAATTTATATAAATTATGAGATGGATTTATATAGATAACACCAGGCTATGGTAATTTAGGTTTAAAGTCTCTTCTGTGTTAGAAACAATTAAATCATACTAAGGATAATCAGTGGCTCAGATGGTAAAGTGTCTGCCTACAGTGTGGGAGACCTGGGTTCGATCCCTGGGTCAGGAAGATCCTCTGGAGAAGGAAATGGCAACCCACCCCAGTACTCTTGCCTGGAAAATCCCATGGATGGAGGAGTGTAGGATGCTACGGTCCATGGGTTCGCAAAGAGTCAGACACAACTGAGCGACTTCACTTCACTTCACTTCCAGGAGTTGGTGATGGACAGGGAGGCCTGGCGTGCTGCGATTCATGGGGTCACAAAGAGTCGGACACGACTGAGCGACTGAACTGAACTGAACTGACTAAATAACAAAGTGAATTTGCGAGTATCTTATAGAGTCCCACAAGCACATCAGTAAATATGTTTCTCCCCTTCAGGAAACTTGAAGGAAGAAACAATAACTACAGTAGCAGTCCCTCTTGAACTATCAACATTGTGGTACAGTTTGAGTTGAGTCACTTGTCACCTAAATACTGTGAGATTTACGGAGTGTTTTAAAGGATATGAATGCTAGAACTCCACCTTTCTTCAAAGAAAAATTAATGTGCTGGAGAATGTTTGAGTTTGGAAAGTGACAGTGAGTCACTTATCAACTAATTTTCTGACTTGAAGTTCTGAGTGTCAGTGAATTAGACCCCCAGTGAGGAGGTACTCATCATTGGTGGTGGGGTTGCCAAAATCCTGGCCTCTATTCTCTGGTGCCAGATAGAAACACAGAGACAGAGTTTGGGTGAAGTAGAAAAGAGTAGCTTTTATTGCTTTGCCAGGCAAAGGGGGTCACAGTGTGCGAATGCCCTGAAAACCATGTGACCCACTGTAGTGGGGGTGATGAGTTTTATAGTGTTCAAGGAGCAGGATGTGATCAGCTCATGGACAGTTCTTGGATTGGTTGGCATCAAGGTGAAGTTTCAAGCATCATCAACCTTTGGGTTTCAACCAGTTTAGGGTCTATGTGTTTGTGGTCTGTAGTTTTCCTTTGGAGAGGCTCTGCTTCCTGTAAAAACAACTTAGGAATGTGTGTCAGGCGTTCATCTGTATCTTTCAATATTGGGAGTTTGATGATTCTGTTATGTGGCAGATTTATAGTCTAAATTATTACCAGCTCCTTAGCCCAACAGCTAGTCTTTGTTTCTACATCTTCACATTTCCCAATCATTAACTCCTGAGTGAGCATTTTACTTCAAATGATAAAGACACCTAGGTTGCCTCCATGTCCTAGCTATTGTAAGACTGCTGCAATGATGATCATTGGGGTATATGCGTCTCTTTCAATTCCGGTTTTCTCAGTGTGTATGCCCAGCAGTGGGATTGCTGAGAGCAGCGTAGATGTCCATCGGCAGATGAATGGATAAGAAAGCTGTGGTACATATACACAGTGGAATATTACTCAGCTATTGAAAAGAATGCATTTGAATTCATTCTAATGAAGTGGATGAAACTGGAGCCTATTATACAGAGTGAAGTAAGTCAGAAAGAAAAATACCAATACAGTATATTAATGCATATATATGGAATTTAGAAAGATGGTAACGATGACCCTATATGTAAGACAGCAAAAGAGACACAGAGATAAAGAACAGACTTTTGTTCTCTGTGGGAGAAGGTGAGGGTGGGATGATTTGAGAGAATAACACTGAAACAGGTATATGTGAAATAGATCGCCAGTCAAGGTTGATGCATGAGACAGAGCGCTCAGGGCTGGTGCACTGGGATGACCCTAGGGATGGGATGGGGAGGGAGGTGGGAGAGGGGTTCAGGACAGGGGACACATGTACACCCGTGGCTGATTCATGTCAATGTATGGCAAAACCACTACAATACTGTAAAGTAATTAGCCTCCAATTAAAATAAAAAAAAAAAAAAAAAAAGAACTGGGAATGAGCCTTCCCAGCAACGCGGGACAGAATGGTCATGAAATGCCCCCCAAAGTATGGTCGGATTTATGACCACAGGGGGGCCGTGTCAACTACAAATTGGCACTTACCAAGAGCATGGCCAGTGACTGAACAACAAAAGCATTTGCCACCTGCCTCTACGGAGACTGAACCTCCTGCGGCTAGAGCTGTTGCCCTTCAACAACCCCTGAGGGAGTTCAGGGTGAGTGAGGCACTCTGTGCTCCAGGGAATCTGCCGGACAGGTCCTTAGATAGTTGGATGTTTTTAGGAACAGATTTTATGATCTCTATCCTTGCATCTCCCCATATCTAGAGAAGCACTAAATCTCTTCATGGTGACATCAGATCCTCATGACTCACATAAACCTTTTGTGAAATGAGTGCTTCATGGCATCAAACTCTCCCTTCACCAAAACGTTACATACTGACTCTCCCCTACTGCTGCTTGGGAGCCGTCTCTCAGAGATGCTCAGCTTTCTGAGATGCTGCCTCCCAGGCTGCTAAGTCACTTCAGTCGTGTCCGACTCTGTGCGACCTCATAGACGGCAGCCCACCAGGCTCCCCCGTCCCTGGGATTCTCCAGGCAAGAACACTGGAGTGGGTTGCCATTTCCTTCTCCAATGTATGAAAGTGAAAAGTGAAAGGGAAGTCGCTCAGTCATGTCTGACTCTTCGCAACCCCATGGACTGCAGCCCACCAGGCTCCTCCGTCCATGGGATTTTCCAGGCAAGAGTACTGGAGTGGGGTGCCATCGCCTTCTCCGGCCTCCCAGGCTGCAGTCCTCATTTTGCCCCAAATAAAACTTAACTCTCAAAAAAAAAAAAAAAAAAAAAAAAAAAAGGCCGGGGGAAGATAAGGAAGGACAAAGAGGCTTGAACAGGGTTTCAGTGGTGGTGGTTTTAATCGCTAAGTCGTGTCCAACTCTTGCCACCCCATAACTGTAGCCCGCCAGGCTCCTCTGTCCATGGCATTTCCCAGGCATGAATACTGGAATGGGTAGCCATTTCTTTCTCCTGGGGATCTTTCTGGCACAGGGATTGAACCTGCGTCTCCTGCACTGCAGGGCCTTCCCTGATGGCTTAGAGGGTAAAGCCTCTGCTTGCAATGCAGGAGACCCGGGTTCGATCCCTGGGTTGGGAAGATCCCCTGGAGAAGGAAACGGCACCCCACTCAGGTATTCTTGCCTGGAAAATCCTATGGACGTGTCCATGGGGTCACAAAGAGTTGGACACGACTGAGTGACGACACACCTCCTGCACTGCAGGTGGTCCTTTACTGCTGAGCCCCAGGGATTCCCTTATATCCTTCATTACAGCACCTTAAATAGACAGTAAGAAAACAAGCATGCCAGGCAACTCAAGACAGTGAGGTGGCTTGAAGACAAGAGTGTTGTTTGTTTTCTGGATGTGGCTGCAGGGTTACTGTCATAATTCATATTTGATAATTGAAATTTCATTAACCTGTCTTACTATCCCCCGCCCCCATATAACTAGTTTTGTTCTCCAAAAATATTAAGAGAATAATGCATAAGTGAGGAAAATTTATTACTCACCTTCTAATACTATTAATGTCAATGCACATAGTTCAACACAACTAAAAAAAAATCTTTTTTACACATTTTTATAAATGGTATGTGATTTTGGACCTAAGAAAGGAATCTACTTATTGCAAATTGAAAATGTCATTCTCTGTGATATAAAATTGCCTGTGAGGTGCATGGCAATTATACAGTTTAAAATGACACAGTTTAAATTAACACAACACGAATAGTTGAAAGTAAAAAGTAAAAATCATTAGTTTTTCCACTCAAAGTATAAAAAAGAAATATTTTAATTTTATAAAAGTTCTTTGATTATCAACAAACTGCATGTTGCACGTTTTAAAAGATCTGATTTTTATAATAAATTATATTGCTGAATACTCATAATAATAATCTTTGAAACAAAAGGAAACTTACCTCTTAATGCTACTAGACACAAGGAAAGCATTGTGAATCTACAAATCTCTTTTAGTCCCAAACCTAAACTGTAGCTAATTTTCTTTCTTAGGGACACACCAGGCAGAACTGAAAGACCAAGTTATTGTGGTAAATTTCATAAGCTCCCCAAGGTCAGTGATTTGGAATACATCTTCCTGAGGCTTAACATCTGCTAATTCTGTGCTATTCTAAGACAGTTCTTACGTTACTAGGTCTGAAAGGCAGAATTTCCTTTTAACTTCTGATATATCTTAGCAGGTTTCTGCCTGTGGTATGATCACCTGATGGTGTACTTTTAGCCAGCTGTGTATCTTCATGGTGGTTCATCTGTCTTAAAGAAAAAAAAAAAAGGAATGGCTAGTTACAAACAGGTGATTGTGTTAGCAGAGGTTTAAGGCAGGATCAGACAAAAGCTATTGGAAATAGGATGTACTTTGTAGAAGGATAGCATATCCAATAATATGAAAAATCATTAGAAATAAAAATGAAAAAAAGATTTATGAAAACAGGTAAATGGCTGTTTTACCTAGTGATCAAATGCTCAGAGATTGAAGCCACAGAAGATAATTATGTGGCTTTGCAAACACTCTTTTATTCCAAAACAGCAGAGGGTTTTTGTCTAATACACCTGCGGGCAGAGGTGTAGTAGATGATAGCTATGGAAACATCATCCTCGGGACAACTGGGTGCTGTGAGGGGTGGCAGGGTGGCCTGCACGCATGGGTGGAAGCAGGCAGCTGTTTTAATATGACCAGTCACGTCGTCAGCTCTCACAGTAGCTAGTTCTAAATTCAATTTTGCTTCTTGAGTATGTTTTTCACTTGGGAAATTCAAAACAAGATCAACAAAGGGATCTATGGCATTGGCATATTTTAGACACCATGTGGAATGAATAAAAGAGTCCTCAGGATTCAGGCAATTAAATCGATTCATCTGCTTTATTTCTCAAGGTTTTATTATTTTTAAATCCTATTCTGGATTTTATTTCGTGAAGTATCGTGTTCCTCTGAAATGGTATGTAAATGCTACCCATATAGGAATGAGGGCATGTTTTCAAGTATTTGAGATGAAAACTTGCCTCTTGACAGATACTACTTTTGTAAATAACAGTTTTCCTCTTTTATTATGGTTTCCTAGATGGCTCAGTGGTAAAGAATCTGCTTACAATGCAGAAGATGCAGGTTCAATTCCTGGGCCAGGAGGATCCCCTGGAGGAGGAAACGGAAACCCACTCCAGTATTCTTGTCTAGGAAATTCTGACTTGAATGGGAGAATCTGGAAAGTTTTTTTAAAAAACAAGTTCTTCAAAGTCACATCATCCTGCAAAGATGATAATGCTTCTTATACTTACAAGAGGCAGAAGTGGAAGTTGTTTGAAACGATTTGTCCAAATGATCTAATAAATTCACAGTTGAGTTATAATGTATCCTGACTTGCTAGGGTACTATCTAAGTGAATTTTACTTCTGTTTATTCCAATAAAAGAATACTGAGGGCTTTTCTGGTGGCTCAGTGGTAAAGACTCTGTCTGCCAATGCACAAGACACGGGTTTGAGCCCTGATCCAGGAGGAGCCCTCATATTGCAGGGCAACTAAGCACGTGTGCCACAACTACAGAGCCTGAGTGCCGCAGCTAGAGAGTGGCTCTCCACCCTCCGCAACCAGACAAAAGCCCAAGCAATGGCAAACACTCAACACAGCCAAAAGTAAAATAAATAAATAAAATTGTAAAAAAATAGAAGTATATTGATTTTAAGGTGATCACAACTGAGCTATAGTTCAAATTTCTAACAATTTTCTCAGCAATACTGTCTTATTTCTCACCTGGAAGTAAAACATGTGCAATGTGTTGCTATTGTATACTAAAGTCTCTACATTTTCATAAATTAAAAAAAGTATGAGACAGGAGCTTAGCTGGGAGTCAAAGTGAGAAAAGATATATTAATATATAATATCCTTCTTATACTTTTAATTTCTTGATATAGTGATAAGGTAAAGAAATCATAGAGTCTCATAGAGCTAAGATATATTATGATGTTGAGGCTGACTTTGAAAGCAAAACAATATTGCCTCTTTATCAAGTAAACCAAACAGTGGGGTTTTTTAATTGGTTAACTGAATTTTAAAATTCTGAACTTCCAGATAACCATCCCCACCAACTAGTTCCTTTGCTTCAGTTGGAGTATTATTTTTAGGTAAATAAACAGTGAAAAATTACCTCATATTCACTCTCCTAAAGATATAATAAATTAGGCTAATTAGATAACATCCCTATAATACTATAAAAATCATGGTCATAAAGTTTCATTTTATGGAGCAACCAAAAGCAATTTTTGAAAATGAAGTTAATACTCCTTCTGAAGAAAAACTGAAAATAAATACGTAATTAAGCATATGCAAAGAAAAATTTCTTATTCAATAATTCTAATAGAACTAAATGTATAGACTTTAACGTCAAAGACAGCATTCATTCAAACATTATTGTCAATAACCTACAGCATCACATTGTTGTTGACAATTATTAATAATAGCAAGACAAGCATTTTGATGAATGTAAAATGTCATGGAAAATATCACAGAATGCAAAATAACACTTTACAGTTTTCTAGTTCTTTTTATTTATCAGAGTGCTTTCACATTTACTATATTAAATATTTTACTATCAGTTTTTAAATAATGATTTTTTTATACCTTATACATATGTACATAATTAAAATTTTCTTTCCGCTGAAGAAAAGCCAACCAAATATCCACAAGCTCTTTTAACAGGTGTTTTTTTTTAACCATTGTTTTTCAGATGTTGCTCCTTTGATTAACTCCTATCTCTCTGCCTCTACTTTCCCTTGTTTTATCCTCTGGAAAAATGCTACCTCAGGAAAATCTTTATCCTCCTGATCACAATCCTTTCATGTTTTCTTTCCTTTTCCCATTGAAAAGGACCATTTAGGGTCTTCCTTGGTAACTATGGCGTATTCTTCCTTGTATTGTAACACAGATCAGATTGTTTTGCTGCAAGATGTATTGTACTACTCAGGCTATTTTCTATACTTTCTAATTTGTACCTTTCACTCAGAACATAACATGGAACAGAGACAATAAAGATTCAGTAAGGAATCAAGTTTAAAATCATTGTGTTTGGGACTGCCTTGGTGGTCCAGTGGTTGAGAATTCACCTTCCAATGCAGGTTTGATCCCTAGTTGGGGAGCTAAGATCTCACACGTTAAGGGGCAACTAAGCCCAGACTCTGATTAGAGAGAAGCCCATGTACAGCAACAAAGACCCCGTGTGCTACAGCTAAGACCTGATACAGCTGAATAAATAAATAAATACTTTTAAAAATCAGTTGTCTTTGCTATATAATAAAGGCTATATCTATATGCTNATTTTATATTTGTGTGGGAGGAGTTGAGAAAATGGGATGGAATAAAGTCCAATTAAACCCAGTTACTACTAGCAACCTGTCTCTTATACACATCTGGTGAATAAATAAATAAATACTTTTAAAAATCAGTTGTCTTTGCTATATAATAAAGGCTGTATCTATATGCTCTGATTTCTTTTAGGACAACAGAAATACTATATTCTATACTTTCATGTTTCTTAATCTAAACTACTCCTTTGATAGAAACAGCTATAAACACGTAACAGTATGTACTTAATAGGTATCTGTTATCAGCATAGAAATATCCTTAAGATACTACCTGCTGAGTCAAGTCACCAGTGTATATGAAACCAGACTTACCAAGATGACTACTTGTCTTAGTTTTTGCCTCTTCATTTAACTTTTCCTCTTCCAAAACTAATACCTCAATTATTTTTGTGATGTTTCATTGGGAGAGTTGTATCAGTTACTTCTCCAAAATTATTGCTTTATAGAATCTTAGAACAACTGTGTTGAGTCTATGGACTGGTACGACTGTATAAATTAGAGGAACTTATAATCTCTTCAGTACTATAATACTTGTTTAAGATTTGTGCATTGTTTAGTTGTACTCAGAAACCAGATTATTTACTACTTTATTCTTGATGTCACCTTGTGTAGGAATTATCCAACTGTGAATTTCCATGGAAATTATTTGTGGCAAATGTTGACTTGTATCTTGCCAAACCTTTTGCTTCCACCACTCTCATTGGTGCCTTTTGCATGTCTCACGATGACTGTCACAGTTCATACTGAGGAACTGTGTGACTGATCATGAAAAAACAATCACAATGGCATTTTAACCTGTTTTATCATTTTAAATTGGATTCTATTAATGACTTGCTAAAATATATGTGGATTATTGGATCTACTATGAGGTATCTCAACCCTGGGATTTCTTTGGAAGGAATGATGCTAAAGCTGAAACTCCAGTACTTTGGCCACCTTATGCGAAGAGTTGACTCACTGGAAAAGACTTTGATGTTGGGAGGGATTCGGGGCAGGAGGAGAAGGGGACTACAGAGGATGAGATGGCTGGATGGCATCATTGACTCGATGGACGCAAGTCTGAGTGAACTCCGGGAGTTAGTGATGGACAGGGAGGCCTGGAGTGCTGCGATTCATGGGGTGGCAAAGAGTCGGACACGACTGAGCAACTGAACTGAACTGAACTGATAAGGTATCTGTTTTTGGCCCATTCACACTTTCTTAACAAGTTGTAGGAGTAGGCTACAGGGTAAATTTTAAAAGATAGTGATCGTTGGCAAGGGTAGTCATCACAGTATTATAAATTCTTTACTGTCTATATGCTACAGTCACAGATGATATTTAAACTTAACCCAGTGTATTTCCATCTTGTTCAAATGAGAAAATGGCTCTTGCGGGAATTCTGTTGACTGGTTCCACCTGCTACAAGGTATTAGCAGATTAGACCAATCATTGGGAGGTGACTCATATCATCTATGGGAACAATAGCACGTTTGTTTATCTTTCTATCTTCAAGGATATTTGAAGGTCAGCTTTTGAAGAGAGTGTTTTGTGAACACAGAAGTAGTCATGTTCTTGTGTGGAAGTGGGCAGATGCTTGACCTGAAAGATCTTCCAACCACATGACTACAGATAGGAAAAGTAAGCCTAACTTGACAGACCAGTCATCTTGCTGCTGCTGCTGCTAAGTCACTTCAGTCGTGTCCGACTCTGTGTGACCCCATAGACGGCAGCCCACCAGGCTCCCCCGTCCCTGGGATTCTCCAGACAAGAACACTGGAGTGGGTTGCCATTTCCTTCTCCAATGCATGAAAGAGAAAAGTGAAAGTGAAGTCGCTCAGTCTGTCTGACTGTTAGTGACCCCATGGACTGCAGCCCACCAGGCTACTCCGTCCATTGGATTTTNTCCCTGGGATTCTCCAGGCAAGAACACTGGAGTGGGTTGCCATTTCCTTCTCCAATGCATGAAAGAGAAAAGTGAAAGTGAAGTCGCTCAGTCTGTCTGACTGTTAGTGACCCCATGGACGGCAGCCCACCAGGTTACTCCGTCCATTGGATTTTCCAGGCAAGAGGACTGGGGTGGGGTGCCATTGCCTTCCCCGGACCAGTCATCTTAGTGTCTGCTTTTTCAGTGAGCTGAGGGCTTCACCCACCCTTTGACATTGCCTTCTCAAGGAGAACCTGTCTCAGAGATGCTCAGGATCACCCAGTGTTCAGTGCTCCTAGCTTAGAGTTGACACAGGAGAACATCCGAAAGAAGTGTCTTTTTTTCTCAAAAATTGCATTCTATAGAGGTTTGAAACGTGCATATTTCTCAATATTGTTTCTACACTGATAAATGACAATATAATAGCAATTAAATAATTTAATGGGTGATGTTCCTGGAGTTTCTTATTCCCCACTTCATGGTAAAGGTATGCAGAGATCACGCAATTGGCTTTTATTTCCTTTTCTATAAAATGGAAAGCATAATGGGTAATTCTCTCTTATGTAATAGGATGTTTTATACACATTTAAGAAATGTTCATTGGAGAAATGGATGCTATAGGCAGACAGTTCTTAAGATCCATAAATATCTTATTATGCTTGACATCCACAATATTAGATGAAAGAAAATGTTTTTTCTTTTTACCTCTTATTGAAGAAAACAACGATATTTTAAAAGTTGATATACCATGACAACTGGCAGAAATCGCTCAAAAGAGTGGTCTGTGATGATTAGTATTATAGTAAACAGTAAATGGATAATTGGAAGAGAGATTAGTTTGGGTTGTCAAAGGGTATGTGGGAGATATCCAAGCTAATATTAGAAGCATGTGGCTAATTCCATATGCCTCCAGAAAAAGGAGACTGCACTGTGTTCAGCTATTGAAAAAGAAATTATTTTCAACAGTTGTGTCATGCCTCATTTATAGTTCATTAAAAAAAAGCTCAGCTTAAAATCAGTGAAGCCTGAGGAATAAAATCTCCATATGAATAAGCATTCAAATATATATAGAAACAAGGATCTTCTGTGACCAGAGTCCCGTCTTCTTGTGGTGGAAAGTTTTTCCAGAGGCCCAGAAGAGCTGTGGCCAAGCCTCAGCTGAGTTCAGGTGCTTCTCTTCCACAGAGAAGGAACAATGTCCAGAGTTAGCCAGCACTGGTTTGTAGTACCCCATGGTGACTGCCAGTCCTTTGCCAGATTTTGTCTGTTCTTTGTGTACAGCTGGACTCAGTTTGAACCAAAGAATCAGCAACCGAAGCTGGAGCCTACCTTTCTGCAGAGAGTAACATTTGATGTTTCTGGACATTTTTGCAACACGTAACCCCTATCCTGAGTTCCTGCTGCCTTACAAGCCCTTCTCACATGAAAGTACAAAGCTCTAAAACAGTACCTTCCACACCCTGTCCTCTTGTTTAGGAGGCAAGCGGTGTTTTCTGACAGCTGCTTGTCCATCTGGTGTTTGATGTGTGGCAGAAAAGCACAGTGGGGCGATAAGGGAGATGCCGTTTCTCTAGGTGAGAACTTTGCGTTCCTGAGAGCGGGCTCCTCTGGACTCCCTGCCCTTCAGCCCTGCTTCTCCCCACAGGACCCTAGGCTGTCTCTCAGTGCAGTGAAGCTCTTTCTATGTGCCTACTTGGCTTTTCATTGATTCACAATTTTTTGATGACAACAAACATTTCAGCCACTTTATGATGGTACTGTCAGCATGAATGCATTGGTAAAGGTTTTTTAACAGTTCCATTCTTTTTCGATGTTTATTTTGCCTGAAATTCTCTTTCATTTTTTATTTGTGAATATTTTCTGGTCTTCCCATCATATTTACGTTAGACAAAAAGCTAACTTTTTGTTACGTGGCCTTGTAAACTGTATCAGGCCAAAGATAAATTTTCTAAAACTTTGATAATCTTCAGTTGACTATGTTTGAAGTTTATAAATAGTTCACATATTTACATATGCATTGCTTTATTATGCATGCCCGTTTTGCCTACGGACTAAGCGGAAAATTCATTGCCACATTCTGCTACCTCTCAACAATCTTTCTCAGAGCCACCAGCAACTTCCCCTTATGTCTTATTATTATTATTATTTATTTTTTTGGTCACAGCATGCAGCATTCAAGATCTCAGTTCCCTGATCAAGGCTTGAACCTGTGCCATGCAGTGGAAGCACGGAGTTTTAACCACTGGACCACAAGGGAAGTCTCAGACTTCCCCTTAAGTCTTATTGGCCAAAAGAACATTGCTTGTCCATGCATAGGCCAATCCTGACAAAAGACTGTTGCCATCAGAATTAACTCATATCAATCAAGACTTACCATCTAGGCTTTGGAGCAGGTCCTATCCCCTCTGGAAGGAAGAGGGCAGATACCTGAGAGAAATCAGAACTCATAGGAAGGAAGAAGGGGTGTGGGAAAAGGGGTGCCCAGAGTAAACTTGGTAGCCAGGTCACCTGTATACTCTCTGCATAGCGTACAACAGTATCCATGTCCTTGATTATATTTTAAATGCAACTGAAATGATTGTCTGTGATGGCTCCTGTTATATAGTCCCATCTCTTCTCAACTGCCAGAATCAGTAGTGAACTTATTTTATATTTGTGTGGGAGGAGTTGAGAAAATGGGATGGAATAAAGTCCAATTAAACCCAGTTACTACTAGCAACTCCGCCAATATGTCTTCTCTGCTCTACCTATGGGCTCATTTAAATGTAGTCTGAATATTGAAATTATCTGTATTCAGGAGTTTGAATCAGATAAACTTCCCAGGGAAAATATAACTATTCCTTACTTATGGTTGTCCAGGAGGATTCATGAAGAGTGAAAGCAGAGCAAACAAATTGGCATTTAGAACTTAGGGCCTTTCGATTGTCACGTCCACTTTTTGCCACATATAAATTAGGTGGGGCGGAAGGAAGCCAGTGTATGAAAAAAGATGAAGAAAATTGCATGGAAGAAAAAGGTGATGAACGAAAGTAGGTGGAAGAGCAACAGTAACAGAGCACATATGTAAGAGGGAAGGAAGGAGCTGTGTGCTTTTGTCACTATTATGTTGCTATGGTAATGAAGCAAAATTAGGCTGATGCTGCTCTAATGGTTTTGTTTTGAATGAGGAACCAACTATGAGCAAGAAAATGACAAATTAACTCTTCAATAAACCAACAAAACAGTCTGTCTATATTTCATCTATAATTTCAATATAACTTTTATAAGAAATCTGACATTCCTCTGAAATAAGATCTAAAAACATTCTGAAGACTTACACAATAATATTAAAGTTTCCTTTTGCGAATTAGCAGTGAATGAAAACATCTCCATTATAAAACGTATTTGCTGTAGAAAAAATTTAAATAAATAAAAGGAAAAAATCAGATTAATAACAATAAAAAAGCACCTGATTCTGGCTGTTCATGTTTTCATGAGTAGTTCTTTAGTCTTTCCATTTGTGGGTTTTTACCAAATGGGATTGTACTTTATTATTGTATGGCAAATATTTGGGCTAATTCTAGTTTTTCACCATCTTAGCTTGGGCTGCTACAAAAAATTACTGTAGGCTGGCTGGTTTATACAACAAATATTTACTATTTCTCACAGTTCTGGAGGTTAAGAAGTCCAAGATCAAAGTGCTAGCAGATTCAGTGTCTGATGAGAGCTGGTAGTGTCTCCTTGGTTTGCAGACAGTGACTTTCTCATTGTATCCTCATATGGTACAGAGTGGATAGGAAGAGTGGGCAAACTCTCTTGCCTCTTCTCATGAGGGCATTAATACCATTCATGAGACCCCATCCTCATGACCTAACCACCTCCCAAAGGCCTCACTTCCAAATGTTGGGAATTAGGGTTTCATCCTTTGAATTTTGGAGGAATACAAATATCCAGTTCATAGTACTGTTATAAATAAGGTTTCAAGGGAAAAATTTACCTTTTTCGTATACCTCCATAAATTACCTGCTGAAAGTAGGTGGAAGAGCAACAGTAACAGAGCACATATGTAAGAGGGAAGGAAGGAGCTGTGTGCTTTTGTCACTATTATGTTGCTATGGTAATGAAGCAAAATTAGGCTGATGCTGCTCTAATGGTTTTGTTTTGAATGAGGAACCAACTATGAGCAAGAAAATGACAAATTAACTCTTCAATAAACCAACAAAACAGTCTGTCTATATTTCATCTATAATTTCAATATAACTTTTATAAGAAATCTGACATTCCTCTGAAATAAGATCTAAAAACATTCTGAAGACTTACACAATAATATTAAAGTTTCCTTTTGCGAATTAGCAGTGAATGAAAACATCTCCATTATAAAACGTATTTGCTGTAGAAAAAATTTAAATAAATAAAAGGAAAAAATCAGATTAATAACAATAAAAAAGCACCTGATTCTGGCTGTTCATGTTTTCATGAGTAGTTCTTTAGTCTTTCCATTTGTGGGTTTTTACCAAATGGGATTGTACTTTATTATTGTATGGCAAATATTTGGGCTAATTCTAGTTTTTCACCATCTTAGCTTGGGCTGCTACAAAAAATTACTGTAGGCTGGCTGGTTTATACAACAAATATTTACTATTTCTCACAGTTCTGGAGGTTAAGAAGTCCAAGATCAAAGTGCTAGCAGATTCAGTGTCTGATGAGAGCTGGTAGTGTCTCCTTGGTTTGCAGACAGTGACTTTCTCATTGTATCCTCATATGGTACAGAGTGGATAGGAAGAGTGGGCAAACTCTCTTGCCTCTTCTCATGAGGGCATTAATACCATTCATGAGACCCCATCCTCATGACCTAACCACCTCCCAAAGGCCTCACTTCCAAATGTTGGGAATTAGGGTTTCATCCTTTGAATTTTGGAGGAATACAAATATCCAGTTCATAGTACTGTTATAAATAAGGTTTCAAGGGAAAAATTTACCTTTTTCGTATACCTCCATAAATTACCTGCGGGCTTCCCAAGTGGTGCTGTGGTAAAGCATCTGCCTGCCAAAGCGGGAGATCTAGGTTTAGTCCCTGGGTTGGGAAGATACCCTGGAGAAGGAAGTGACAACCTACTCCAGTATGCTTGCCTAGAAAATTCCATGGACAGAGGAGCTGGACAGGCTACAGTCCATGGGATTGCAAAGAGTAGGATATGACTGAGCATATCGATATATAAAAGTTACCTACAGCTACTTGTGACATACTGTGGACATTCAACAAATAAGAATTATCATTTTCACCAACAACCACATAAGTTTAGTGTGGTCAATAATTATTTGTCAGCTTATCAATTGGGGTTCCTTTGAATAATATAGAAGGTAGTAGCTGGGATCCTGTTCAAGAGTATGGCTGGAGGGATTAACAAGCCTTCTGCAAGTGGGTCCCCCAAAGTGGCATTTATGCAAGCTTTTCTAAGGCTTTCAAACCTGATATTTTGCAGAACCTGCAATTGCCTAAGCAAGCAGGATTTGGAGATGCCAAGTCATATAACTAAACTCACAGTAGAGATGGTGAAATTAACACCAAAATTTTAATCGGCAATGAGAACTATAACTGCTAGGAATATGGTGCATTTCCATCTGTACAACCAGTATCTTCCTCCTTTATAGTCAAACAACTCCCCAAAAGAAAATCAGAAGCTCACTAATGAACAGAATTAGATGAGATATATGTAGTCTTGTTATTCAGAGAGGTCACTCTTTCTCCTGGACAGTTCATACAGCCTATCTCCAATTTCAATACCATATAATTCACTATATTAGTTTACCCTTTCTAAACATAAGTTTCAGATATTCTTAATTAAAGTTGTGGGAATTCCTCATTGTGGAATTTAAGTGACATATTTATAGACAAAGTCTTAGTTTACTTCTTCAGCTGGCTGTTCATTGTTTGTGGATATCACTATTTAACTCTAGGTAACTGGGTAACCTTATTTTTCTTTATCAATATATTCATCAATGATCCCTGGAGCTTGGGCATTTTGGCAGGGAGAATAGAAAGGGTTTAGTCTATTTATTAAAATGGTTACAGAATAAAAAAATTTAAAGGCTATGGATATATCTTGAAATATATGCTTGACGGATATTTATTATTTAATGAAAAAAAATAGATGGAGTAACTCATCATGTCCAGGAACTGTGGATTTCTCTAGCGGCATGGAGAAGGTGCCATTTTAAAATTGTGGTAACTTTTACTGGCATCTTCTGAACTTCCTCGGAGGAAAGGATTTGGTCAAGAATGCAATCTCACTTTAAAACACTTCAAAACAATTTGGTTTGGGGTTATACAAGGTAGTATGGGCCAATAAGCTGAGTATCATCTGAACTAGGGGTTTGGGGGAGGACATATCAAGGAGTATGTGAATAATCTGAGTCCAGAATATTCCAGATGTCTAGCTTGGATGTCCAGAAGATAACTGAGGACAGTCATGGTCCATCCTCAGGCTGCTCAGTGTCTTCTGTGAGTCTCCCGTGATCCTATATGAGCACCCAATAACCAAAACCCAGGAGGAGGATGGTATAAGGGAGAAACGGGCAGGGTCTGCAGACTAGAGTCCTAGATGAACTTGAAAATTAGGCTTAGTGCAAGTATGAGATTGGGGCTGATGGAGACAGATGTGGGATGAGAGAAGGCTGTGATGGGAACACGGAATTTCTGATGTGGAGGAGTTACAGAAGTATACATTTTCAGGATGCAGTCGTGAGAATGAGTTCTTATCAGAAGGTAATGAACTAAACTGAACTGAATGAATGATGGATAGAGGGAAGTTGGGGACATTTGCTGCTTTGTGCAGCCCTCTTATATCCTTTGGGAAACAACCCTTCTAGTAAGTAAACAATCCTTCCAGTAAGCCTAGTGAAAAGTGAAAGTAAAGTCGCTCAGTTGTGTCTGACCCTTTGCGACCCCATGGAC
Source organism: Oreotragus oreotragus (assembly GCA_006410675.1). Lineage (NCBI taxonomy): Eukaryota > Metazoa > Chordata > Mammalia > Artiodactyla > Bovidae > Oreotragus > Oreotragus oreotragus. Next base: position 96,151 of record SJYX01023106.1, read on the forward strand.
GCAGAAACCTACCAGGTGCCTCCATCCATGGGATTTTCCAGGCAAGAGTACTGGAGTGGGTTGCCATTGCCTTCTCCAGGGGATCAGTAAGCCTAGTAGAGTCTGCAAATCACAGAAACCCACCCTCTTCCCCACAGGTTTGGGCATATCATCAAAGCCTGTAGAATTCTTCCACAGGACTTTACTTGATTGGTGAAGTAGGTAGGAGAAAGGAAAACAGAGTTTCTACTGGGCACTGAGCTGTGGGCATATGATTCTGGAACAACACTCCAGATGATTCCCAAATCAATACCTCTGGCTCTAATCTCTTCTTTATCCTCTAGAACCCCTAGAGATATCTCCATCTGAATGCCTCATTAACCCAACCCAAGTTGGGAAATAAGATTCCTCATTTCCCCCACCCAAACTGATCTCCATACTCCATTGCTGTCAGTGGCACCAGCCATCCAAGCTAGACATCTGGAAGTCATCCTCAACATCTTCCTCTCCTTCACTCTCAAGAACAATCAATCCCCAAACCCTGCTAACTCTACCTTATAAATATTTGCAGTTTTTTTTCCCTTCTCTCTTGTTCCACTGCTATAGCCTTAGTACAGAACTTTATCACAAGCTCTTAACTGGTATTCTTGCCACCAGTCTTAAAAAAACCCCAATCTATACTGTCATATTCCCACCCTTATTCTCACCTTGGATAGAAGGAGCTTTGTCCTTCAGCTCACTCCTCTCTCTGTAGCCCCTTCTCTGGCCACATCCCTGCTTGCAGTTCCCTGAACCTTCCGCATTCTCTGTTGATCCAGCCTTGAGTTCAAAGGCTGCTCACTTTGCCTAAAATGCACCCCTCTTTTTTCCTTCATGGCTAACCTCTGTTCAGGATTTAAGGGGGAATCTGAGTGTTGCGGCTCTGGGCATCTTTTGTGACCTTTTCTTTGTGACCATCCTTTTCACCCTTGGCTCCTTGATTGAGATCTTCCAAACACTCTTAAAGTTGTGGCATAGGCTAGCAGAGGACTCACTGTTCTGTGCTGTGAAAACAAATTTATCTTCCTTCCCCACTGAGTTCCAAGTTCTTTGAGGGAAGAGACTTAATTATACACAAATTTATATTCTATTTCCTCTTTGGAGTCTGACACATACTAGATCCTTAAAAAAAATGATTAAAGAATAAATCAGAGTGAATCCAGGGAAGATGCATTATTAACTTTAGTTCATGGATTCTGTGGACACCTTCTCTTCTTGAACAATGATGGTTTTATGAAGCTCTGCTAGATCATGTTTTGTCTGAATCCTGTATCCTCATTAAAATTTATTTTGCTATCAAAGCTGGAAAAATAGTCAATGTCTTCAATTTTAAAGATGAGGAAAATAAGGCACAGAGAGGTACACTCAAAGGCAACAGCTGGTGTAGGATCTTGGGCTCTTCTGTCTTGACCCAGGGTGCTCTTCCAACTACTACGCTGCTTCCCTCAGGCACTTGTAATCTCAAATACTTTTAGTTTTGTTTCTTACAGGAATGTGTTGAGTGCTTCTAGCCTCAGGAAATCAATACTTTCACCTGCAGACAACTCCCAGAAATTATCTGACTCCTTTCTAAAATCACGTTACTCTGTATTTCAGGCAGGAGGGTTAAACAGAGTGCTTTCCAATTTGGCTACCCCCAGTCTCCTCCAAGTACTTCAAAAATTCCAAGAAAGGGGAACTTCCCTGATGGTCCAGTGGTTAAGACTCCATGCTTGCCATGCAGGGGTCGTGGGTCTACTCCCTAGATTCTGGAAAAATAGTCAATGTCTTCAATTTTAAAGATGAGGAAAATAAGGCACAGAGAGGTACACTCAAAGGCAACAGCTGGTGTAGGATCTTGGGCTCTTCTGTCTTGACCCAGGGTGCTCTTCCAACTACTACGCTGCTTCCCTCAGGCACTTGTAATCTCAAATACTTTTAGTTTTGTTTCTTACAGGAATGTGTTGAGTGCTTCTAGCCTCAGGAAATCAATACTTTCACCTGCAGACAACTCCCAGAAATTATCTGACTCCTTTCTAAAATCACGTTACTCTGTATTTCAGGCAGGAGGGTTAAACAGAGTGCTTTCCAACTTGGCTACCCCCAGTCTCCTCCAAGTACTTCAAAAATTCCAAGAAAGGGGAACTTCCCTGATGGTCCAGTGGTTAAGACTCCATGCTTGCCATGCAGGGGTCGTGGGTCTACTCCCTAGATTCCACATACCTTGTGGCATGGGCCCCAAAAATCTTTTTCCAGGGAAATAAAGTCAGCTTCAGCTCTCTGACCGGGAACATGAACATGGCCTCTGGGATAGGATCTTCTTGGTTGGGTATTGGGCCTCCCTGGCAGGTTTTTATAAAAACCATTCGTAAGTTAGTCATGAAACTTCCCTGGTGGCCCAGATGGTAAAGCATCTGCCTATAATGCAGGAGACCCTGGTTCAATCCCTCGGTCAGAAAGATCTCCTGAAGAAGGAAATGGCAACCCACTCCAGTATCCTTGCCTGGAAAATCCCATGGACGGAGGAGCCTGGTAGGCTACAGTTCATGGGGTCACAAAGAGTCGGACACGACTGAGCTACTTCACTTTCTTTTTTTTTTTTTCTTTCATGAAACTAAAGCAGTTGGTGCTGGTGGTGGTGAGATGGGGGTTCAGAAAGTCAAGCAAAGCTGAGATTTGTTTCTGTGCTCGCTTTCCACAGTAATTCAGGCTTCTTTTCAAGTCAGGCCTAGTTTCAGCGCTTACTTCTGCTTCCTTCTTTCTTCCATCCTCTGTCTGACTCTGCCCCCGTCTGTTAAAATGATCACTCTTGATTTTTCTTCAGCTTATTTCTCTGATAACTGTACTTACTGCTTGTGATATTTAGACATGTTTAGCAAGTCAGCCTGGAGGAGATTTCTTTCAACTATATGACAAAACCCAATTTAAACTTTTGATTTATTGGAATTGCTGAATTCAAAATAATGTTGGGCATTTTGAAGCAATTTAAAAAAGAGTATGCTTTACAGATGGCTAATCTGTTTGTCAAATTATTGCTTTGTACCATTTCTCAAAAGTTTTCATATTCTTAAACAATTTTTTAAAAATTTCTTTTTGTTTTTATTTTTGGCTATGCTGCTGTGCACAGGCTTTCTCTAGTTGCTGCGAGAAGGGCTATTTTTTCCTTGCAGTGCATGGGCTTCTCATTGGGATGGCTTCTCTCATTGCAGAGCACAGACAGTAGGCTCGTGGGCTTCAGCAGTTGCAGCACACAGGCTCTAGAGCATCGGCTCAGTAGCTGTGGGGCATGAGCTTAGCTGTTCCGCAGCATGTGGGATCTTCCCAGACCAGGGATCGGACCTGTGTCCACTGTGTTGGCAGGCAGATTCCTAACCACTAGACCACTGGAGAAGTCACATATTCCTTCTTTTAAGGATTGTTAAGAATGCTTGGACTTCCCTGGTGGCTCAGAGGTTAAAGCGTCTGCCTCCAATGCGGGAGACCTGGGTTCGACCCCTGGGTTGGGAAGATCCCCTGGAGAAGGAAATGGCAACCCACTCCAGTATTCTTGCCTGGAGAATCCCATGGACGGAGGAGCCTAGTAGACCACAGTCCACGGGGTCGCAAAGAGTCGGACACGACTGAGCGACTTCACCTTCACCTTCAAGAATGCTTACTCACCCAGAGAATAACATTAAAAAGTCATAAACCTGAACCAAACAGGTCAAGCTGATGGTGAAGACTTGCCATCAGACTTTCCATCCTAGGCGAGCTTCTCTCGGTTCCACTTTGAACCATAAATAACACACCGTTTGTATATATGGGTGGGTGGGTGTGTAAGAGAGAGAGTATGTGTGTGTGAGAGTGTATGTATATTTTGTATACAGATATATACACAGTGCATGCTTATTGGGGTGTCAAATCAAAGCACCCTCTAAAAATTCTCTACCAAGGGGAGGAACAATTCTGAGCACAGTGGGAGAATTCCAAGGAAATTAAAAATCTTTGCCTAAGCAGATATTGATTTCCCATGTATTTATCACAGAAATTTAGCTTTCTTAAAAAAAAAAAAGGTACTCTAAAGGAAAACAATCTGAGTCAATTTCTTCCTCATTATAAATTCTACGTGATGAAATTACGATTGTGATTACACAATACTAGAAAGAAATGATTGCTCTGGGGACTAATGCACATGAATTCCATGGCAGCTCCACCTGCCAAGTAGAGGTCTGAGCATCTTCACAAATCCATTCTTCTTGCACATGCTTTCTTGTAGTCCCTATGAGCGCCTGCCCAGGCAGCCTCAATCTTCCGGTAGGGGTTGCTGTTGTCTAATATAAGACCTATTGTTCTCAAGAGAATTTGGTTATCTCTTCAAATCATTGCTAACCTTTGCCCTTTCCCAGGATTTAATCTGTTTAAATTGATATTGGTTATTTGCTCTTGAGTTTACTGTGAATTTAATCTTATATTACTGTTTAATACATTAAAGTGGTATTTTGGTTGCTGCCACTGCACTGATTAGCATTAATTTTCCCCAGAATGTGTTCTGAATATCAGTGAGCTGGTTCAGGAGAAGGAATGATAATTTTATTGTTTTTAAAACAGTAAAGTATTTGATTACTTTGCATAAAGTGAATTTTGATGAGATCAGTTCTAGAATCAAACTAAGACTTTCAGAGGAATGGAAACACTGGTCTTAACATACAGGTTTTGCCTTTAAATTTTTATTTCCCTGCTAGTAGAGATGCATTATATTTGCATTTTTGAGCCTGAATAATTTTAATTCCATTTTTATTATACAAACCCAAGAGGAACATTTACTTTGTTTTCACTGATTAGTTATACAATTATTCTTTTCAGATACTACACGAACCATGAACCATAATATTATATTCCTTGCTAATACATTTTGGCAAAAGTATTTACATGAAAACACAATACATAAATGTAATGACTTTCTCAAATGAGCACACTGTTGCCATGAAGCAATCACCTCTATTTTAATACAAGTAAAATTCATTAAATTTTTCTCAATTAGCAAAGCGACTTTTCCAAATGAACTAGTGAAGGAAAAACATTGCCTGTTTTATCCTAACCAGCTGATTTGCCTTTTATTACCAGATGCCTATTTCAGGAGGAGAAAAAAAAAAAAAAAAAGTCTTTTAATTTTAATAAACTTGATGCAATGCTGACTCCTAGGGGATTAAGTATGGCTCTGATATACTTAGTTTCTTTTTGGTTAGTTTCAAAGTAAAAGTTAGATTCAAAAGCAAAAGCCTTTGAAGCCAAGATACTACCTTCAAGGCTCTCTAATGTTGAAAAGAGGAACTTGGAGACCCAAAGGAACAAATCCTTTGAATTGCAAAACTTAACTTAAACAAAAGAATATTTTTTCCCCTTTCATTAAAATGTTTAAATCCCATCATAAGTCTAATAACCAGATTATGTCATTTGACACAGACAGTTGAGTTGAGCCTTGTAGCTGTAAATACAAATGTAGTTTTCTGGAAAAAAATATAATTAACTTTGCATTCACATTTATATAGTATAGGTTTCAGACTAATTTAACGGCCCCTTTCTAAAGTATATTTTTTAGTTGTAGTGTTGGTTATTCATTTTATGTGTAGGGTAAGAACATCTTTCCCCCCCCCCTTAAGCTGAAAAAAATGACACTAGCTATGCACACACTGAATAACTCAGAGTATGGGATTTATAAAATCTTTTAGCTATCCCTAATAAAAATGCAAAGACTAAGAATGTTAACTATCTTATATATTTGTGGGCCTCCTGCTCTTAAAATACTTAATATCACTGGATCTAATTCTTGGAATACCTGTTTAGCATTCTTCAGATGGACTGTAAAATGTTAGTTAAATAATATTTCTAAGGGTACAAGGTTAAGACTGAAAAATTCCAATTTCTAGTACTGTTTTTCTAAGATAAGGGACAACTAATACAGTCTTCATCTTGTAAGAAGCTAGAGTCAGATGTTAAAGTAAAGTTTACATTAATCCTGAGAAAAATTATCAGTGTCTTTCTCTTTCCCTGGTATTCAAATAGCTCTTAAGTTGACAGTGGGGTGGAGCACAGCAATAAATTAGGGGTATGTGACATTCTCTAGTAAAAAGAACCAGGTTCCTTGGAAAAATGGCTAATTATAGGACTGAGGCAGAAAATATTCAAGATGAACCAGGAATATCCTGTAGTGCCAGCTAGTGAGGAGTGCTCAAAAAACAAAAAGAAAGAAACAAACAAAAAAAAAAAAATGAGGCAAGTTAAAGGGAAATAAAAGCCAACCTGGAAGAACTTACTATCAGACAAACCTGGAACAATGTGAGCAACCAAATAAATAAGGTAGTATTAGATGTATGACCCACAGTGTAAAATAGTCATGAATCCACAATTGAACAATGAAATATAAAAAATGAAATACTAAAATATTACTATGAAATAGCACAATTAAAAACTTTTAAATATTACTAGGTAATTAAAAATCTTTTTGAAATACTGTTCAAAGAAAACATATTTGTGAACCAAACTGAGTTGCAGTTGTCTATTTGCTTTGGGTTCATTTTTTAAGATTATATAGGGTCATTCAAAATTTTCATGGCAACTGTAAACCTGAGTGAAAGTCACTCAGTCATGTCTGACTCTTTGCAACCCCATGGACTATACAGGAATTCTCCAGGCCAGAATACTAGAGTGGGTGGCTGTTCCCTTCTCCAGGGGATCTTCTCAACCCAGGGATTGAACCCAGGTCTCCCTCATTGTGGGCGGATTCTTAACCAGCTGAGCCACCAGGATAACCCTGAAGTTTGATGTTAATCTTTGGGGAATAGTAAGCTTGTTAAGATGTGAAAAAAAGGAGATAAGAAAAATGGACATAGAAATCCTGTACACTACTTGCCAAGGAGCTACACTATTTTCTCATATAGAGTTGACCCTACTCCTCAAAACCAACCTGCTTTTCTAAGGTCCTTCTGATCAAAATGGATTCTATAGGACTATCTAGGCTCATAAAGGAGTGGAGAAAGTCCCTCACCTTTGATAGGAAAAGACTGACAAGATACATTGTTAGGTGAAATGCAAAGTAGAGAACAATGTCTAATATACTTTCTGTGTTAAAATAGAGGAAAACAGAGAGATATGTTTACAGTTGCTTGTATAAGCATGAAATAAATCTGTAAGCTTACATAAAAAATTAAGAACAATTGTGAATGTACAGAGTGGAAATGGGGAAGATGGGACAATCTGAAAAGGAGGCTTTTGTTATATACCTTTTTCCTCAGGTAGACTATCACCTTTCTGACAAATGAAAGTTAAAATATATTCTATTTTAATCACAAATCCATATTTTACTAACTTAAGTTTAAAAAAATGTGTTTTGTCGGCTCATGTACTGGAAGAGTCTGAGGACAGGGGTAAGACATGGCTGGAGGAATCAGAACTTTCTTGTTTTTGTTCTCTTTTAGGTCTCAGCTCCTGGGTGTTGGCTGTATTCTCCCTTGCAGCAGATGTCTGACCCTCAAGGTTCAGGAAAAATGGCCACAAGATGCATGAGTCATAGGCTTATGTTATTCTGAGAGCTTGCCAAAGAGGAAGAGAACACATCTTCCCTTCTCTGACGGAGAAGTCTAGACTATCTTGGGTTACATATCCTTCTTGATCCCTGAACCAGTCCTTATGGTCAGGAATAAAATACTCCAACTGCCCAGGCCCAGGTCACATGGGAAGGTGAGGATGCTCTCACTCGTACCACATGAGAAGAGGAGGAATATTCACCCAATGTTGTAATAATGGTCAAAGCTGGAGTGTGTGTATGCTCAGTTGTGTCTGATTCAAAGGATTTTGCAATCCTTTGGACTGAAGCCTGCCAGGTCCTTGGGATTTTTCAAGCAAGAATACTGGAGTGGGTTGCCATTTTCTTCTCCAGGAGGTCTTCCTGACCCAGGATTCAAACCACGTCTCCTGTGTCTTCTGCATTGCAGGTAAATTCTTTACTGAAGAGCCAAATATGCTTAAAACCAAAATAAATCCAAATCCCTGTGACTCAAGCCTTCCTATCTAGACTTAATGCAGAACTTAGGGATCTGCAAGATGCTGCTGCTGCTGTTGCTGCTGCTAAGTCACTTCAGTCGTGTCCGACTCTGTGCAACCCCATAGACGGCGGCCCCCCGGGCTCCCGCATCCCTGGGATTCTCAAGGCAAGAACACTGGAGTGGGTTGCCATTTCCTTCTCCAATGCATGAAAGTGAAAAGTGAAAGTGAAGTCGCTCAGTCGTGTCCGACTCTTAGTGACCCCATGGACTGCAGCCCACCAGGCTCCTCCATCCATGGGATTTTCCAGGCAAGAGTACTGGAGTGGAGTGCCATTGCCTTCTCTGCCGCAAGATGCTAGGGACTTGGAAAATGACAATTAATCGTATAAAAGTTTGCTCTCCATTTCTGCGGGTTATGAACTTTAAACTACAACATGATATCCTTCTCTAAGACCCTACCTGATTAAAGGTGTTCTAACAAAACTAGAAAACACATCAGGCCCCTTCCCTTCACTCGCTGTTTATTCATTCCTGATATAAATAGTTTTCCAAGTCCAAACTTAAATGATGAGACAAAGGAAGATGTTTGCCAAAGGAAGGAGTAATGCAAGAAGCTCTGACTCCATAACTGCTGAATTAATCTTCATAACTGCCATAATTTTAGAGAATAAAAAACTCAGCTAAGCTCATTAAGAAGTCATCTAACCCGATGATTGATGACAAAAGGGTGGGTGTTCAGTTAGTGAGTCACCTGACTCATGAATCTTGCAGCTTTTGCAGCTCATTAGGAGAGTTCATTGCTTTAAGAGAGAAAGCTGCTACACTCAAAAATATCTACACACTCTGCTTTGTGAGAGGAAGCAGGATGAACTAAGCCTCTTGAAACCCCTTAAATGTCAGTTTCCTCATCTGTATAATGGAGATTAGTTTGTTTTGCAAAGCTATTGGGGATTGTATTTGTGCCCTATTGCTGCTATAACAAATTACTACAAACTTAGTGGCTTAAAACAACAATAACTTATCTACAGTTCTGCCAGTCAGAGTCCAAAATGAGTCAACAGGACTGTATTCTTTCTGGAGTCTCTAGAGGGATAATCCATTTTCCTGCTTTTTCTGCCTTCTACAGGCTACCCACATTCCTTAGCTCATGGCCATAACCCTCCAGCTTCTGCTTCTGTGCTCATATTTTGTTTTCTGATGCTGACCCTCCTGCCTCCCTCTTACAATGATCCTTGTGATTACAGTGGCCCACTGGATAATCCAGGATTATCTTCCCNGCTTCTGTGCTCATATTTTGTTTTCTGATGCTGACCCTCCTGCCTCCCTCTTACAATGATCCTTGTGATTACAGTGGCCCACTGGATAATCCAGGATTATCTTCCCGTATCATGATCCTTAACTCAATCACATCTGTAAGTTCCCTTTTGCCATATAAGGCTTCTCTGGTGGCTCAAATGGTAAAGAAAGAATCTGCCTGTAATGCCTGCCAGATTCGACTCCTGGGTCAAGAAGATCACCTACCCACTCCAGGATTCTCGCCTAGAGAATTCCATGGACAGAGGGGCCTAGCAGACTACAGTCAATAGGACTGAAACGAGTCAGACACGACTGAGCGACTAACACTTTCACTTTTGCCCTATAAAGTAACACACTTACAGAATTCAGGGATTAGAATAAAGGCATCTTTGGAGGTAAATATTCTGCCTGCTATAGCAGTATAGAATGAAACAATATCTGTGATGATTCTTAGCATTGTGTTTCCACATAACAGATGTTTGACCAATGCTTATTGGCAGTTTGTAAATTTTAATAATTCAGGTATTTGACTATGTATTCTGTCCAACAAAAAATTCTTAGATGTTCGGTATCTTTGTAGAGGCAGAATACACAGTGCTATGTTCTCATGGACGCCAACCTAATTTTAAACACTTATGAGCACTGTGTACTGACCTTAGAAAATACTTTCTATTCAAAAGTAAAGGGCATTCCTTGAATGGAACTATTTTAAACAGCAAATGGTAAATATGCAAGTTCTCTTTAGTTACTCTTTAAGGAAGACCAAATGCAGCACACGAATTGTGGAGAGGAGAACTTTCAGAGAATACCTAATATCCTGAAGAATGCTACAACTTGGAAAAGATAGTCAAAAGGCTATTTCATCAAAGTATGTTGTAAGAGGTCACGATATAGCAAAACAGAGTTGGGGCCTCAGCAGAACTCCTCATTTGTATTTGGATCAACGAGTTCCCGAGGCATTTCGGCATCCCTCTTTTGGGGAGGGTCCTGCTGGCCCCAAACTATACTCAGTGTAGTGCCTTACTGAGTCAGGGTGGGTGGGTGCATGCTAAGTCACTTTAGTTGTGCCTGGCTCTTTGTGACCCCACCAGGCTCCTCTATCCATGGGATTCCCCAGGCAAGAATACAGTATTGGGTTCATGGTTGCTAACTGTTGAGTTTTTCTCCAGGTGCATGATACTCCAAGGATTTCAGTGACCAAAGAAAACTCCCCATTTCTTTGAAGAAGGTTGGCAGTAGCCTTTGGGAACCTCTCTGAAAGACTAATGAAGCTTAGTCACATATCTAAAAAGAAGTAAAGTGAGCTCTCCACTAATTTTAGTGAAAAAAAAAAAAAACCACCAATGACATCCAGAGGAGCCAATCTTTGCAGTAATGAAGTTTATATTTGGTACGATGGACCATCCCTAGCATATACTCTTTAATAATAGTCTTTGTTTAGCAGTCACTCTCCTAGGAGGGAATGCTAATGTAATACAGTTTTCTGCTCCTGGCTAGGACCTATTATCAATAGGTCATAAATAAACTACCACCACATAGGAAAGACAATATGATTATATATACTCCTACTACCCCCAATTATAGTTAAGAGCAACAATTATAAGGTTGTACTCCTACAGCTACCCTAGGGAGAAAATGGGAGGAAAATGTTCCATTAGCTTAATGAAGAGAGCACAGCGGAGGCACAGTCAAATTTTCTCACTATTAGCACCTGTGGTGCTCCACGAGGGAAGCTGGAGATGCAGGGTAACAATTAAACTTTCTGACAATTAGCTCCTACAAAGTGCATTCCCTGAACCCAAAGGAGATATTTAAAGAATCATATTTACATTTTTCTTACCTCTTGCCTATGAAATCTGAGTGAGTCATTTTGCTTCTGGAAACAGAGGGAGTCAGGATGAAAGTTTAGTTCAGAGATGACTACCAAGTATTATTGGCAGGCTTGCTGGGGAATACACGTCAACTGAAAGGTGCCCTTTGTGAAAGGGGAGGTTAGGAGAGATCAGAGCAGGGAAACATTTATTCACACCAACCAAATTAGATAAAAGATGGATTGATTCAATGTGAATAATTTAGCTTCCTTGTTATCTCTGCTAAGAAGACCACAAAGGTAGAGGGTGGTGGGGGGAGGGAAGAGATACAAAGTCTTTGAGTACAACTGCCAAAGAAATCAGATCTTCCTCCTAGCAGGCATTGTATGAGAGAGAGGAGAGTGCTTCCAAGACTGGCTGGCCTATGCTCTGACTATGGTCCACACTTAACCTCACCAGTTTCCCTGCTCTGCAAGATGGAGCTACCAAATCTCCATAGGTTATTGGGAGGGTTAAGAGAGAAAACGCCTAGGAATTAATCAACAGTAAGTGCTTAACAGAGGCTTCCCTGATAGCTCAGTTGGTAAAGAATCGGCCTGCAATGGAGGAGACCCCGGTTTGATTCCTGGGTCAGGAAGATCCCCTGGAGAAGGGATAGGCTACCCACCCTAGTATTTTTGGGCTTCCCTTGCGTCTCAGCTGGTAAAAAATCCCCCTGCAATGCGGGAGACTTGGGTTCGATCCCTGGGTTGAGAAGATCCCCAGGGGAATGGAAAGGCTCCCCACTCCAGTTTGTGGCCTGGAGAATTCCATGGACTGTATAGTACCTGGGGTCCCAAAGAGTCAGACACGACTGAGTGACTTTCACTTTCTTTCAAGTGCTTAACAAATGTTATTTGTTATCATCTATGTTCAAAATCTGGAGAGGGAAATGGCAACCCACTCCAGTATTCTTGCCTGGAGAATCCCATGGACTAAGTCTTTGAGTACAACTGCCAAAGAAATCAGATCTTCCTCCTAGCAGGCATTGTATGAGAGAGAGGAGAGTGCTTCCAAGACTGGCTGGCCTATGCTCTGACTATGGTCCACACTTAACCTCACCAGTTTCCCTGCTCTGCAAGATGGAGCTACCAAATCTCCATAGGTTATTGGGAGGGTTAAGAGAGAAAACGCCTAGGAATTAATCAACAGTAAGTGCTTAACAGAGGCTTCCCTGATAGCTCAGTTGGTAAAGAATCGGCCTGCAATGGAGGAGACCCCGGTTTGATTCCTGGGTCAGGAAGATCCCCTGGAGAAGGGATAGGCTACCCACCCTAGTATTTTTGGGCTTCCCTTGCGTCTCAGCTGGTAAAAAATCCCCCTGCAATGCGGGAGACTTGGGTTCGATCCCTGGGTTGAGAAGATCCCCAGGGGAATGGAAAGGCTCCCCACTCCAGTTTGTGGCCTGGAGAATTCCATGGACTGTATAGTACCTGGGGTCCCAAAGAGTCAGACACGACTGAGTGACTTTCACTTTCTTTCAAGTGCTTAACAAATGTTATTTGTTATCATCTATGTTCAAAATCTGGAGAGGGAAATGGCAACCCACTCCAGTATTCTTGCCTGGAGAATCCCATGGACAGAGGAACCTGGCAGGGTACCATCTGTGGGGTCGCAAGAGTTAGACACGACTTAGTGACTAAACTACTATTACTAAAATTTACATTGGAGAAGGAAATGGCAACCCACTCCGATGTTCCTGCCTGGAGAATTCCATAGACTGGGGAGCCTGGCAGGCTGCAGTCCATGGGGTCACAGAGCCTAGGACACGACTGAGTGACTAATGCACACACGTTTAAAATCAGCCTAAACATTGTGCATTTGGGTATGGTAAGAGTCGGAGAAGGCAATGGCACCCCACTCCAGTACTCCTGCCTGGAAAATCCCATGGACGGAGGAGCCTGGTGGGCTACAGTCCATGGGATTGCGAAGAGTCGGACACGACTGAGCATGGTAAGAGTAAATATTTGTGTGGTAATGAATACTGAAAATTTCCTGCTGCTGCTGCTGCTAAGTCGCTTCGGTCGTGTCCAACTCTGTGCAACCCCACAGACGGCAGCCCACCAGGCTCCTCCATCCATGGGATTTTCCAGGCAAGAGTACTGGAGTGGGGTGCCATTGCCTTCTCCGGAAAATTTCCTACTAGAGACCAAAATTTAAACTTAACTTGGGTGGTAGAGAGAGAACAGTTCACTTGGTTTCATCTCAATTTAAGGAGAAGAAAAGGATATTTTTGCAATCTGGAGTTGTGACTGAACTACTCTATAAGCTATTCATAAAAATATGGATGTCCTCAGTTGTGTTCGACTCTTTGCAACCCCGCGTACTGTAGCCTGCCAGGCTCCTCTATCCATGGAATTTTGCAGGCAAGAACACTGGAGTGGGTTTCCATTTCCTGCTCCAGGGGATCTTCCAGACCCAAGGATCAAACCTGCGTCTCCTGCATTGGCAGGTGGATTCTTTACCACTGCGCCGCCTGAGAAGCCCCAAAAGATATGGATAAATAGAGGCAAATAATGCCTCCACCCACCAAGCCCGATTATTCAGAGTACAAGGGACTTTTGCATGGTTCATCCGCTCCACCCAAAGAAGCAGAATACTACCCCTGATCACACCCATCCACAGCTGCTGTGCTTCTTACTGCCCCTCAGAGTCACTGTTGAAAAATGTCCACACATCTGAGTTGCAAGGAGGCGTCTTTGAGTAGGACAAAGCCCATCTTAGATGAAGGCTAACTCCTTTTCTTTGCAGCTGGCTTTGACCAGGGTATGCCTATTTCTGTTTTACACCCTGAGTCCTGCAGAGTACCAGTCAGCCTCAGCAGAGGGTCAGGACTGGTTCAACCCATAATCCTTTCTCCCCACCCTTCCCTGGATTTAACACATCCAGGAATTGGGCAACTTCTCAGTTTAAACCCTTGAAATACCCTCAGAGAGGCCTCCTGGATTACAAATTTCCAACTTCTGACTTTCAATAATAGTTATTGAGAGAAAGTTGTAAAGAAATAGGGCAAGTCCTGTAGCAGACTGTACCTTATTGAAAAACAACATTGCCCAGGAGAGTGTTTCAAGCATTACTATCCTTAGTGTCTGTAGACTTTGCTCCTGTTTCAGAAGATAGTTTGTGACTGCAATTAGGCTTAAGGTGTTTGGTGTAGTTATTACAACTGTTTTCAAATCATTTAGTTTGTAACAAGGTACTGAGTTTGAGAAAAAGTACTTCTCAATGACACCTTCAGCAGCCCTTGTGACCAGTGTGATCACTTCCTTTCCTGAATCGTCTGGCTGCTACTTTTCACACTTGCTGCTCTTTTCCCAATTACCAGAAGGCTCACTCTTGTCCCTGCCACCAGCACCCTCAGTTTCTGTGGCCATTGTGCATTATGTTGTAAACATTATAGCCCTGGACCTCTGCATCCTTCCTTCCCTTAAAAAAAATTATTTATTTTAATTAATTTCTTTGAATGCACTGGGTCTTAGTTGCAGCACTTAGAGATCTTTGATCTTCGCTGGGGCATCTTTAGTTGTGGCATGTGAACTCTTAGTTACAGCATGAAGGATCTAGTCCCCTGACCAGGGCTTGAACCCAGGCAATAGGAGTGCAAAGTCTTAGCCACTAGACCACCAAAGAAGTCCCCCTACCCTCCTTGTTTTAATTTCAAAGATTTATCACTACTAACAGACTCCCTATTTTACCTATTGTTATGACTTAGCTGACATTTGTTAAGCAGGGCCCTGGGGTGTCAGATGGTGAGCCATGAGGGGTTCAGTGAAAACCACCAGTGAAATAGAGAAGCTTATTACTCACAGGTCCTGGGGGAGGTATATAACCCCCTGGAAGAATCCATGAGGAGAAGTCGAGTCAGGGTGTGGGCAGAGAGAGCGTGGCAGGACTCAGGGCACGTCATAAGGTCCTCAGGTGGACTGCTTTGGCATTCTCAGGTGAAGGCTGAATCAGTCAATTCAAATCAAAAAATTGCTGTGGTTATTGTTGAGTTGAAATAGAATATATTAAGGTTTTAAATGAACACATTTTGATAACTTATCTTTTAATAAACATTGTACCCTGCATGGAAACTAATTTGGACAATTCTCGATTACACTGTTGGCTCCACATGCGGAGCTGGCTGCAGCCATTCCTTTCTAGAGTAATAGCAATTGAGGATTGTTGCAGCTTCCTTCAAAAGCAGTTCTCTGTCTAAGCTTTGCAGCACTACATAATCCTGTGTTTAAGCAGTAATTTTTTTGAAATTAATAGTTTCGCACAGTGACTGGAAAGATGAAGAAATAGAACCTGAGGTTGCTTCGATTCAGTCTTTCTGGACAGCTTCTATTACAATAGTAAAACAGCATGCTAACTCTGAGGTATGGTATAATGTTTGAGAAGTGTAAATTTTGTTTCAAACATCAAATCTTTTACTAATTAGAATAATATTTTCATGTTAATATTTGTTTTAAATAAGAATACCGAGAAAGCAGAATGTTACATCAGTGGTATGATTTAGTTGTCTCAACTGTACCTTTTTTATATATTTTGGTTTTATTAAAATTCACTTATCAATTACTGAAATGTTATTATTTGTGTATCAGACTGATATGTATGTATGAATTTGATCCCCTTTAAAAGTACATTAATGAAATTTAAAAGTAAGGACATTTTAATTTGTTCTGTAATAAATATTTCATTTTGTATTTTATTATTATTATTATATACATGGCATATAGATACATATATGAGATACACACATATGTACATATATATTCAATGAAAGATAATTTTTACTATCTGCACCTCTTTTGTGACCATCATTCTTGTCCCTTTGGTCTTGCAGAAAATGATTTTGCATTTGGTATTGTGAAGTATTAAAAAATGATCCACTCCATATATTAAATATTCCAGATATGCCACAAATATTCACACCTGACATTACACTGAGATCTTCTACTGGCATCTCTAGTAACAAAGAGTAACTTTGCAAATAATATTTCGTCCTTTGGTTAATTTTTCTAGTGATTACTAAGCCAATGGGCTATATAACAATTTGAGTTCCATTTTTAATCCCATCAAAAGATAAGAATTCTTATTATTGTAATTACTTTGTCTTTACTGGTTAAATTAACATTCAGCTATTGAGGTTGCTGTGCAATATACGATATGATTTTACCTACTGTGTGTTCAAAGTAGTCCTGTCACAGTAACAGCATGGTAGCTTGAAAAGCCTTATGGCAAATAGGTAAATACACGTCTTTTGTGAATTAAAAGGGGGTAATTATGTCAGCCTTCCTGCATTTGTGGGTGAATAGCTAAAAATAATTGAAGTAAAACTGTCAGGAAATATTTAACCTTAAATACAAGTAATCAAAAGGTTGTCATAAAAAATGAGAATGACCTATCAAACATAATTTTTAGTTTCTCCTGATGGAGTAGCCACATTAGAATATGAAAACACATGCACAAATACTCTTTTTAAATTTTTCTTTCATTTTAAGCAGTTCCAGTCCCTTACACTACAGGTACAATTGCTATAATTTTCTTGTCAAAATAAAACTTTGCTATAAAAGACCCCCACATTATTATTTTTATTTAAAAAATTTATCTTTATGCTTTATACAAACCGAACCCAAATAAACCCTGATACTGAAAATATTTTGGCTTGCTAGAAGTACACAGGATTATGCTGTACAGGGTATGCTTATTATTGAGACTCATTTAAAAACAAACACACCAGAATTTGCAATTGAGCTTTAAAGTAGTCTTTGGTTAATGACACACTTACTCCATGATTCTGTCTTTGTGCCAAATTTTTCTGAGAATTCCTTTTTTTTTTCATGAATATCTTTTAAACCATGTGGCATATTCTTCCAAATATTTGATTTCTTAAATTTAAGCCCCATGACTATAAGATGGTTGATTAAGCCAGATAAAATGGCTTCTGTATTTAATACAAAGCAGAAATCATAAGGTCCATTTTCCATCTGCAGCTTTTAAATTAGCTTTGAAGGCTTCTGCAAAGAAATTCCTCCAAATATTTTTCTGATAGCTTCACTAGAATCACGGATAGAGAAGACTAATCTAAAAGACAACATGTATATATTTGAATACTTGGAACTGGTGGTATTGATGATGCAAGTCTCATTTTTAAAAGATGGCTGAATGGATTCTAATGGCTTTTGATGTGAAACAATGACAGTGGCATAACTAAGTTACCTGTGTTTGAGCAAGTGAAATACTTCATGTTAGAAGTCACCAGGAAACTGTCTGCCATAATCAGTTTCAGAATCACATTAAATTTTCTCCAATCCTTTTCTCTTAAATTTTGCCAGGAACATTATCAGTGGTGGATCAATGACACACTTTTGCATATATAATTATTCTCAGCCTCATTCCAAAAGTGATTTGAAGAAATTAAAAATAAAGGATATAACAGTATATTAGTAAAGACCAATATAAAGGATAGGGTAGTACAATAGGATAAAAAGAGAAACTGAGGCAAAGGGAAAGTAAAGTTAGAATAGTAAAATGATTCAATACAAAGATGATGAAAATATATATGAAAAATTCTGTACCTCTTTAAAAAAAGGTCAAGATTTCAGCTCTCAGCTTCCTAGTTACCAGAGAGGAAAATGATCTGTTACAAGAACAGTAATATATATGTGTGTGTGTATGAATTTATTCTCTCTCTCCCCACTTCCCCCTCTCCCTGATCCCCTGTGTATGTGTGTGTATGTGTGTGTGTGTTTAAGCAGCAGCAGTGAGGTTGGTTGTCTAACTACATGGAAATCTAAATCTAACTTTGCTATTAGCATGGAAATCTAAATCTAAACTTTAAATTTCTCTGTCCTATAGTATATGGGAATTTAATATTTTACTTTTCCCTATTGTGCTATCACATTATAAAAAAAATACTTGGGTTGTAAATAATAGTGACCTACTTCCAGTTCCTAAGTCATTAATAAAACAGTTGATATCTTTATTGGAGGGAGAATCAAGGGAATGTATGCCATCACCTATGTACCATTCACTTTATACTAGCTGTATCATTTTATTGATATAAAATTCTTATGAAGATTCCTTTCACAAATGAGGATGCTGGGACCAAGGTTTCCTTGAAAAAGAGATGGCTTTCGAACTGTGTCTGCCTAACCTGAAAGCCACACTATATACTCCACTGACCACGCTGTTGACTAACCCCTCCAAGGGCTTTCCTAGGAAACTATGCTGATGGCTCATATGGTAAAGAATCTGCCTGCTATGTAAGAGTCCCTGGTTTGATCCCTGGGTTGGGAAGATCCCCTGGAGAAGGGAATAGCTACCCACTGGTGGCTCAGATGGTAAAGAATCTGCCTATAATGCAGGAGACCTGGGTTCGATCCCTGGGTTGGGAAGATCCCCTAGAGGAAGGCAAGGCAACCCACTTCAATATTCTTGCCTGGAGAATCCCCATGGACAAAGGAGCCTGGCAGGCTACAGTCATTGGGTTGCAGAGTCGGACACGACTGAGAAACTAAACACACACACACTAGTATTCTTGCCTGGAGAATTCCATGGACATAGTAGCATGGTGGGGTACAGTTCAGGGGGTCTCAAGAGTCAGACAGGACTGAACTAACACTTTCACTTTTTTTTTCATGCTCAGTAGCACAATGAACAGAGAAGGCAATGGCAGCCCACTCCAGTACTCTTACCTGGAAAATTCCATTGATGGAGGAACCTGGTAGGCTGCAGTCCATGGGGTCGCTAAGAGTTGGACACGACTGAGTGACTTCACTTTCACTTTTCACTTTCATGCGTTGGAGAAGGAAATGGCAACCCACTCCAGTGTACTTGCCTGGAGAATCCCAAGGATGGGGGAGCGGGGAGCCTGGTGGGCTGCCGTCTATGGGGTTGCACAGAGTCAGACATGACTGAAGCGACTTAGCAGCAGCAGCAGCAGCACAATGAAGAGGTTTCCTAGTTTCAGATTCGCTGAGCGTCCAATCTTTCATTTTCTAAAAGCCCCCCCAAGATAACTTTTGTGCATTCGAGTTTCAACCTTTCTGTTGTCATTTAACACCTGAACTCTTATTTACACAATATTTTTCTTTATACATGGTCATTTTAAATTTAGCTTTAAGGAAGAAACTTTCTATTACCATTAAAAATGTAAAACCAGAATGTTTGCTAGAAACAAAAACAGAGAAATAGCCATGAAGAGATGTGAGTTTAGATGCCTCTAGTAAAGTAATGCTCAAAATTCTCCAAGCCAGGCTTCAGCAATACCTGAACTGTGAACTTCCTGATGTTCAAAATGGTTTTAGAAAAGGCAGAGGAACCAGAGAACAAATTGCCAACATCCTCTGAATCATGGAAAAAACAAAACAGTTCCAGAAAAACATCTATTTCTGCTTTATTGACTATGCCAAAGCCTTTGACTGTGTGGATCACAATCAACTGTGGAAAATTCTGAAAGAGATGGGAATACCAGACCACCTAACCTGCCTCTTGAGAAATCTGTATGCAGGCCAGGAAGCAACAGTTAGAACTGGGCATGGAACAACAGACTGGTTCCAAATAGGAAAAGGAGTACGTCAAGGCTGTATATTGTCACCCTGCTTATTTAACTTATATGCAGAGTACATCATGAGAAACGCTGGACTGGAAGAAACACAAGCTGGAGTCAAGATTGCCGGGAGAAATATCAAGTCACCTCAGATATGCAGATGACACCACCCTTATGGCAGAAAGTGAAGAGGAGCTAAAAAGCCTCTTGATGAAAGTGAAAGAGGAGAGTGAAAAAGTTGGCTTAAAGCTCAACATTCAGAAAACGAAGATCATGGCATCCGGTCC